>CAMZMU010000128.1:68720228-69226860 GCA_947311845.1 Poa pratensis | reverse complement strand
GTTCGTTGGGAGACCCCAAGAGGAAGGTATGATGTAGTCAGCAGCAAGTTTTCCCTCAGAAAGAAACCAAGGTTATCGAACCAGTAGGAGCAGCAACTCTTCAGAAGGTTGTCAACGGCGCCAGAAAAATAGCTGTGAGGGAGTCTGGACTGTTGACGTGGAATCTGCACACAACACAATCAAACTACTTTGCCCAACGAAACAGTGAGGTTGTCAATCTCACTGGCTTGCTGAAAACAAAGGATTAAACGTATGGTGTGGAAAATGAGTATTAAATTGCAGAGAATGAAAAAGGAACAGTTTGCAGTTTGTGGTTGTTTAATCAGTGTAAAAGAATGGACCGGGGTCCACAGTTCACTAGTGGTGTCTCTCCATAAAAGATAACTAACATGTTGGGTGAACAAATTACAGCTGGGCAATTGACGAATAGTGAGCGCATGACAATGCATATACATGACATGTTGACTACTATGATATTTAATTGGGCATTACGACATAATACATAGATCGTTATCCAACAGCATCTATGACTAATAATCCACGCCGGGTTGTCATCCGAGTCCCCGTTGGTATTAAGTTGCAAGCAACGGATAATTGCATTAAGTAAAGTGCGTAATGTAAACAAACACATATGCCCGTGGACATAGCATCGTTAGGTTATCCCTAGTGGCAACAGCACATCCACAACCTTAGAACTTTCTGTCACTGTCCCAGGTTAAACGGAGACATGAACCCACTATCTAGCATAAATACTCTCTCTTGGAGTTACAAGCATCTACTTGGCCAAAGCATCTACGAGTAACGGAAAGCATGCAAGATCTTAAATAACATATAAGATAGATTGATAATCAACTTGACATAATATTCAATATTCATCGGATCCCAGCAAACACAACATGTAGCATTACAATAATATGATCTTGATCATGTAGGGCAGCTCACAAGATCTAAACATGATGGCACAAAGTGGAGAGACAACCATCTAGCTACTGCTATGGACCCGTAGTCCAAGGATGAACTACTCACGCATCACTCCGGAGGCAGGCATGGCGATGTAGAAGCCTCCGGTGACGATTCCCCTCTCCGGCAGGGTGCCGGGAAGAGGTTCTGAACCCTCCCGAGCTAGGGTTGACGACGGCGGCGTCTCTGGAACTTTTCGTGGATATTTGCTCAGGTACTTAGGGTTTTCGCGTCGGGGGGAATAAGTAGGCGAAAGGGCGGCGGCTGGACCCGAGGGGCCCACACCACCCCAGGGCGCGGCAGAGGGGGGCCCGCCCTCCTGCGTGTGGGGCCCTGGTGGCCCTCCTCTGCTGCTCCTTCGCTCCGTCAGGTGGTTCTGGAAAAATAGGACCCCGTGTAGTTTCGTCCAATTCCGAGAATATTTCCAGACTAGCTTTTCTGGAATACAAAAACAGCAGAAAACAGGAACTGGCACTTCGGCATCTTGTTAATAGGTTTCCCAAAAAATGTATAAAAGTGATATAAAGTAGATGCAAAACATGTAGCAATTGGTATAAAACAAGCATGGAACATCAAAAATTATAGATACGTTTGAGACGTATCAGCATCCCCAAGCTTAGTTCCTACTCGTCCTCGAGTAGGTAAACGATAAAAACAAATAATTTTTGAGGTGACATGCTACTATCATAATCTTGATCATATAATATTGCAAGGCACATGTAAATGAATGAAGTGATCCAAGTCAATGGTCTATAATTTGCTACCAAATAGATAATGAGTAAACAATGAATCACACAAGCTAAACGTTTTCATGAATAGTACTTTCGAGACAAGCATCAAACAGTTTTGCATAAGTGTTAACTCATAAAGCAATAGTTTCTAATAAAAGGTATTTAATCAACACAAAGGAAGAATTTAGTTTCAGCATTTGCTTCAACTTTCAACATATTTATCTCATGGATATTGTCAACACAAAGTAGTATAACAAGTCCAATACATTGCATATAACGCATGTTGTAACAAAGTTGACACTAGTGTTTGCTTGTGGAAGACAGAAAGAATAGGAAAACTGACTCAACATAAAAGTAAAAGAAAGGCCCTTCGCAGAGGGAAGCAGGGATTAAATCATGTGCTAGAGCTTTTAGGTTTTTGAAAGCATATAGAGATTGCATAAAATATTTGATACTCCTCCCAACCTTGCTAACACAAGCCATGGCTAACCGAATCCTCGGGTGCCTTCCATCAATCACATACCATGGAGGAGTATCTATTTTTGAGAGGTGTTTGTTAATTGTCAACGAATGGTAGCGGGTGAGAACAGTATTCTACCTGTCGAACGGACTTTTAAGAGCGGCTCCCATGAAGGACGTTATTTCTACCAGCAAGGCAGATCATCCCTCTTTCTCTTTGGTTTACACACATTCAGGTATTTCACTGTTTGTCATTGCTTACTGATGAATCAGGGCAAAAGTGTGAAGAGAATTAATTGGTTAAAGTTGTAATTAATTGGGACTGGGCACCCCGTTGCCAGCTCTTTTTGCAAGTTATTGGATAAGCGGATGTATATGCCACTAGTCCAGGTGTAAAAGTCCACTCGACAAATAGAATAAAGAATAACCACACTAATTCCTCATGAGCTAGTAAACATTGACACAAAAAGGGAATAATAACATTTTGAATAATTTAAAGGTAGCACATGAAAAATTTACTTGGAGTGGCAAGGAAATACCACATATAGGTAGTTATGGTGGACACAAATGGCATGGATTTTGGCTCAAGGATTTGGATGCACGAGAAGCATTCCCTCTCAGTACAGAGTTTAGGCTAGCAAGGTTATGTAAGCAAACAAGAATATCAACCCGTACACCAAGTTTTATATGACAAACATATTGCAAACGTTATAAGACTTCATACCGTCTTCCTTGTTAACCAAACCCTGTTATTAGAAAATATCTAGACCTTAGGTACCACCGATGCAAACCAAATTTTCAACAAGCTTTACGGTAGTTCTTCACTAATAGGCTTAACTCATGTGATGCACAATTTAATCATGATCTACTTGTTAACTCAAAACAATTGACAAGCATCAAGTTATCCATTTTAGTGATCTACAAGATTAAGCAAGTTTTTCCTTATACCAATTACCACATGCAACATTTTCTGAACCAACCAAACACCAATCAATTTATTTCATCAACTCTCCAAACAAATATAAGTGAAGCAAGAGAGTACTTTCTACAAAAGAAAGCTAATAGCTCTGACAAGAGATACATGAAAACAAGAGCTAAAAGCTGAACAGCGCTAGATATGAATACTCAACAAATATAAGTGAAGAATAGGAGTATTCTCATGAAAAAGCGGAGCGTGTCTCTCTCCCAATCAAGAATGCTAGGGTCCAGTCAAGCTTTATTGAAAATAAAATGCAATACTGAAAATAAAAAGCACACAGACGCTCCAAGAAAAGCACATATGATGTGAAAGAATTAAAATATAGTTTCACTAGAGATGACCTGATAATTTTGACGATGAAGAAGGGGATGCCTTGGGCATCCCCAAGCTTAGACGCTTGAGTCTTCTTGAAATATGCTGGGGAGATCCATGGGAGCCTCCCCAAGCTTAAGCTCTTCACTCTTCTTGATCCTATTATATCATTCTCTCTTGACCCTTGAAAACTTCCGTCACACCAAACTCAAAGTAGATCTCATTAGAGGGTTAGTGCATAAAAAAATTCACATGTTCTGTAAAGACGCAATATGATTTGTTACTTTAAACATTAGCTACAGCCACTGATGTTATGTGAAGCTCTTCCACCCAAAAAAGAATTTCACTCAACACTAGTAAAAGAGAGAATGCGAAAAATAAAAAGGCATAATCTGTCTAAAACAGAACAGTCCGCAAAGACGAATTTTTTCGAGGCACTTACGACGCTCAGATCGAGAAACTCTGAACTAATGAAAGTTTCAGACATTCATAAAGATTACGCAAAAAATTTCAGATTTTTTAACAATCTGGTGATTTTAGGAATTTCGTACAGTGAACAGCAAAAATCTGTTTCTGCGCAGCAATCAAAATTAAGCATCATCTTATCATTAGAGGCTACTCTTGGCACAACAATGCGAGAAAATAAAGATACAAAGGAGTTGCTACAGAAGTAAACAAACTCCTTGACTCAATAAAAGAAAAATTGCAGAAAAATAAAATGGGTTGCCTCCCATAAGCGCTTTTCTTTAACGCCTTTTAGCTAGGCACAAAGCATGCATCAAGTATTACCAAGTGAAGAAGCATCAACATTTAATTTGTTCGAACAATAGAATCATTTTGTTTTTTTTTCTGTTTGGATTTTTTTGTGTTAAGGTGGCTTAATCTTCTTCCTAGGAAAGTGTTCCATACCTTTCTTGAGAGGAAATTGATATTTATATTCCCTTCTTTCATATCAATAATAGCACCTACAGTCCTAAGAAAAGGTCTTCCCACACAATAGGGCATGATGGATTGCACTCAATATCCAAGACAATAAAATCAACGGGGACATAATTGTTGTTAACCATGATAAGAACATCATCAATTCTTCCCAAAGGTTTTTTAAATAAGAATCAACAAGGTGAACATCCAATAACAATTTTCCAAGGTGCTAAATCAAGCATATCATATAATCTTTTAGGCATAACAGAAATACTAGCACCAAGGTCACACAAAGCATTGCAATCAAAGTCATTCAATTTCAATTTAATGATGGGCTCCCAACCATCTTCTAACTTCCTAGGGATAGAAGCTTCATGCTTTAATTTCTCTTCCCTAACTTGTATGAGAGCATTAGTAATATGTTTAGTAAAAGCCATGTTTATAGCACTAGCATTAGGACTTCTAGCTAGCTTTTGCAAGAACTTAATTACTTCAGAAATATTGCAACCATCAAAATCAAAGTCATTCATCAAAAGTAATGGAATTATTCTCTTCCTTATTGCTAGAAATTTCAGCATCTTTATCAAGGACAGTTTCAGAGTTATCAGGCAATTTAGGACATTTTGCAATAGAAGTGGAAACATTACCAACACCAACTATCTTGCCATTAATGGTAGGAGGTTTGTTAACACTTGAGTTTGAACTTTTCAGAAGTAGTAATAGTATAAACTCTAGCAATATTGTTCTTTCTAGCAATTTCATCCTCTCTTTCCCATCTAGCATGCAATTCAGCTAACATCCTCACATTGTTATCAATTTTAACTTGTATAGCATTGAGAGTTTTGCTCTCTTTAACATCATGAGGCATGTTCTTTAGTTTCAATAAGTCAACATCAAGAGCAAGACTATCAACTTTAGAGGAAAGCACATCAATTTTCCCAAATTTCTCCTCAACAGTTTTATTGAAAGCAGTTTGTGTACTAATAAAATCTTAAGCATAACTTCAAGATCAGAGGGTACACTCTTATTATTATTGTAGGAGTTACTATAGAATTTCCATAACCATTGCCACTATTAGAAGGATAGGGCCTATAATTGCTATTACCAAAATTATTCCTATAAGCATTGTTGTTGAAATTATTATTTTTAATGAAGTTCACATCAACATGCTCTTCTTGAGCAACCAAAGAAGCAAAGGAACATTATTTGGATCAACATGTGTTTGACCATTTGCAAGCATAGACATAATAGTATCAATTTTGGCACTCAAGGAGGAGGTTTCCTCAACAGAATTTACCTTCTTACCTGTTGGAGCTCTCTCGGTGTGCCACTCAGAATAATTAATCATCATATCATCAAGAAGCTTTGTTGCAGCACCCAAAGTGATGGACATAAAGGTACCTCCAGCGGCCGAATCCAATAAATTCCTCGAAGAAAAATTTAATCCTGCATAGAAGGTTTGGATGATCATCCAAGTAGTCAGTCCATGAGTGGACAATTTTTAACCAATGATTTCATTCTCTCCCATGCTTGAGCAACATGTTCATTATCAAATTGCTTAAAATTCATTATGCTACTTCTCAAAGAAATAATCTTAGCAGGAGGATAATATTTTCCAATAAAAGCATCTTTGCATTTAGTCCATGAATCAATACTATTTCTAGGCAAAGATAGCAACCATTCTTTAGCATCCTCTCAAGGAGAAAGGAAAAAGTTTCAGTTTAATAATATCACCATCTACTTCCTTGAGCTTTTGCATTTCACAAAGTTCAACAAAGTTATTAAGGTGAACAGCAGCATCATCAGTACTAACACCAGAAAATTGCTCTTTCATAACAAGATTTAAAAGTGCAGGTTTAATTTCATAAAATTCTGCTGAAGCAGCAGGTGGAGCAATAGGTGTGCATATGAAATCATTGTTGTTCGTGCTAGTGAAATCACACAATTAGTGTTCTCAGGAGTACTCATTTTAGCAGAAATAAAAACAGTACAGAAAATAACTTGAAAGTAAACTAGATGCAAGTAACTAATTTTTTTGTGTTTTTGATAATTGAAAGCAAACAAGATAAAATAAAATAAACTAAGCAAGACAAAAACAAAGTAAAGAGATTGGAAGCGTGAAACTCCCCTTGCAGAAGACTGCTGTCTCCCCGGCAACGGCGCCAGAAAAATAGCTTGATGACGTGAAACACACGTTCGTTGGGAGACCCCAAGAGGAAGGTATGATGTAGTCAGCAGCAAGTTTTCCCTCAGAAAGAAACCAAGGTTATCGAACCAGTAGGAGCAGAACTCTTCAGAAGGTTGTCAACGGCGCCAGAAAAATAGTGTGTTGAGGGAGTCTGGACTGTTGACGTGGAATCTCACACAACACAATCAAACTACTTTGCCCCAACGAAACAGTGAGGTTGTCAATCTCACTGGCTTGCTGAAAACAAAGGATTAAACGTATGGTGTGGAAAATGAGTATTAAATTGCAGAGAATGAAAAAGGAACAGTTTGCAGTTTGTGGTTGTTTAATCAGTGTAAAAGAATGGACCGGGGTCCACAGTTCACTAGTGGTGTCTCTCCATAAAAGATAACTAACATGTTGGGTGAACAAATTACAGCTGGGCAATTGACGAATAGTGAGCGCATGACAATGCATATACATGACATGTTGACTACTATGATATTTAATTGGGCATTACGACATAATACATAGATCGTTATCCAACAGCATCTATGACTAATAATCCACCGCCGGGTTGTCATCCGAGTTCCCCATTGGTATTAAGTTGCAAGCAACGGATAATTGCATTAAGTAAAGTGCGTAATGTAAACAAACACATATGTCCGTGGACATAGCATCGTTAGGTTATCCCTAGTGGCAACAGCACATCCACAACCTTAGAACTTTCTGTCACTGTCCCAGGTTAAACGGAGACATGAACCCACTATCTAGCATAAATACTCTCTTGGAGTTACAAGCATCTACTTGGCCAAAGCATCTATACGAGTAACGGAAAGCATGCAAGATCTTAAATAACATATAAGATAGATTGATAATCAACTTGACATAATATTCAATATTCATCGGATCCCAGCAAACACAACATGTAGCTTACAATAATATGATCTTGATCATGTAGGGCAGCTCACAAGATCTAAACATGATGGCACAAAGTGGAGAGACAACCATCTAGCTACTGCTATGGACCCGTAGTCCAAGGATGAACTACTCACGCATCACTCCGGAGGCAGGCATGGCGATGTAGAAGCCTCCGGTGACGATTCCCCTCTCCGGCAGGGTGCCGGGAAGAGGTTCTGAACCCTCCCGAGCTAGGGTTGACGAGGCGGCGTCTCTGGAACTTTTCGTGGATATTTGCTCAGGTACTTAGGGTTTTCGCGTCGGGGGGAATAAGTAGGCGAAAGGGCGGCAGCTGGAGAGGCCCTGTGGGCCCACACCACCCCAGGGCGCGCAGAGGGGGGGACCCGCCGCCCTGGCGCGTGTGGGCCCTGGTGGCCCTCCTCAGCTGCTCCTTCGCTCCGTCAGTGAGTTCTGGTAAAATAGGGACTCCCGTGTAGTTTCGTCCAATTCCGAGAATATTTCCAGACTAGCTTTTCTGGAATACAAAAACAGCAGAAAACAGGAACTGGCACTTCGGCATCTTGTTAATAGGTTAGTCCCAAAAAATGTATAAAGTGATATAAAGTAGATGCAAAACATGTAGCAATTGGTATAAAACAAGCATGGAACATCAAAAATTATAGATACGTTTGAGACGTATCAGGCGTCGGGCGACCAAGCAGAGGACAAGGCCCCTGCTTCCCCAACTATGGGAGTGGGGGAAGAAAAGGAGGCGGCCGACCGCGACCCGTCCATCCAAGGGGGCACACTCGAAATGACCGAGGAGAGCCTCGGCGGAGGGGGAGCGCGGGGAGGGGCCGTTGGCCTTACCACCTCCCCCACTTCCCCGGATGAAGGATGGCTGGCCCAGCCAAGGCAAAGATGCCGTGGGAGGAGGTACGCCCAAGCCAGAGGCGCCTCTGGCCAATGTCCCTCCCTCCTAAGGCAACCCGGGCGAAATATGGGGGCGTTCAGACCACGTGAGCCGCGCGTTTCCTGGAGTAGCCCACTCGGAAGGCCCTATCAGGCGTAGGGCAGAGCTGTCGGCCAGGTCAAGGTTCGCCGGGTCATAAACAAGCTCGAGTCAACTGCATCCCCCGGAAAGGAGGGCAGGGGGAAGAGGGGGTGTTCGGACCATGTGATCCCGCGTGCCCCCAAGTACCCTCACTGGAAAACCCTACCTTGCGTAGGCAGGACATTCGGCTAGGTCAAGGTTCGCGAGCCCCAAAAAACCTGTATCCGGAATGACAGCCCTAGGGATGAGTAAGTCAGCAAGGTCAAGGTTCACCGTGCCATTAAAATCTCATATCCGGTAATGGAACCCTAGCGACAAAAAGATCGGCAAGGTCAGAGTTCGCCGTGCCACCACAACTTGTATTCGGCGGCAAAAGCCCTAGCGGCGCGCAAGTCGGCAAGGTCGGAGTACGCCGTGTCATACAAACTTGCATCCGGAAATGGAGCCCTAGCGGTGAGCTTATCGGCAAGGTCAGGGTTCGTCGTGCCACAAAAAGCATGCCCCCAGAAACATGGGTCCCCGCAACACAAACCGGCTGGGGCAGGGTTCGCCGAGCCACCGTGTTGTGGGGGCAACCACCAGCACGAGCCTTTCTCTTAGCACGTGCTAAACAGTACAAGAGAGCCTGGGAGGATTACAAAAGAAGCTGAGTTGGGTCGAACCGGGAACCAAAGGATCTTATGAGCTAAGGCCACAAGCAGGCGGGACGGGTTACATAAGATCATCTGAAGGAAGTTGCACCAGGACTAGGGACCTTCCCGGGACCCCGAGGAGCCAAGTTGACAAGGGGACTTCCCCCTCTCCTCGGCAAGGGCAGACTATAAAGCAGCAACTTCAGCCTCCAGCTTCTCAGTGGCCTCCCGGGAAGCCTTCCACTCAGCCTGCAGCAAAGGCACGCGAGGTGAGTAGGGCAGTCAGAGAGAAGGGAGGAGCACGAGCAAGGAAAGGTACCTCCAGCGCCTTGTCTAGCAGGCCCAGAAGTTCTGTAGGGCGGGAGAGAGGCCAGCCAGCTCGCTCCTCAGCACGCCCACCACCGCGGCGCTGGATGGAAGATCCTGGGAAGGGTACATGCGAAAGGGACCTTGGTAAATCAAACTGGTGCGGGAAAACCGTGTCGCCCAACCTGAAGGAGCTCCGGGGAGCAGCTGAAGCATGACGAAGCAATCAGACAAGGGATCAGGACAAAAGACCAATGGAGTAACAAGGGCTTAAAAATGGAGGAGGGTTGAGCGCGGCGTAGGTGGGAAGGCGGGCTGGTAAGGACGGCCGACGGGAAGAGCCGATATGGACCGCACCCAGCCCTCCAACTCGTGGATCCACAGCTCCCGCGTCGTAACACGGGTGAAGTCACCTTCCGGGGAGCATTCCCCTATAGTGTGGATGCGGAGTTGGAGCGGCTGGACTCTCGCGCCATCCAGGTCACCATAAGATCCAGCCGGTGAGGCCTCTCTCCACTAGAGCCTTCAAGCGTTCGATAAGAACGAACACCTCGTCCGGACTACCATGCATGCTTCAGGACCACTGATACGTCTCCAACGTATCTATAATTTCTGATGTTTCATGCTTGTTTTATGTATCATTGTCACATGTTTTATATGCATTTATATCATTATTATACATTTTCTGGGACTAACCTATTAACAAGATGCCATAGTGCCAGTTCCGTTTTCTGCTGTTTTTGGTTCCAGAAAAGCTGTTCGGGCAATATTCTCGAAATTCGATGAAACAAAAGCCAAACCTCCTATTTTTCCGAGGGACACACGGAGCCAGAAGGGCAAGCCAGGGGGAGGCCCACGACCTCCAAACCACCT
Source organism: Poa pratensis (assembly GCA_947311845.1). Taxonomy (NCBI): domain Eukaryota; kingdom Viridiplantae; phylum Streptophyta; class Magnoliopsida; order Poales; family Poaceae; genus Poa; species Poa pratensis. Next base: position 69,216,566 of record CAMZMU010000128.1, on the reverse strand, counting down.
GCTCGCGCGGCTGGGCCCACAGGCACGCCGGGAGGTGAGGAGGGAGCCCAGGACCTCCACCGACATCGCCCCTTCGCCTATATATTGCCTCAGACGCGAAAACCCTAAGGCACCAAGCCAATTTCCACGAAGAGTTCCGCAGCGCCGCCGCCATCGACGTCAAGTTTCGGGGGACAGAATCTCTGTTCCGGCAAGCCGCCGGGATGGGGAATTGCCCCCGGAGACATCTCCATCGACACCACCACCATCTTCATCGCCGCTGCTGACTCCCATGATGAGGAGGGAGTAGTTCTCCCCGAGGCTGAGGGCTCTACCGGTAGCTATGTGGTTCATCTCTCTCTCCCATGGCGTGATCTTTATGTGATCATGTGTATTGCTAGTATCGCTGAATACATTAATAATGTTTATGCTACTCAAGTGATTTTGTCTAGTTTCTGGAGTCATTGTGATAACACGGTATCAAGGTGACAGTGTGGGTACTTGTGTGACTCTATGAATAATTTAGATATCTATCATGGCTTGTTCTTGGGAACTGTGGTGTTTGTTTACTCAGACTTTGAGGAGTGCTTTTGCAGCCCTACATGTAGTACTCTTGTGTTATCAAGAAGGAGAATAATCCTGAGCAGTATTTACTTGTGTTCAGTTGTGCTAATCTAGTTGAATATGTAGATGTTACTCTTTATCTATTATGCACTCTATAGGTTACTTTAATATGAACTCCGGTACTCTCCACGGTGTAAAGGTGACAGTGTGTGCACCGTGTGTGATTCCTTTATGACGTTGTGGCGCTTGTTTACTCCGGCTTGAGGTGTGCTTTTGTAGCCCTACACAATGAATGGTGTTTGTTATCCAACAAGAGAGTGTTTAAGAGTAGCTTTTACTTATTCAGTTATGAGATCATTGTTGAGAGTGTCCACTAGTGAAAGTATGATCCATAGGCCTTGTTTCTAAGCATTGAAACACCATTTACAACAAGTTCTGCTACATGTTTGCTTGCTGCCATTTTTATTCCAGATTGCAATTACCACTTATAATCATCCATATTACTTGTATTTCACTATCTCTTCGCCGAACTAGTGCACTTATACATCTGACAAGTGTATTGGGTGTGTTGGGGACACAAGAGACTTCTAGTATCTTAATTGCAGGGTTGCTTGAGAGGGATATCTTTGACCTCTACCTCCCTGAGTTCGATAAACCTTGGGTGATTCACTTAAGGGAAACTTGATGTTGTTCTACAAACCTCTGTTCTTGGAGGCCCAACACTGTCTACAAGAATAGAAGCACACGTAGACATCAACCACCCCATCGGGATGCCGGTAGGTCGCAGCGAAAAGGAGGAAGGCTTGGACCGCCCGAAGAAGGAGGAAGCTCGGGAAAGTAGAAGAATGAACATTGCCAGTCACCGCATGCCCCTAGGAGGGCGAGGTCGGGGTGGATGGAACGGCGCGGGACGATTCTCACCGCCCCGCATTCCAGCTCGGCGTCGCCCTCTCCGAAAATCCGGCCTTCCAAGGTAAACAAAGAGCACCAAGAGCCCAGGTGAACGTGGGTGCCCAGGAAGGCCTCGCAGCAGGTGATGAAGCAGGAGATGTGGGTGATGCAGTCGGGAGAGAGGTGATGCAACTGCACCCCGTTGGGAATCCGAAACGCAGGCCGACTCGCCTCCACAACTCATCCTGCCGGCGCCCCTATCTCCCTCCCGTCCGCACGCAAGGTGATCGGGCGTTTGCCAACTAGTAAATTTGATTGATTCATTGCCTAGTTCCATTGCTTAATTGTTGTTTGATAGTAACGCTGAGATCGTGTTCGCCAAATGATGGAAGAGGACGCCTACCTTGCATGTAGTGATGAGGAGAATCAGATGGTTCTCGCTGTTTTTTTAGCTCACAAGCTGATCGAGCTGGAAGCACTCCTAAGCGGAGGACCCGAAGGCGGGACGGCTAGCCAACAAGAACCGTCAAAGCACAATGGATCAACTAATGATATTCAATGACTATTTTTTCCCATAACCCAACAAACAATGCAAATGATTTTTGCCGGTGCTTCAGGACGAAGACGTAAGTTTTAATGAATATTGTGCATGTGTTCGTGATTATGATGACTATTTCAAACTGAAAAAGGCGGTACCAAACTTATTGGATTCTCTTTAATTAAAAAATGCACTGCTGAGGTGTTCGCGATTATGATGACTATTTCAAACTGAAAAAAGGTTGTACCGGACTTATTGGATTCTCATCAATTAAAAAATGCACTGCTGATATACGGTGTCTTGCATATGGAGCACGCACAGATTTTTTTTGGATTATTACCTCAGTATGTTTGAATCCATAGCCATTTAAGCCAGATACAGGTTTTGCAAGGCGGTGTTGACAGTGTTTGGACCAACCTAACTGAGAGCACCAAATGCAATGGACACAACTCGACTCATGGCCCAAGGTACAACGAGATGATATACTGGGATGTTTGGAGAATCGATTGCATGCATTGAAGATGGAACAACTGCCCATTCGCTTGGAAGAGGATGTATAAAGGAGGACATCTTGAAGCGTGCAGTGTTGTACTTGAAGTTGTGGTAATTTATGATCTATTATTCTGGCACGTATTTTGGTATGTCCGGTTCTCACAATGACATGAATTGCTACATCGCTCTCCGGTGTTTGTGAGACTTGCTGAAGCCCATGCTCCTTTCTGTAACTACGCGATCAACGACCACCAGTACGACAAGGGGTACTAACTAGCAGATAGCATCTATCGTTGTCAGTCGACATTTGTGAAGACAATCCACAACCTTGTTAGTGAAGCAAACTCTCGTTATGCAAAGATATAAGAGAGTGTTCAGAAAAATGTGGAGCGAGGGCATTTGGTATGCTCCAATCCCATTTTACAGTTGTCTAGTACCATTCTCTATCATGGTTGCTAGATCATATGAGGGAGAACATGAATGCTTTTGTTATCATGCACAACATGATCATCGAGAGTTAGCGAGATGCTAATATGGTGCTCGATCTGTAGTTTGAGTACTATGACCTTCTTGTCGAGCCACATCAGGGCGTGCCGACCAAGCTTGCTGATTTCCTAATCAGGCATCTACAAATTTGTGATAAAACAACTCATGAACAACTGCAAAATGATCTACTCGCGCACATGTGAATTTTCAGAGCACACGAGTAGTTCGAGTGTCACATGTTGTTTTCTGGAACTTGTCGAATGTTAATTTGAATTTGAATTTTTGTAATAGCTATATTTTCTATATTCAAGATCTCCTTTGTAATAGAAAATATTATAGTTTCAATTATTATTGGACCCTGCAATCTATGTGATTCATCGGTAAAATATCTCCGGGTGCAAACCCTAGTCCGGTTCTTCGGGCTCGGCGGCGGCGGCGTGACACGTCGTCACCTTCTTAGGGCTGTCGTCGTGGAGCTCAGATACCTGGTGGTTTCAACATGTTGACTCTCGAGCATGCCTAGATCCCAACGTGAAGCTTTTTCCGTTCTGGCATGGGGTTGCCTTGTGGGTCACCTATCTTATACACGTAACCTCGTTGTCGCTGTTCTCGGTACTCGCTTTCCTCTGGCAGGATCGGCGCTCCGCCGCCCGGAGCGAGAGTGCACGCGGCCCTCTCGAACGATAGTGTGGTGCATTCGGTGCAAAGATGTCTGATGCTTTTCTCAAGGGGCATGATCGTATTCTTGTTTAGTAGTCTCGGTTGCATAGTGTTAGGTGTGACTTGTTCAGTTTTCTTGCTCGGCTTTAAGTTACTGGTGTTCTCGTCACCCACTCGAATGACGTTTCTCTTTTGGACCTGCTTTATAAGAAGATTTTCTCACCATGTTGTATTGGTTCAGTCGTTTGTACTTTATTTATAAAGTGGGGCAAAGACCTCTTTCGTGAACATGTGTTCCGATATGCGCAAATTTTTTCCACTGTGTCTAAATTAAAAGTACGCGCTCTGCCGCAAATAGAAGTTGCACCTACTGTCACGGTTAGATGGAATTCAGTCATAGGTTCTTAACATGCATTTAGTCCAACGAATCAGACATGGAGCTCGTATTATTGGCACATGAGCTCAGACCCGCGACTCGCTCTTATGATTCATGACAATAATTCGATATACGTTCCATGTGAACAACATCGTAATCATCGATACCTTTTCTCCATTTGGCACCTTTGATTCGGCAGCATTACGCTACAAATCGTCTTTCAGCCAGTTCATCGTCTTTTGTTTCATCAACTTTTGTCTCCCTCCCCCATGACCATGGACAGCCAGTTGCTCTCTCGCTCCCACACTGCGCACCTAACGCCGATGGGATATCCGGTGCAGATACACGCGAATCCTATTTGGGCACGCAGATATCGTACCGACTCTAATACTACCTCCGATCCATATTAGTGGGCACAACTTTGTCTAGATACACATGTATCTAGTCTAAATACTTAACTAGATACATATGAATTTAGACAAACCTATGCCCACTAATATGGATCGGAGGGAGTAGTAATAAACGATCCCTTTTCTTCACACTAAATCTCAACAAGTCTTTCAATTTTCACACTTACGCTTCATAAACCAACCAACACATATCATCCAAGGTCACAGATAATTCAGAGTTCGGTAAAGGCGCAAACCTCATTTTTAGGCATCTCCTCGCGCTGTCGATATGGATGTTTTTGTGGTGGTAACTACTAACTTTACCCCCAAGTGAATGACACCTTTCTGCAGCAAAGCATCCAAATAATGGCGCCATACACCGGCATGCCTTTCAGCGATGTGATCTCCTCTGGGAAGCAATGCGCGCGGCGCAACATCCCGGGAAGATTCACCAGTTCTTTCTCATGGACGTCGCAGTAACGGCGGCGAACCTGAAACCGATTGACGCGGCACGGCAATACCCGCGGCCGTCTTCTTCAAGATGGTCGACAGATTCCGAGATATCCACAGGAGAACATAGAGACAAGAGCTCAGGTTACAGTAGACGGCGATCAACCGAGAATAAAATTTAGCTAAGATTCAGCGACAGCTACATATGCAGATTGATCAACGATCAGATCACACTGTCAAGATTGCATGAAACTACTACTGGCTAGTACAGGTCGGACTCCTTGTGCGTCTCGATGACGCAGTCGGAGGTGGGGTAGGCGACGCAGGTGAGCGCGTAGCCGGCGCCGACCTGCGCCTCGTCGAGGAAGGACTGGTCCGACTGGTCGACGCCGCCCTCCAGGACCTTGCCGGCGCAGGTGGAGCACGCGCCGGCGCGGCACGAGTAGGGAAGATCGACGCCGGCCTCCTCGGCCGCGTCCAGGATGTAGCTGTCCTCCGGCACGTCGATCACGCTCTCCTTCCCCTCCGGGCCGATCAGCTTCACCTTGTACACGGCAGAGGCTCGGAAGTCCCTCGACGCCCCGGAGCCTGGGAATGTGGGCGTGGTCCTCGCCGGGCTCAGGTGCAAATGCAGTGGTTGTCTGGTGCTCTGGTTCATTGGACGCAGCTGCAGCCGTTGGTTGCCCCTGAAGCTGCAGATGATTGGTGCTGTGAAAGTAGTTGCCATCTTGGATGTTTGAGGTCTGAAAAATGGTAATCAGGAATAAGAGAGGAGATTCTACATGATGCATGTGAGGTAAAGAAACATGGAGCAAGGTTTAATAAAAATAACAATAAGTGACTCAAGACTTCAGTTAGATTTAAGACTATTTGTGCCTGATAAATCGAAGAAACTAAGGGTTGCTCCTCTCGAATAGTTATTACTACTTGAAAATTCAAGACTTCAGTTAGACCTATCCACAAATTTTGCTTTGGGACCGTAAGCAAAAAGGTGCTTTATATTATACATATATAGTTATATGGTAGCAGAAGGTCTTAATATTGTATTGCTTGAGCTACATGATGTGACCAAGCAACCAAATTAGTATTTCTGACTAAAGAATAGAGCTGAAAGCAATTGCTAATAAAGTAAACAGTCACAAATACGTCATAGAAGTCTTGGCAGCTTGCAGTTAACAATGCCGTCTGATCACAGAAGTTTGGCATATCCATTTCGAATGCTTCCCATCAACCCTTTTTCTCTATCTCTACTATCTAAAAGGAACGATTCGTTCCTTCGTCAAGCCTCCCACCCTTTCGTCAACACGGTTTTTCCCCGCAGTGGTTTTTTCCCGCACCGGTTTTTTCCCACATCAATGCCAAAAGGCCAAAACAAATCGCAGTATCAAATCTACATCAATCAGCATTAAAACACCAATTATTCTAAGGTTAAAAAATGATTGCACGGAGCAAAACCTACCAAAATTGTCCCTAACTATCAAATGACACTAATTGAAAAGAACATTTCGTTCCTCATTCTGCCTCCGATGCGTTTCACTCCCGGCTTCGTCCAACTCCATGTCGCACTTCTGTCTGTTTTTCCCTCGCAGTAATTACACTTCAGTTAAATACATGATCAATCAGCAATAATTACACAATCAATCAGCCTCGCTTAACCCTACAGCGTAATCCTACGATTCCATACTGTCCCGTTGATCACGCACCAAGAGGCGGAAGAACTCCACGGCGAGAAATCGATCCCACCAAACAACCGCATCATCCAGGCCGCTCCAAAACTTCGTCCACCCACCCGCACGCACGCAACACCGGCAGGATCGATTCACAACATCGATTGAAGTGGACATGGCACGCACCCTGGTGGGTCGCCTGCGTGGGGGCGCGGCGGCTTTGTGTGATGCGTCCGCAACCGCGGCGGCAGGAGCGGTGCCCTACCTTGCCCCTCCACGTCCGCCTTCACCGAGGACGCTGCCGCGCAGCTCAACATCTGCATCTCAGCGCAGGAGCAACTCATGTCATCCCCGGCATCCTCGACGCGCTCACCGCAGCCATGCGGGCCGAGGAATACGCTGCCGCGCACCATGTCACGGGAGACCGTCTCCGGCCTCCTCTGCGTCGACGCCTACTGCCTCATGGTCGGCGCCAAGCGGCCCGGCCCCTCTTTGCCGCTCGCGTCGTCCTCCTCTGTGGCTCCAGCAGGGGCACCCGCGCCACCAAGGCCGCCACAAAGTTGCTCTTCGGCGTGGCGTCGCTCAACTGGGCGGCCCTCGTCCAGCTCGGCGCCGTTCGGGCGCTATTCGCGCTCGTGATGACGCCATGACGGACGGGCGGACTGAGACATGGAGGACGCCACCACTGTGGTCGTGCAGGTGGCCGAGTGCGCCGAGAGCCTAGACACGTTCGCGGGGTGTCCGGGCGTGCATCCTCGTCGACCTCGTGGGACCAGGCATCCGGGAGGGCCAGGGAGACGTGCTGCTCAACCTCGTCATGGCCAGTGGCGAGCGAGTGGTCGTGGAGGAAAGCGGTAGGAACGGAGGGGACGCGACGTTCTGTGATGGGGGACACTGAGACTAAGATGATCAATGGCGCTTCAGGACGGCGAGGACTTGACACACAAATTTTTGATTGCTTTACTTCTGGCAAGCACCATGGTTTTCATTGTCGTCCCTGCTGGTCTAGGACTACAGGTACACATACTTCCTTTTTGTACGTAAATTGATCATGTGTATAGGGTGAAAGCACGAAGCACTGGATACAGGGCGGAGCTGGAGTGAAAGGTCACCTGATGCATCTCTTCAGGTTTGCAGCCATGCGAGCTGGAATCATGGCCGCATGATGCACTTTTTTCAGTCTAACCTGATGCATTGGCCTTATTAAGCTCATAATTACCACTAAATATTTTCTTTAACCCTGATGCATGTGCATCAGTATAGCCTAAAGGGCTCATAATTACCAGTCTGGATATATTTGCTGATATTTAACAGTAATTTCTGACTGAATATTCCGGCATGATTAGTAATAAATGTTGAGCAAGGACTGGCTGCTTAATTAAATGATATTTTGCAAAGCAGACATCAAATAGATATGACACTGTAGTTTACCATGTGGACTATTCAGTCACCTTCTGATTAGTGTATAGTTATTTATCTATTTGACAATCGAAAATCTGTTAGTCATTTGCAAGGATCAGGTGCAATCATATACAGAGTTTGGAATTACGCTGATTTTGTAATGAGTAATCATAGTTTTTTCATATTGAATGATAATAGGTTTTGGATAGCTTCAAACATGGAACTAAACTACAGATGAATTGTGCAAAAGATTGAGATGGAACTGGAGGGGGAAAAACACAAAAACAAATTCAAATATGACTGTATTCAGATGTTTGGTGGGTACATCTATCAAGCACCATCATTGTAAGCACATGAATATTCATACTCTACTGGTGATCGATAGTTCATTTAGTTCTCTATTTTTCTCTTGGTACACCGATGCATTCATTGAGATGGTTCGTCATCCACTCATAGATTGGGTTCCCCACCCTACCGTCGCCGGCAAGGCCGGCTAGATGAGGGGGAACCGGTCTATGGTGAAAGAGGAGGTGATGACCGCATCTAGGTTTTCAGAGGAGCTCTCTCGTACGTAACCTGAGCTGATCGTAGAGACGACGCCTAGCTGTAAGATGTTGACTTTATTAATGTACTAATCTTGGTGGAGAAAAATTAAATGCGAAAATGAAATCAGAGGGAGAATTATTAGGTCGAAACTGAAAAGGGTTGGGATATGGCAATATCTTAGGTACAACAACGAGTACGAACAAAAAATGTGGTTGCTATGATTCTCTAAAAAAATAGCGATAGCAAACATAGTCAGTTTGGTTGTATTTGTAAACTGAATGACCATTTGATTTGAATTTCCATGTGTATTATGTTAACATCTGCAGCAAGAAAACAATAACGTAGCAACGCACGGACATTCAGCTATCTACTACAACGTGAGATATTACTACGTTTTTAAAATGGAATATGTGGTTCTTGGGCAGTCAATTGTGAAGTAATTAGTCTGGACAAAATAAATATGTAATATCACATATTAAAAGTTACACTAAATTTTCTAACATAATTTCACTAAAACGACTTTTTTTTTGCAATCTCGTTGCAACGCACGGGCATTTAGCTAGTTTCATTAAAAAGCAGGAGAATATTTCACTAGGCCGTAGAAAGTGACCACTGGAAACTGATTGATCACCGTGGATCATTTTTTCTCATCTCTGACAGTGAACTATTAAACTCCAGGCCTGCACCTGCTAAAAGTACAAACTATTCCAACCAATAGTTTTCACAACTGGTAGTTCGGATTTGGATATGGATGAGGCTGCAAGTGCATGACACGTATCAGGTATACCGTAGTGAATCAACTTTTCCGTTTATGTGGGGAACTCTATGTGGAGCTTTGTCATCCGCACTGGAATTACCATGATATAGTATCATGCAATGCAAGCTCTTTTAGAGTTCCTTTTGACCACAAAGCCCTTTCGAAGTAAGCCGAAACCCTTACGACATAAGTAATGTCGATAAGAGTAAGCATGGCATCGATGCCAGCATGTGCTGCATATTAAACACAACACTTCAAATTGTTGCAAATAAGGTTGTGATTTTTTCCCTTAAGCTAGCTCATACTAGGGCTGATGTCAAAGGAAAAGTGATGTTACTGTTCCCCAACTGACTCAAATTATCTATTAGTATTTGACAGTCTTTTCCGATAAAAGACGCTTTATTAAACTTAAAGTTTCGCGTCAAGGAGATATAAGCTACAAGAGTTCAAACCCGACTTTTGCATATCGATCTAGGATGCCCACAGCCGCATAACAACAAAATAAAATACGGCATAATACATGTATACGAAAGGACTGATACAATTCAGGACTGCTGGTGCATCACATGCTTATCTCCACTTCACAAGGCTGGAGAGCGGGATGCAGTTTCACAAGTAAATATATATATGTGGGCACCCTATAGAAACCTGAATCTGGACTCTGGAGCAACCCAGGGAAACACATTCACCAGAGGCGGCGGAGCATGGGTTCAGTGCATTGCACATTTGTACTACAGGGTTTCAAAATTGCTAGTGACGAAGAGTAATCGACTACCAGTTTTGACGAAATTCCGTTGGGTTCATCGAACCCAAGGTGCACGAAAGAAGAAGAATCACCATTCCTCTACAGATAAGGCGAGGATGCAACGCAATAACTGAAGGTGGGATGCGAAGAGCATATAGCAGAGGAGCTGAGGAGTGACTGACCCAGTAGGATGGAGCTGCAATCCGGAGCAGGCCGAGGCGACGAAGGGGAGAAGAGGAGCTAGCGTGGAGATGGAACGGTCATGGAGGGCTGGGATTCGGATTGGGGAGTCGACGCAGCGTGCAGTACAGATGAAGACCTCTGTGGCTCTGTCGGATGCTCCGGTTGCTCCGCCCGTGTTGGACTTGGACGGCCACGAGCCCGCGACGGCTACGACATGGGCTGTGGGGGAGCTCGGAGCTCCTACAGAACGCGTCTAGCATCAACAACAAAGGCGACGCCCTCACCGTGGTTGTTGCTAGGCCGGCCCAACGTAGTTCAGTATCATTTTTTCTGTTTTCCTTTTTTTTCACTATAGTTTTTTATTTTTAAATTTTTATAAATCTCAAAATTAAACCTATTTTATTTCGATTTTTAAAGCTAGGATTTTTTTATAGAGTTTAAAAAATGTTATGCAAGGAAAAATATAATCTTATAGTTCAAATAAAGTGTTCTTGTGTTTAAAAATAATGTCCATACGGTAAAAGAGTTCACATAGTTTATAATAGTTGTTCACATGCTCAAAAAAAAATATTTACAATGTTCAGTAAAAATTTGTTCACATGTTAAAAAATTGTTTCGTGCAAGTCATAATAATTGTCCATAGATTCGAAAATGTCCACAAAGCTCAAAATAACTACATACATGTTTAAAAAATGTTTACATAGTTATAATAATTATTTACTTGTTCCAAAAATGTATTCTCTAATTACATAGGAAATAAATAATTCATGTGTTTTTGTTTTAAATAAGCAAAAAAATGTAAAAACATGTAGAAATAGAAAGTAAAGATATAAAAGTAAATGTAAACGAAAAAGAAAATGAAAATAAAAATAGAAAATCGATTATTAAAAAGAACAAGCGAAAAGGCCTTCGAGTGTGGGCGTTGCTCCCGTGAGCGGCATAGTGAACGTCATATATGAAACGCCGGGCATGGGCTGTCGGCATTGAGTAAATCCAAGTAATATGTAAATCCCGTGATTTTAAAAACTTCTCCCACTTTAATCCTAGTAATTTCTAAATCTTTTCCTATTAGTTCTATCTCGGAGCAATCTGAAGCCTTTGGATGAAAAAGAGACATATACACAAGTCTGAAAGGATAAGGATGTCGCCTAGACGGGGGGGGGGGGGTGTGAATAGGCGTTTAAAAAACTTTTCCGGTTTAGACTTGATAATTGCAGAATAAAACTAGGTGTTTAAATTAACAAGCCAACAAACTAAATACTAAGCTCACTTATGTGCACCAACAACTTATGCTAAGAAAGACAAGCAACAAGGTGATAGCAATATAGAATACTTCAAGCACGAAGGCTATCACAAAGTAAAGAGGCCGGATATAGAAATAACCGAGCCACGCGGAGACGAGAATGTATTCCCGAGTTTCTCCTAATTAATTAGGCTATCACAAAGTAAAGAGGTTGGCTTAATTAGGCATACGCCTACGCGCGCTGAAGCGCTCAGCGACGGTCCGGCGCCTAGACTTGGACCTAATCGGTACTCTAGACGGTCCCATCGCTTCGGTGGCTAAGCATGCGCGCCTAGGCGCGAGGAAGCGAGGAAAAGCTGCGAGTAGGCGGAGCTCTGCGGTCTGGAGAGATTCGCCGCGGAAGGTAGCGAGAAGATCGGCAAGATAGCGAGAAGATTGCGGCAGGACGGCGAGAGCATTTTGGGAATTTGACCTGCAATAGAACGGAGGAAAGGAGACACCGATCTAGGTATTGGAGCAATACGTACAGAAGAGGTGGCGGCTTGAGCTCTTTCGTCGCCTTTTCCTCCTCCGGCGCCGGAACGAAGAGCTTCGGCTCATCGACTCGTGACGGTGACAAGACGTCTTCTTCCCGGTATCTCTCCGCGCGACCACGACCTGAGATCCCGTCTCCTCCCCTGCATCTGGTCATCGCTGTCTGAGCCACTTCGTTTGAGGTGAGATTCCTCCGTCACATCTCTTCTGGTGCACTAGTAGGAAACTGCCTTTCTGTGGATCACTTTCTGTGGCGCACCAAGTAGCCATGCGCCACAAAAAAAATTTTGTGGCGCACCTGGCCAGGTGCGCCACAGAAATCCCATGGGGAGTGTGCGCCACAGAAATGTGACTTTCCACAGATTTTTTTGTTTCAGATCCCACACCCCCCCCCCCCCGGAGATCGCCTTTTCAGTTTTGCAAACAAGAAAAGAAAATGATAAAATTTTCAATAAATAAAATCCTTTGAGATATAGTTAGGTTTTAGTGTCTACTTGGTATAGAAATTTTAAAATATGAATTTTGACCTTTTTGCAAAAAACAGAAAAAGAAAGTTTGAACGGCCATAACTTTTGCATACGATGTCGAAAAAATGCGTTTAATATACCAAAAAAATTGAAAAAAAATTCTACAAAATCGAAAAAAAACCAAAAAAAAATTGAGCAGATTTGGCAAATTCCAAAAGACTAAAAAAGTTATTTCAAAAGGAAGATTTTTTTCTACAAAATCAAAAAAATTGAATCCCGCCCAACAGCCCTTCTCTTCTTCCTCTTCTTTCTCCTTCTCTCCTTTCTCTCATTTCACTTCTCCTCCACTTCTCCTATCCCTTCTCTTCTCTACCTCTACTTCAACTCTACTCCGGCGACCTCCTCCTCCTCCACCACCTCCGGCGAGCTTCTCCTCCTCCTCCACCACCTCCGGCGAGCTTCTCCTCCTCCGATCCTCCTCCTCCTCCTCCTCCACCAACTCCGGCGACCTCCTCCTCCACCACCTCCGGCGTCCTTCTCCTCCTCCACCACCTCCGTGACCTTCTCCTCCTCCTCCACCAACTCCGGCGACCTCCTCCTCCACCACCTCCGGCGACCTTCTCCTCCTCCTCCACCACCTCCGGCGACCCTCCTCCACCCACCTCCGGCGACCTTCTCCTCCTCCACCACCTCCGGTGACCCCCATCCTCCACCCACCACCGACCAAGCCGTCACCTACGGCCATGGCCACGGGCACCACGGCCTCCGACGAGCTTCGACCAAATTCCGGCGAAATGTCGAAATTCTGGCGAAATTCCGGCGGCCAGATCTAGATCCAGATCTAGATCTGGCCGCCCTTTTTTTGAAATTAAAAAAAAATGTGGCGCATGGTAGTGGGGTGCGCCACAGAAATATTTCTGTGGCGCATGGTTGGGGTGCGCCACAGAATCTTGCACTTTCTGTGGCGCATGGGGCCGTGCGCCACAAAAATAAAGGCTTTTTGGTGCGCCACTAAAAGGCATTTTCCTACTAGTGGTGTCTTCGCTATGTGTGTGTGCTGCCTATCGGGTCGGGATTACAGGTTGATTTCTACAGCGATAGTGATTTTACCCTCTTCATTGCAGTTCGATGCTGCTCCATCCGAAAATCTGTAGAAAGTTTGTGTTAGGTTTTTAATCTTTGATTAGGTATCTGCATGTTTATTTTCCGCTGCATATAGTTTAGCTAGTTAGAGCTGTTGGCCGGTGAAGCTTCTGTACGTGTGAAAAATGGCGAGATGCCGAGCTGATGGTGGCAAGGCGTGATGCTAGTGCTATGCGATGCAGCACCGTTGCGTGGAGGAAGGAGAAGGCATGCATGCTCCAGTGTCACCCGAGTGATTCTGCAAGTTCAGTTAGTTGGTTAGCTAGCTGCACGCAAGTGGTGGACGTGAGATCGTGGATGTAGTTAGTGGGTCAGTGCATGCAGGTCGTGGTGTTAGTGGTTAGCGTGGTACGAGTGCGTGCGTGTGTGTCAGCCTATTTATTCAGAGTTGTATCCATGTTTGCTTAACAAGAGAAATACAAAGAGAAGAAAAGCTCGGCTGTGTGAGGTAGTCCGAGGCCAAACTCTGTGTTTTTTATTCGTGAGTGAGTTGAGTGATTCAGCCTACATTTGGTATCAGAGCCTTCCGTTCTCGGTTCCTGTGGTGATGGCGCAAGGGGGAGACAAGGCGGCGGTGCTGGCGAAGAAGACAGTGGAGGAGCCGTACACTCCACCAAGGGCGCAGCTCACCGACGCCGGCGGTGGGGGCGAGCTTCGCATCATCGAGCGCGTGGTCCGGCAGAGCACGAGCATGGTGCAGGTGCCGATGCTCACCCGCACCAACTACTCCAACTGGGCTCTCGTGGTGCAGGTGCAGCTCGAGGCGCAAGGATGGTGGGTGGCGATCGAGCCGGGCGTTTCCGAGTACCACGCCGACCGTGAGGCCCTGGGCGTTATCCTCCGAGGTGTGCCGCCGGAGATACTGCACACACTAGCGGTGAAGAAGACCACAAAGGAGGCTTGGGACACCCTCAAAACTTTGAGGTTGGGGTTCGAGCGCGTCCGTGAAGCAAGGGCGCAGAACCGCCGCACCGAGTTTGAGAACCTTCGTTTCAAGGACGGCGAGAAGGTGGAATAGTTCGCGATGCGTCTCACCGGCAACATGCACGACCTGGAGGTCCTCGGAGATGCCGTCACCGAGCACATGGTCGTGCTGAAATTTCTGCGCGTCATGCCAAAGTGGTTCCGGCAGCTCGCCCACTCCATTTCACAGCTCCTCGACCTCAAGACCATGACCGTTGAAGAGCCGACGGGGCGCTTCCTCGCTGTGGAGGAGAGCCTTGATCTGGACGAAGAAGAGGAAGGTGGGCAGCACGACGGCACTCATCTTCTCCTCACGGAACAGCAATGGATGGAGCGCACGAGGAAGAACCGTAGCCTGGACAAGAAGAAGGTGCAGTGCTTCATTCGCCATGAACTCGGCCACTTCGCGTGGGAGTGCCCGGAAAAGAAGAAGCACAAGGGCCGTGATGAAGAAGAGACACTAGTAGAAAAACCATCTTTGGTCCAGGGCCGCCCCAGCCATTAGCCCCGGTTCAGGTAAAAACTGGGACCAGTGCCTGGCACTGGTCCCGGTTCGAGTTGCCACGGCCCCGTGAACCATTGGTCCCGGTTCGGTTGGGGGTATTGGTCCCGGTTCTTGGCACGAACCGGGACCAAAGCTCCAGAGCCAGACACGTGGCGTGCGGCGGAGCTTTGGTCCCGGTTCGTACCAAGAACCGGGACCAATACCCCGCCCTGCCTATAAATAACCCCCACCCCCCTTCTCTCCTCTAATTTTTTTCTCTTGGATTGGTGGGAAGTGGGTGCTATTTTTTTTCCTTTGCCACGCACAAGATGTGTTCGATGAAATGCCCGACCCACACTTAAGTTCACACAAAATGATATCCTCGGCCGAGGTTAGCAACTTTATCCTTTTCGTGTGTAATTGATACAGAAATATTGCACGTGTCGATGTACGGTGGTCATTTCACTATTCAAGATGTTATTGTAATGGTATTTGATAAACTTAATTATATATGATGCAGATGGATGCACGGATGCGATGGATGTACGGCGAACGACGCAGTTCCGAGTTTATTGCAGGCCTGCATAAATTTCTCGATGTGGCTGAGGCAAACAAAGTGAATAATTTTATGCCTTGTCCATGTGAGAAGTGTCGGAACGTCAGGGAGTACTCTGACCCGAGAACCATTCAAGACCACGTGATTCGGAAAGGTTTCATGCCCAGCTATAATTGTTGGACCAAGCACGGAGAAAGAGGGGTTACGATGGAAGACAATGAAGAAGAGGAGGATGATGACAACTATCCTATGTTCCCTGAGGAATGCGGTGATACTGTTATGGAAGACGTTGAAGAAGAAAGAGGTGAACATCGGGCATCAGATGAGCCCGCTGATGGTCTTGGTGGGGTCATTTCTGATGCAAAGCGAGAATGCGATACAGAAAAGGAGAAGCTAAAGTTGGAGGCCATGCTTGAGGATCACAAAAAGTTGCTGTACCCAAACTGCGAAGATGGCAGCACAAAGCTCGGTACCACACTGGAACTGCTGAAATGGAAGGCAGAGACTGGTTGTTCTGACAAGGGATTTGAGAAGTTACTGAAAATAATGAAGCCGAAGCTTCCAAAGGATAACGAATTGCCCGAGACTACATACGAAGCAAAGAAGGCTATCTGCCCTCTAGGATTAGATGTGCAGAAGATACATGCATGCATTAATGACTGCATCCTGTACCGCGGTGAGTACGAGAACATGGATAAATGCCCGGTATGCAATGCACTGCGGTACAAGATAAGACAAGATGACCCTGGTGATGTTGAGGGCGATGACGAGCCCCCCCGGAAGAGGGTTCCTGCTAAGGTGATGTGGTATGCTCCTATAATACCACGGTTGAAACGTCTGTTCAGAAACAAAGAGCATGCCAGGTTGTTGCGATGGCACAAAGAAGAGCGTAAGAAAGACGGGAAGTTGAGACACCCCGCCGATGGGTCCCAGTGGAGAAAAATCGACAGAGAGTTCCCGACATTTTCAGATGACGCAAGGAACTTAAGATTTGGTCTAAGTACAGATGGCTTTAATCCTTTTGGGGAGCAGAGCTCCAGTCATAGCACTTGGCCCGTGACTCTATGTATCTACAACCTTCCTCCTTGGTTGTGCATGAAGCGGAAGTTCATTATGATGCCAGTGCTCATCCAAGGCCCGAAGCAACCCGGCAACGACATTGATGTGTACCTAAGGCCATTAGTTGATGAACTTTTGCAGTTGTGGTCCGAACCAGGTGTACGTGTGTGGGATGAGCACAAACAACAGGAATTTGACCTACGAGCGTTGCTGTTCGTAACCATCAATGATTGGCCTGCTCTTAGTAACATTTCAGGACAGTCAAACAAGGGATACAATGCATGCACGCACTGTTTAGATAAGACTGAAAGTATACATTTGGGAAACAAGAATGTGTACCTGGGGCATCATCGATTTCTTCCGAACAGTCATGCCGTAAGAAAGCCCGGCAAGCATTTCAACGGTGGGCAGATCGCCGGAAGAAGCCTAACCTCCCTGATGGTGATGTTATATATGACATGGTCAAGGATTTAGAAGTAATCTTTGGAAAGGGTCCTGGCAGTCTATCTGTTCCGAATGACGCTGACAACCACGTACCCATATGGAAGAAGTGCTCTATATTCTGGGAGCTACCCTATTGGAAAGTCCTAGAGGTCCGGTCTTCAATCGACGTGATGCACGTGACGAAGAATCTTTGCGTGAACCTGCTAGGCTTCCTGGGCGTGTATGGGAAGACAAAAGATACACCGGAAGCACGGGCAGACCAGCAACGTATGAAAGACCCATACAACAAGCAGACGGATAAAGGGCGTCAATACTTAAGCAGCTACGCTCTTACCAAAGCAGAGAAGGAAATCTTTTTTGAATGCCTGAGCAGTATCAAGGTCCCGGCTGGGTTCTCGTCAAATATAAAGGGAATAATAAATATGGCAGAGAAAAAATTCCAGAACCTGAAGTCTCATGATTGCCACGTGATTATGACGCAGTTGCTTCCGGTTGCATTGAGGGGGCTTCTACCGGAAAATGTTCGAGTACCCATTGTGAAGCTATGTGCATTCCTCAATGCAATATCTCAGAAGGTCATCGATCCAGTAACTCTACCAAGTTTACAGAAGGCTGTGGTCCAATGTCTTGTCAGCTTCGAGTTGGTGTTCCCCCCATCATTCTTCAATATTATGACGCATCTCCTGGTTCACCTAGTCGACGAGATTGCCATTCTCGGTCCTGTATTTCTACACAATATGTTCCCCTTCGAGAGGTTCATGGGAGTCTTGAAGAAATATGTTCATAACCGTGCTAGGCCAGAAGGAAGCATCTCAAGGGGCTATGGAACAGAAGAGGTCATTGAGTTCTGTGTTGACTTTATTCCTGACCTTAAGCCGATTGGTGTTCCTGAATCGCGGCATGAGGGGAGACTGAGTGGAAAAGGCACGCTAGGAAAGAAAGCACTGATATGTAGGGACGGGCATTCTTTAACTCAAGCACACTACACAGTTCTACAAAGTTCCACCTTCGTGGCTCCGTATATCGAGGAACACAAGAATTATGTACGCTCCAAGAACCCGGGGAAGGATGACTCCTGGATTAAAGAAAAACACATGGAGACCTTCGGCAGTTGGTTGCGATTACAGCTCATGAATGACACCACTGTCGGAGATCAGCTCTACTTGTTGGCCGCGTCACCATCTTCGACTGTATTGAATTTCTAAGGGTACGAGATAAATGGGAATACATTTTACACGATCGCCCAAGATAAAAAGAGCTATATGACATACGCGAAGAAGGGTTCATGGCTTTTATGTAAATCAATGTAATGTATTAGCACCGTAGGGCTATATGACGGGAATCCGAATGCTTTGTATACTGCAAATCATCGCGTGGTCGTGAGCAGCAAATCGACCTTCGATCCACAGCGGCAAGACGTCTCTGATGATCTACGACCGTCCCAAAAAGTGTTGGGAATGTCGCAGATCATCAGAGCGCCTTGCCGCTGCTTGGATCGGACCGAGGGGCATGGCTACCACTTCCACCACCACCACTCCCACCTCCTCAGCAATTCATCATTGCGTCACCCTAATCCAGTGGCTGGATTCAACCTACCTGAGGGCTTGTGTTTCCAACAGCGTCGTTGTGTTGTCATTGTTCACCGTCCTACAGGAGGTGGCTCCAATGGCTGGCCGGTGAACAAGGACGAACACAATAATGCCAGGGAACATGCCAGCAGGTAGGCTAAATCCAACCATTGGATTCGGTGGCGAAGGTAGACGCTCGTTGTGTGCCGTTCGCTGCAGGGACGCCGCTATTTATAGGCGATTAGAAAGTGTACCTGTGGATGAGGTGGGAGTGGTGGTGGTGGTGGGAGTGCTGATCCAACAGCTCACAAGCCCTCAAAAGAAACACACGCCTGATCCAACGGCTCACAAGCGCTCGAAAGAAACACACGATCCGTGTGATTCTTTAGTCCCGGTTGGTGTTACCAACCGGGACTAGTTCTAAAAATCCAACAGCTCACAAGCGCTCAAAAGAAACACACCCATGATCCAACGGCTCACAAGCGCTCGAAAGAAACACACGATCCGTGTGCTTCTTCCTTATTGGTGGGAATTCCTTTAGTCCCGGTTGGTAAAATTGCGCGGGAACAAATAAGCCCCTTTAGTCCCGGTCGGTGGCTCGAACGGGGACTAAAGGTCTCACTATATATATGTAGTCATGGCCTCCATTGGCATAGCACATCTAAACTCATATCTGCAACCTCATCACTCTCCCATGGCTTCCACCGTACCCACTCTAACCTACTCGGAGGCGGAGGCGCTTTCCGCCTCGAACTACCCCTGCCCGCCCGGCTACGACGTCCCCGCCGGCTGGAGGCTGAGCACCGGAGGCGTGCCGGTCCCTCCTATCCCTCAAGGTTTGGCACGTCGGGCGGCCATCACGAACCACTACTACCTCGAGCTCACTCCGGAGCAGCGGATGGATCCCCGCTGGCATCCCGACTACCGCCCGACTTGGGACGCCTTCTTCATCAATCGGCGTGAGAGGGCGCTCGCCAGGTACGAGGAGGATGGCCCGCCTCCTTCGAACTTCAACGAGGCCGGCCGTCGGCTGTGGTGGAGCGGCCGAACTCTCCAGAGCGTCATGAACTACATCACGGCCGGCGATAACCCCCGCCTGCGCTACCCTCACTTCTAGTCCAAGCGCCCGACGACAGCGCCACCCGACGACAACGACGACGATGGCAGCGACTACGACAACTACGAGGACGAGTATTATAGGCCTAGGCAGGAGTATGACTAACCTATGGTTTGTCTATATACCCAAGATTGTTGTCATGAACTACTTCTGGTCTAGCTAAGACGACGATCGTGTAAAATGTATCCAAGATTGATGGGTGACTACTTTTCGCATTGATATTAAACAAACCATGCAAATTACATTGACAACAGTAACCAATGGCTCACAAGCGCTCGAAAGAAACACACGATCTGTGTGCTTCTTCCTTATTGGTGGGATTCCCTTTAGTCCCGGTTGGTGGCTCACAGAGTGATCCAACAGCTCACTAGCCCTCAAAAGAAACTGTTCTGCATTAATAATTATTATTACATATTATAAATATAGGTTCACTGAAATTGTTCTGCATTTACTTCTGCTTGCCATGGGATTTTACAACACCAAAAATAGAATTAACTGAATTAATAATTATTATTACTTAATCATAAATCTTACTTAATCATTTTTGATCGATTTATACATATTATTAGTCGAGTTTGGATTTTAGATTTTGGATTATTTATACAAATTCAAACACTTTTCATGTTGAAAGTTTTGTCAATTCAAAATATGCAATAAAGTTAATGCATTTTTAATTGAAAATGGCAAAATGGTTAATAGTTTGTATAGTTAGAATAATTATTTTAAAAAACAGAAAATGGTTTTGGATTATTTATTCAAATTTAAAAACTTTTCATGTTGAAAGTCTTTTCAGATTCAAAACCATATGAAATTCATATCCAAACACCTAAATAAGAAAAAAAAAGGCGGGAACAAAATTTCAGAACTGAAAAGTTCGAAATAATTCTGAAAAAGGACCCTTTGGTCCCGGTTTCTAGCAAGAACCGGGAGCAATGAGTCCATAGACGCGCGCCGCGATCTGGCATTAATTACCCACTCTTTGGTCCCGGTTGCTGGCAAGAACCGGGACCAAAGAGGCATAGGTCCCGGTTGCTGGCAAGAACCGGGACCAAAGAGGCATTGGTCCCGGTTGCTGGCAAGAACCGGGGCCAATGACCCCAGCTACTTTAACTCCTTCCCCTTCTTCCCCGATTCATTTCGCAGAAACGCCTAAGGACCTGCAGCAACGCCGGAGGACCCTGCAGCGACGCCAAAGCAAATTTTACGCCGTCAGGCTGCCCCGCCACCGACCCACGCCGCGCCCCACGCCGCCGACCCATGCCGCCACCGTCGACGTCCGCGGCGCCCTCGACGCCCGCGCCGCGTCGCCCGCAAGCCGGCCGCCCGTGCCACACGTCGCCGGCCTCCACGCGTGCCCGTGCCGCACGTCGCCGGCCTCCACACGTGCCCGTGCACTCGCCTCCGCCGTCCACCGCACCTCCAGTCCCCTAGGTGAGCCATTGCCGCTGGCCACCGACTCTGGCTCGGCGGCGCCGCCGGAAACAGCCGCCGGAGCACCCTGTGTTCTAGAGTTAGCCGCTGACGGGTGGGTCCCACCCGTCAGCGTTTTAACCATTTTTGTTCGTGGAAAAAAAATAAACTGGGCCAGGCTCAGTGGGCTGGGAACTTCTCAGCCCATTTATTTTTTTCCCTCCTCTTCCGAATTTATTAATTAGCAGAAATTTTGAAACCTGTAGGCATGTTTGAAAATGAATAACTCGAGATTTATAAGTCCAAATAATTCAAACCAAAATTCTTTGGATAGCTTATGAAAATGTGTGTGCAACTAAATTAGTTTCACCCTGTTTAGATTAATATTAATTGCTGGGTATTTAGAATAGTACAGAACGTTAATTATGTAAAGGTGTTTGTTTCTGATAGTCTAGTAATCCAAAAATTATGAATCCAATTGTGTTAACTTTGTATTGCAGTAGCCTAGCACCCCTAATGTTTGTAGAATTAATTAAGCAACAGCGTTAATTAGGTATTCAAATAAAGATTGTAGCCACTTCTGTACTATAACAATTTTAATTGTCATTTGTTTAATCTAATTTAGTTGAATCCAATTGGGTTAGTTCACAAATAATCAACACTGTGTAACCCTAAAAGGATTTAATTTTTAGAGTAAAAGAACTTAGTCAGTAGCTAAAACTTGGTTATTAAGCTTCTGGATTAAAACAAATGTGTAGAGAATTTGGTAGATCATTTTGAGTCAAATCCAATTGTGTTGCCTTCTAGATACTTCGGAACTTAGTCAGTAGCTAAAACTTGGTTATTAAGCTTCTGGACTAAAACAAGTTTTGTGCATTGTTCTTAATTTGCAGAAACTATGGAACGAGACGAAGATCAGGAAAATATCCTCCAGGATATAATCCGCGGGCCGGAAGATATTGTCGATGTCACCACGGCCATCGTGCTTCCGAACTGGCAGCCAAGGCCATCGACTCCTCACCAGTCTCTAGCGCAACAGTCCTCTTCAACGCCTCAGCATTCTCCAGCGCAACAGTCCTCTTCACCGCCTCACCAGTCTCTAGCGCAGCCGTCTCCGCCGCCGCGTCAGCCGTCTCCGCCGCCGCGTCAGCCGTTTCCGCCCACCGCTCGTACTATGAGGGGTAAGCGATCACCGAAACGTAAAAGGTTGCCCCTCCCAACAGTACCTCATAAGAATCTTCCCATTAGACCTTATGACAGGACTGTAGCGGAAAACGCCGCGGAGGTGGCAGCCTACAATAAGGCTTTTTTTGCACCAAAAAAGCCCGAGCAGAAGCCGGTATACGATGAAAAATCCAAAAAGTGGAGAAAGTCCTTCCTTGAGCAGCCATCCCAGATATCGATGAATCTGCCATCTGACTATGGTCGTGAACTTACTAAGCTAGCACGTGCCCAGTCTGAGCAGAACAAGGGAAGAAGTGCAAAAAGCGGGAAACAAATTGCCCAGCTCGGACAGCAGAAAAATCAATCGGTCCCCCGCTCATAGTGTGTTCCGATGTCGACAAGGACTTCAGAGTCGCTATGGATAAGGACCTGGAATTATTGGACCCCAGAGCCATAGCTGCTGCTAAAGAACTTGGTGTCACTGTATCGCAGGCCAAGGAACAGGCTACCGCCTTGGGTATGAGCCTTGGTTAACTTTTAGGCTATGAATATGCGCCAATGTTAGAGATGGCACGGAAATATGTCCAAGGGGAGCCTATGGTCAGTAATGAGGAGCTGACGGGTCTATCAACACATATGCGAAATCTGCATACCTGGTACCTGGTGCACACATCAAAGAAGGACGCGAAAGAGTGGTTTCCGCTGGACGTTAGAGTGGAGCATTTCTTCAAACGTTACATTATACATGTTCACCTGACTGAACTGTTCCAGTTATTCCAAAAGCGCGCCCTCGACAAATCTATCCTCTCTTGCTATTGTCTGTAAGTGATTTATTTTCGTAATTAAGTCTCTAGCTCAGCTCATTCATTGCCTGTATTATATTATCCTGACTATATATACATCCTTTTGTACGCTATTATGCAGAATGAAGATGCTGGAATGCAAAAGATCTAAAGTTTTTGAGGTTGGGTTCGTTGACCCATATATCGTGAATTCACTTACGTTAGTCAATTACCCCAAAGACGTGGAGCATGACCTGACCACCTTTTTAACCATGCAACATTTCTGTACGGAAATACTATTTCCTTACAACTTCAGGTGAGTGTTTCTTTCTTGTACATATTTTTATTTGGCTTTCTCGATGTTAAGTGTAATTGATGAGCTATGCATGTCTGCTTTATGTAAACGTCTGCAGGTTCCACTGGATTCTGCTAAGCATTCAACCTGACAAGTCCATAGTTGAAGTCCACGACTCATTAAGTTGGGACCAAGCGTTGTGGTCCGACATGAAAGAAATGCTCAACAAGTAATTTCAATCATTATCGCATTATATCGCCCTCTTTCATTCGTTCCTTGATGTCAAGTAGTTAATAACTCCTTTGTTCATTTTCTTTGCCAAACAGGTGTTGGACAATTTTCAAAGAGAAGGTAGAAGGTCCATTCAAAGATGAGCTAACTTATAAAACGGTGGAAAGTCCGCAGCAGCCACCGGGGAGTAATTTATGTGGATTCTACGTTTGCGAGTTCATTCGCGAGTTGACCACTGAGCGGAGAACAACTGCTTTCAGCAAAATGCGGGAGAAGATCGACCCAGAACTGCGCGTAGGAGCAATTCAAGAGGAATTGGCGGGATTTCTGCTTAGGGAGGTCATCGATGAAAGGGGAGAACATTTTGCTTCGGACGATGAACTACATATGCCTTGATGGCTTGATCTATCTCCATGTAATTAAATAGTGTATTCTCGCAAGAGATCGAATATTAATTATATATGCATCAACATGTACTGTGTATAAAGTAGAGCATATAATATGCGTACGGAAACGATGGAGAGCAGGTCGGCGATGCGAAGAAGGGGGAGACGACGGAGGCACCGGCGAGAAGGAGAGGGGGCACCGGCGAGAGGGAGAGGAGGCACCGGCGAGAAGGAGAGGGGGCACCGACGAGAGGGTGCACCGGCGAGAGGGAGAGGGGGCACCGGCGAGAGGGGGCACCGGCGAGAGGGAGACCCTAAACCCTAAATACCAAAAAAAAGCACTCATTGGTCCCGGTTCGTAACAAGAACCGGGACCAATGAGTCTCCCCCCACGCCCAGCCAGAACTGGCCACGTGGCCACCCATTGGTCCCGGTTCGTGGCCCAACTAGTCCCGATTGGTCAGTCCCGGTTGGGCAACCGGGACTGATGGCCCAACCGAACCGGGACCATAGGCCCATTTTCTACCAGTGAGATCACGTGGCCAGTTCTGGCTGGGCGTGGGGGAGACTCATTGGTCCCGGTTCTTGTTACGAACCGGGGCCAATGAGTGCTTTTTTTTTGGTATTTAGGGTTTAGGGTCTCCCTCTCGCCGGTGCCCCCTCTCACCGGTGCCCCCTCTCCTTCTCGCCGATGCCTCCTCTCCCTCTCGCCGGTGCCCCCTCTCCCACTCGCCGGTGCCTCCGTCGTCTCCCCCTTCTTTGCATCGCCGACGTGCTCTCCATCATTTCCGTACGCATATTATACGCTCTACTATATACACAGTACATGTTAATGCATATATAATTAATATTCGATCTCTTGCGAGAATACAACTATTTAATTACATGGAGATAGATCAAGCCATCAAGGCATATGTAGTTCATCGTCCGAAGCAAAATGTTCTCCCCTTTCATCGATGACCTCCCTAAGCAGAAATCCCGCCAATTCCTCTTGAATTGCTGCTACGCGCAGTTCTGGGTCGATCTTCTCCCGCATTTTGCTGAAAGCAGTTGTTCTCCGCTCAGTGGTCAACTCGCGAATGAACTCGAAAACGTAGAATCCACATAAATTACTCCCCGGTGGCTGCTGCGGACTTTCCACCGTTTTATAAGTTAGCTCATCTTTGAATGGACCTTCTACCTTCTCTTTGAAAATTGTCCAACACCTGCTTTGGCAAAGAAAATGAACAAAGGAGTTATTAATTACTTGACATCAGGGAACGAACGAAAGAGGGCGATATAATGCGATAATGATTGAAATTACTTGTTGAGCATTGCTTTCATGTCGGACCACAACGCTTGGTCCCAACTTAATGAGTCGTGGACTTCAACTATGGACTTGTCAGGTTGAATACTTAGCAGAATCCAGTGGAACCTGCGGACGTTTACATAAAGCAGACATGCATAGCTCATCAATTACACTTAACATCGAGAAAACCAAATAAAAATATGTACAAGACAGAAACACTCACCTGAAGTTGTAAGAAAATAGTATTTCCGTACAGAAATGTTGCATGGTTAAAAAGGTGGTTAGGTCATGCTCCACGTCTTTGGGGTGATTGACTAACGTATGTGAATTCACGATATATGGGTCAACGAACCCAACCTCAAAAACTTTAGATCTTTTGCATTCCAGCATCTTCATTCTGCATAATAGCGTACAAAAGGATATATATAGTCAGGATAATATAATACAGGCAATGAACGAGCTGAGCTAGAGACTTAATTACGAAAATAAATCACTTACAGACAATAGCAAGAGAGGATAGATTTGTCGAGGGCGCGCTTTTGGAATAACTGGAACAGTTCAGTCAGTTGAACATGTATAATGTAACGTTTGAAGAAATGCTCCACTCTAACGTCTAGCAGAAACCACTCTTTCGCGTCCTTCTTTGATGTGTGCACCAGGTACCAGGTATGCAGATTTCGCATATGTGTTGATAGACCCATCAGCTCCTCATTACTGACCATAGGCTCCCCTTGGACATATTTCCGTGCCATCTCTAACATTGGCGCATATTCATAGCCTAAAAGTTGACCAAGCCTCATACCCAAGGCGGTAGCCTGTTCCTTGGCCTGCGATACAGTGACACCAAGTTCTTTAGCAGCAGTTATGGCTCTGGGTTCCAATAATTCCAGGTCCTTATCCATAGCGACTCTGAAGTCCTTGTCGACATCGGAACACACTATGAGCGGGCGGACCGATTGATTTTTCTGCTGTCCGAGCTGGGCAATTTGTTTCCCGCTTTTTGCACTTCTTCCCTTGTTCTGCTCAGACTGGGCACGTGCTAGCTTAGTAAGTTCACGACCATAGTCAGATGACAGATTCATCGATATCTGGGATGGCTGCTCAAGGAAGGACTTTCTCCACTTTTTGGATTTTTCATCGTATACCAGCTTCTGCTCGGGCTTCTTGGTGCAAAAAAAGCCTTATTGTAGGCAGCCACCTCCGCGGCGTTTTCCGCTACAGTCCTTTCATAAGGTCTAATGGGAAGATTCTTATGAGGTACTGTTGGGAGGGGCGACCTTTTACGTTTCGGTGATCGCTTCCCCTCATAGTACGAGCGGTGGGCGGAATCGGCTGACGCGGCGGCGGAGACGGCTGCGCTGGAGACTGGTGAGGTGGTGAAGATGACTATTGCGCTGGAGAATGCTGAGGCGGTGAAGAGGACTGTTGCGCTGGAGACTGGTGAGGAGTCGATGGCCTTGGCTGCCAGTTCGGAAGCACGATGGCCGTGGTGACATCGACAATATCTTCCGGCCCGCGGATTATATCCTGGAGGATATTTTCCTGATCTTCGTCTCGTTCCATAGTTTCTGCAAATTAAGAACAATGCACAAAACTTGTTTTAGTCCAGAAGCTTAATAACCAAGTTTAGCTACTGACTAAGTTCCGAAGTATCTAGAAGCAACACAATTGGATTTGACTCAAAATGATCTACCAAATTATCTACACATTTGTTTTAGTCCAGAAGCTTAATAACCAAGTTTTAGCTACTGACTAAGTTCTTTTACTCTAAAAATTAAATCCTTTTAGGGTTACACAGTGTTGGTTATTTGTGAACTAACCCAATTGGATTCAACTAAATTAGATTAACCAAATGACAATTAAAATTGTTATAGTACAGAAGTGGCTATAATCTTTATTTGAATACCTAATTAATGCTGTTGCTTAATTAATTCTACAAAAATTAGGGGTGCTAGGCTACAGCAATACAAAGTTAACACAATTGGATTCATAATTTTTGGATTACTAGACTATCAGAAACAAACACCTTTACATAATTAACGTTCTCTACTATTCTAAATACCCAGCAATTAATATTAATCTAAACAAGGTGAAACTAATTTAGTTGCACACACATTTTCATAAGCTATCTAGAGAATTTTGATTTGAATTATTTGGACTTATAAATCTCGAGTTATTCATTTCCAAACATGCCTACAGGTTTCAAAATTTCTGCTAATTCATAAATTCAGAAGAGGAGGGGAAAAAATAAATGGGCTGGGAAGTTCCCAGCCCACTGGGCCTGGCCCAGTTTAATTTTTTTTCCACGAACGAAAATGGTTAAAACGCTGACGGGTGGGACCCACCCGTCAGCGGCTAACTCAAGAACACAGGGTGCTCCGGCGGCTGTTTCCGGCGGCGCCGCCGAGCCAGAGTCGGTGGCCAGCGGCAATGGCTCACCTAGGGGACTGGAGGTGCGGTGGACGACGGAGGCGAGTGCACGGGCACGCGTGGAGGCCGGCGACGTGCGGCACGGGCACGCGTGGAGGCCGGCGACGTGCGGCACGGGCGGCCGGCTTGCGGGCGACGCGGCGCGGGCGTCGAGGGCGCCGCGGACGTCGACGGTGGCGGCGTGGGTCGACGGCGTGGGGAGCGGCGTGGGTCGACGGCGTAAAATTTCCTCTGGCGTCGCTGCAGGGTCCTCCAGCGTCGCTGCAGGTCCTTAGGCGTTTATGCGAAATGAATCGGGGAAGAAGGGGAAGGAGTTAAAGTAGCTGGGGTCATTGGTCCCGGTTCTTGCCAGCAACCGGGACCAATGCCTCTTTGGTCCCGGTTCTTGCCAGCAACCGGGACCAAAGAGTGGGTAATTAATGCCAGATCGCGGCGCGCGTCTATGGACTCATTGGTCCCGGTTCTTGCTAGAAACCGGGACCAAAGAGTCCTTTTTCAAAATTATTTCGAACTTTTCAGTTCTGAAATTTTGTTCCCGCCTTTTTTTTCTTATTTAGGTGTTTGGATATGAATTTCAAATGGTTTTGAATCTGAAAAGACTTTCAACATGAAAAGTTTTTAAATTTGAATAAATAATCCAAAACCATTTTCTGTTTTCTAAAATAATTATTCTAACTATACAAACTATTAACCATTTTGCCATTTTCAATTAAAAATGCATTAACTTTATTGCATATTTTGAATTGACAAAACTTTCAACATGAAAAGTGTTTGAATTTGTATAAATAATCCAAAATCCAAAATCCAAACTCGACTAATAATATGTATAAATCGATCAAAAATGATTAAGTAAGATTTATGATTAAGTAATAATAATTATTAATTCAGTTAATTCTATTTTTGGTGTTGTAAAATCCCATGGCAAGCAGAAGTAAATGCAGAACAATTTCAGTGAACCTATATTTATAATATGTAATAATAATTATTAATGCAGAACAGTTTCTTTTGAGGGCTTGTGAGCTGTTGGATCACTCTGTGAGCCACCAACCGGGACTAAAGGGAATCCCACCAATAAGGAAGAAGCACACGGATCGTGTGTTTCTTTCGAGCGCTTGTGAGCCGTTGGTTTATGTTGTCAATGTAATTTGCATGGTTTGTTTAATATCAATGCGAAAAGTAGTCACCCATCAATCTTGGATACATTTTACACGATCGTCGTCTTAGCTAGACCAGAAGTAGTTCATGACAACAATCTTGGGTACATAGACAAACCATAGGTTAGTCATACTCCTGCCTAGGCCTATAATACTCGTCCTCGTAGTCGTCGTAGTCGCCGCCGTCGTCGTCGTTGTCGTCGGGCGGCGCTGTCGTCGGGCGCCTGGACTGGAAGTGAGGGTAGCGCAGGCGGGGGTTATCGCCGGCCGTGATGTAGTTCATGACGCTCTGGAGAGTTCGGCCGCTCCACCACAGCCGACGGCCGGCCTCGTTGAAGTTCGAAGGAGGCGGGCCATCCTCCTCGTACCTGGCGAGCGCCCTCTCACGCCGATTGATGAAGAAGGCGTCCCAAGTCGGGCGGTAGTCGGGATGCCAGGGGACCGGAGTGAGCTCGAGGTAGTAGTGGTTCGTGATGGCCGCCCGACGTGCCAAACCTTGAGGGATAGGAGGGACCGGCACGCCTCCGGTGCTCAGCCTCCAGCCGGCGGGGACGTCGTAGCCGGGCGGGCAGGGGTAGTTCGAGGCGGAAAGCGCCTCCGCCTCCGAGTAGGTTAGAGTGGGTACGGTGGAAGCCATGGGAGAGTGATGAGGTTGCAGATATGAGTTTAGATGTGCTATGCCAATGGAGGCCATGACTACATATATATAGTGAGACCTTTAGTCCCCGTTCGAGCCACCAACCGGGACTAAAGGGGCTTATTTGTTCCCGCGCAATTTTACCAACCGGGACTAAAGGGATTCCCACCAATAAGGAAGAAGCACACGGATCGTGTGTTTCTTTCGAGCGCTTGTGAGCCGTTGGATCAGGGGTGTGTTTCTTTTGAGCGCTTGTGAGCTGTTGGATTTTTAGAACTAGTCCCGGTTGGTAACACCAACCGGGACTAAAGAATCACACGGATCGTGTGTTTCTTTCGAGCGCTTGTGAGCCGTTGGATCAGGGGTGTGTTTCTTTTGAGGGCTTGTGAGCTGTTGGATCAGCACTCCCACCACCACCACCACTCCCACCTCATCCACAGGTACACTTTCTAATCGCCTATAAATAGCGGCGTCCCTGCAGCGAACGGCACACAACGAGCGTCTACCTTCGCCACCGAATCCAATGGCTGGATTTAGCCTACCTGCTGGCATGTTCCCTGGCATTATTGTGTTCGTCCTTGTTCACCGGCCAGCCATTGGAGCCACCTCCTGTAGGACGGTGAACAATGACAACACAACGACGCTGTTGGAAACACAAGCCCTCAGGTAGGTTGAATCCAGCCACTGGATTAGGGTGACGCAATGATGAATTGCCGAGGAGGTGGGAGTGGTGGTGGTGGTGGAAGTGGTAGCCATGCCCCTCGGTCCGATCCAAGCAGCGGCAAGGCGCTCTGATGATCTGCGACATTCCCAACACTTTTTGGGACGGTCGTAGATCATCAGAGACGTCTTGCCGCTGTGGATCGAAGGTCGATTTGCTGCTCACGACCACGCGATGATTTGCAGTATACAAAGCATTCGGATTCCCGTCATACAGCCCTACGGTGCTAATACATTACATTGATTTACATAAAAGCCATGAACCCTTCTTCGCGTATGTCCCTGGCCTATGATCGCTTCAGCCGTAACCATGGAGCATCTTCATTATTTAACGGGATGCTTGGGTCAGTTCTCACTGTGAAGGGCGGAATTTCATCAAACTTATCATAATCTGCTGACATGTCTGTCTTGTCCTCGACTCCCACGATGTTTCTTTTCCCTGAAAGAACTACGTGACGCTTTGGCTCATCGTCTGATGTATTCGTTTGCTTGTTTTTTCTTTTTTTCGGTCTGGAGGACATGTCCTTCACATAGAAAACCTGAGCCACATCATTGGCTAGGACGAATGGTTCGTTCTTGTAACAACCAAGATTCTTGAGATCCACTGTTGTCATCCCGTACAGCTGGTCTACCTTTATCCCTTCTCCATTCATGTTGACCCAACTGCACCGAAACAAAGGGACCTTAAAAGTAGGTCCATAGTCAAGTTCCCATATCTCCTCTATGCGACCATAGTATGTGTCCTTTTGCCCATCGTCGTTTGTTGCATCAAAGCGGACACCACTGTTCTGGTTGGTGCTCTTTTTATCTTGGGCGATCGTGTAAAATGTATTCCCATTTATCTCGTACCCTTGGAAATTCAATACAGTCGAAGATGGTGACGCGGCCAACAAGTAGAGCTGATCTCCGACAGTGGTGTCATTCATGAGCTGTAATCGCAACCAACTGCCGAAGGTCTCCATGTGTTTTTCTTTAATCCAGGAGTCATCCTTCCCCGGGTTCTTGGAGCGTACATAATTCTTGTGTTCCTCGATATACGGAGCCACGAAGGTGGAACTTTGTAGAACTGTGTAGTGTGCTTGAGTTAAAGAATGCCCGTCCCTACATATCAGTGCTTTCTTTCCTAGCGTGCCTTTTCCACTCAGTCTCCCCTCATGCCGCGATTCAGGAACACCA
The DNA here is from genome assembly GCA_947311845.1 of Poa pratensis. NCBI lineage: Eukaryota > Viridiplantae > Streptophyta > Magnoliopsida > Poales > Poaceae > Poa > Poa pratensis. The sequence continues at coordinate 69,185,191 of CAMZMU010000128.1, read as the reverse complement.
ATCGGCTTAAGGTCAGGAATAAAGTCAACACAGAACTCAATGACCTCTTCTGTTCCATAGCCCCTTGAGATGCTTCCTTCTGGCCTAGCACGGTTATGAACATATTTCTTCAAGACTCCCATGAACCTCTCGAAGGGGAACATATTGTGTAGAAATACAGGACCGAGAATGGCAATCTCGTCGACTAGGTGAACCAGGAGATGCGTCATAATATTGAAGAATGATGGGGGGAACACCAACTCGAAGCTGACAAGACATTGGACCACAGCCTTCTGTAAACTTGGTAGAGTTACTGGATCGATGACCTTCTGAGATATTGCATTGAGGAATGCACATAGCTTCACAATGGGTACTCGAACATTTTCCGGTAGAAGCCCCCTCAATGCAACCGGAAGCAACTGCGTCATAATCACGTGGCAATCATGAGACTTCAGGTTCTGGAATTTTTTCTCTGCCATATTTATTATTCCCTTTATATTTGACGAGAAGCCAGCCGGGACCTTGATACTGCTCAGGCATTCAAAAAAGATTTCCTTCTCTGCTTTGGTAAGAGCGTAGCTGCTTAAGTATTGACGCCCTTTATCCGTCTGCTTGTTGTATGGGTCTTTCATACGTTGCTGGTCTGCCCGTGCTTCCGGTGTATCTTTTGTCTTCCCATACACGCCCAGGAAGCCTAGCAGGTTCACGCAAAGATTCTTCGTCACGTGCATCACGTCGATTGAAGACCGGACCTCTAGGACTTTCCAATAGGGTAGCTCCCAGAATATAGAGCACTTCTTCCATATGGGTACGTGGTTGTCAGCGTCATTCGGAACAGATAGACTGCCAGGACCCTTTCCAAAGATTACTTCTAAATCCTTGACCATGTCATATATAACATCACCATCAGGGAGGTTAGGCTTCTTCCGGCGATCTGCCTCACCGTTGAAATGCTTGCCGGGCTTTCTTACGGCATGACTGTTCGGAAGAAATCGACGATGCCCCAGGTACACATTCTTGTTTCCCAAATGTATACTTTCAGTCTTATCTAAACAGTGCGTGCATGCATTGTATCCCTTGTTTGACTGTCCTGAAATGTTACTAAGAGCAGGCCAATCATTGATGGTTACGAACAGCAACGCTCGTAGGTCAAATTCCTGTTGTTTGTGCTCATCCCACACACGTACACCTGGTTCGGACCACAACTGCAAAAGTTCATCAACTAATGGCCTTAGGTACACATCAATGTCGTTGCCGGGTTGCTTCGGGCCTTGGATGAGCACTGGCATCATAATGAACTTCCGCTTCATGCACAACCAAGGAGGAAGGTTGTAGATACATAGAGTCACGGGCCAAGTGCTATGACTGGAGCTCTGCTCCCCAAAAGGATTAAAGCCATCTGTACTTAGACCAAATCTTAAGTTCCTTGCGTCATCTGAAAATGTCGGGAACTCTCTGTCGATTTTTCTCCACTGGGACCCATCGGCGGGGTGTCTCAACTTCCCGTCTTTCTTACGCTCTTCTTTGTGCCATCGCAACAACCTGGCATGCTCTTTGTTTCTGAACAGACGTTTCAACCGTGGTATTATAGGAGCATACCACATCACCTTAGCAGGAACCCTCTTCCGGGGGGGCTCGTCATCGCCCTCAACATCACCAGGGTCATCTTGTCTTATCTTGTACCGCAGTGCATTGCATACCGGGCATTTATCCATGTTCTCGTACTCACCGCGGTACAGGATGCAGTCATTAATGCATGCATGTATCTTCTGCACATCTAATCCTAGAGGGCAGATAGCCTTCTTTGCTTCGTATGTAGTCTCGGGCAATTCGTTATCCTTTGGAAGCTTCGGCTTCATTATTTTCAGTAACTTCTCAAATCCCTTGTCAGAACAACCAGTCTCTGCCTTCCATTTCAGCAGTTCCAGTGTGGTACCGAGCTTTGTGCTGCCATCTTCGCAGTTTGGGTACAGCAACTTTTTGTGATCCTCAAGCATGGCCTCCAACTTTAGCTTCTCCTTTTCTGTATCGCATTCTCGCTTTGCATCAGAAATGACCCCACCAAGACCATCAGCGGGCTCATCTGATGCCCGATGTTCACCTCTTTCTTCTTCAACGTCTTCCATAACAGTATCACCGCATTCCTCAGGGAACATAGGATAGTTGTCATCATCCTCCTCTTCTTCATTGTCTTCCATCGTAACCCCTCTTTCTCCGTGCTTGGTCCAACAATTATAGCTGGGCATGAAACCTTTCCGAATCACGTGGTCTTGAATGGTTCTCGGGTCAGAGTACTCCCTGACGTTCCGACACTTCTCACATGGACAAGGCATAAAATTATTCACTTTGTTTGCCTCAGCCACATCGAGAAATTTATGCAGGCCTGCAATAAACTCGGAACTGCGTCGTTCGCCGTACATCCATCGCATCCGTGCATCCATCTGCATCATATATATAATTAAGTTTATCAAATACCATTACAATAACATCTTGAATAGTGAAATGACCACCGTACATCGACACGTGCAATATTTCTGTATCAATTACAGACGAAAAGGATAAAGTTGCTAACCTCGGCCGAGGATATCATTTTGTGTGAACTTAAGTGTGGGTCGGGCATTTCATCGAACACATCTTGTGCGTGGCAAAGGAAAAAAAAATAGCACCCACTTCCCACCAATCCAAGAGAAAAAAATTAGAGGAGAGAAGGGGGGTGGGGGTTATTTATAGGCAGGGAGGGGTATTGGTCCCGGTTCTTGGCACGAACCGGGACCAAAGCTCCGCCGCACGCCACGTGTCTGGCTCTGGAGCTTTGGTCCCGGTTCGTGCCAAGAACCGGGACCAATACCCCCAACCGAACCGGGACCAATGGTCCACGGGGCCGTGGCAACTCGAACCGGGACCAGTGCCAGGCACTGGTCCGGTTTTTACCTGAACCGGGGCTAATGGCTGGGGCGGCCCTGGACCAAAGATGGTTTTTCTACTAGTGGACGACGAGCCAGCTCTGTTCCGAACTCGCGTGAGAATCGAAGGATCAAGATTAAGGGGGAGATTGTTAGGTTTTTAATCTTGATTAGGTATCTGCATGTTTATTTCCGTTGCATATAGTTTAGCTAGTTAGAGCTGTTGGCCGGTGAAGCTTCTGTACGTGTGAAAAATGGCGAGATGCCGAGCTGATGGTGGCAAGGCGTGATGCTAGTGCTGTGCGATGCAGTACCGTTGCGTGGAGGAAGGAGAAGGCCTGCATGCTCCAGTGTCAGCCGAGTGATTCGGCAAGTTCAGTTAGTTGGTTAGCTAGCTGCACGCAAGTGGTGGACGTGAGATGGTGGATGTAGTTAGTGGGTCAGTGCATGCAGGTCGTGGTGTTAGTGGTTAGCGTGGTACGAGTGCGTGCGTGTGTGTCAGCCTATTTATTCAGAGTTGTATCCATGTTTGCTTAACAAGAGAAATACAGAGAGAAGAAAAGCTCGGCTGTGTGAGGCAGTCCGAGGCCAAACTCTGTGTTTTTTGTTCGTGAGTGAGCTGAGTGATTCAGACTACAGTTTGCTACAGGATTCTGCTAGTTGATGCGTATATTATATTGATCTGACTGAAGTTTATAGCTTGTAGTCCTCGATGCAATTAACTCCCTTCGATGGTTCCTAGCCAGTCGGTAGAAAGCCAAAAGACTAGTAAGATAGCTTTATGAAGATGAGGAATTTGATTCGGAAGAAGAGGAGTTTGATGAAGAGTAAGAGATGGCTCCGGAGGATGATGCACACGACCATTGAGATTTAATTAACGTCAGCTCCTTGTGTGTGTACTACTGTGTGCACGAGGCTTGCTTTGCTCATATAGTATTATATTAGATGATGTGTTGATGCGATTTGTGTGGTTCATGAGAGTACAAATAAATTATTTCTGAATCTTAATCATTTTATAGCAAGTGCCACCCATTGAAAAACTTACATGTCATTTGCTATGGTATAACTAGTATCATTTAGGCACGTTGTTGTGGGATCTTTCAGCAAACATTAATCGATATCCATAACAACGGTTTCTAAAATAATGAATTATTTGATCAAGTGGTTTTCAAATAATGAATTATTATGTATGATAGCTATTATTATTTTTTCATCAAATCTCTTTGCGGACCTGGAAGAGAAAATGCCTAGTCACGTCTAGGCTACGCCTAATCAGCCTAGTCGCTAGGCAGAGGATCACCGCCCGCCTAGCGCCTAACGCTTTTTCCAACCTTGGCAAGAGCATAAGTGCTCAAATCGCTCGCTCTCAAATCTCACCAAAAGCAACTAATGTTTATGGGGGGAGAAGAGAGGAAGAACAAAGAAAAAAAAATCAACAAATGGAACTCCAAGATCTAGATCCAAAGGGTTCCCCTCACTTAGAGTAGAGATGGATTTGTGGAAATATAGATCTAGATCTCCTCTCACTTTTCTCTCAAAGATATGCAAGAATCATAGGAGGGATTGAGAGATAGCAAGCTTTTCTAAGGTCAACAATGGAAGAGAGAGAGGGGGAAAATGTGCTACCCCAGGTTGAAGAAGGCGAGGGGTATTTATAGCCCCTCCGACGAAAATAGTCGTTCATCCACTTAGACCAGGATATCCGGTCTCTGACCAAAAATCCGGCCTATTCAAGTCGCTCGCGCCGTCGAGTCCTTAGCCGTTTTTCTGAGAAGACTGGGGGGGGGGGGGGGCAGATATTCCGGTCTTTGGGCTGGATTATCCGGTTTGCTGAAAACTGACAGAAACAGCAAAACGAAAACTGCAATATCTTTTTTATCTGGACTCCGATTTTGATGATCTTGGGCTCGTTAGAATCGCAACGAATAGCTCTTTAAGATCATGCAGAGAAACATCATAGTCCATCATGTGAGGAGGAAACCACAAGAGAAGAGTTTGACCTCTCTTAGAAAAGACAAACCGGTAAAACCTCCAATATAAAAAACACAACAAGATATTCATATGAAATCCGTTTTTTATGAACTAGATTTTGGTATGGAGATGAACACAAGCTCTAAATCCTCGCATCGATAAAAGACAAATAAGTACCAAGAAAGATGATAAGCAAGTATGCAAATGTTTGAACTCTCCACAAAGATGCGATCAAGTTACTCATTTGAGAGCCCTTCTTGATAGTACGCCGTCTATCCTATAACCCGGTCTCCCACTAACACCATGAGACCGGTAAAAAGGAAACCCTAACAAGATCATACCTTTCCCTTGCGCATTCCACTTGAGCTAGATGATGACAATATTAATCTCTTCAAGTTGGAACATCTTTCTTGATCGTGCTTGCTAGCACATTGCTTGATGAAGACTTCTCCAAGTGCTCCCCCATACTCCATTATGGAAGAGCCTCGCTTAGCTCCGTCTTCATGTATCCATTGCAAGATTCAATCAAATGATATCTTCCGAAATGATTCATATTGAACTTGCACTTCATATCTTCTAAATATATATGATGGCTTGGAGATGAACATGAATGGTCACTCAATCTTCTTTTCCAAGCCACACTTTACCATGTAAGCTTCTAGAGTCCAACACATGAACCCCAATCTTTTCCTATGGACAAGATCTACAAGAATATCTCAATGCAAACATTAGTCCATAAGGATTGTCATTACTTACCAAAACCACACATGGGGACACCATGCACTTTCAATCCCCTCATTTTGGTAATTGATGACAATCCCTTTTACAAGGGCATCCACAACAAAGAGCAAGGATGCAAGAGCATGAAAGGCAAATGATTAAGAACGAAACTAAAGCGTAAAACCAAATTCCCTTAAACCCTCTAAACTTCTCCCCCATTAGCATCGATTGCCAAAATGGGAGAAAAATTTAGAAGTCCAATATAGTAAGAGCTCCCCCATAATGTGTGCATTTCTCATAATATGAGTGAAATCAAATGCACATATCCATTGACGAATAGTTGGGAAGGAGATCAAACTATATTGAAGATCCAAAGATTGTAAAAGAAAAACAAATTGAAAGAAACTTCGACAACAGAAGTAACCAATCAAAGGATCCGAAAAACCAATTGAACACAAGAAGATATTATGATAAGACCAACCAAGTGTTCTAAAAATCAAGAGGGAACTCCCCAAGGTACACGCACAAAGTAGGATTTGCATTTCAATATGGTGTGCACAATATGGAATCCTCACTCCCTCCTAGATAATTTTGAACACAAACAAGTGCAAGAGAGCAAAAAGGGAAATGAGTCAATACAACTTGCAATAAACAAATGTTGAGCAACAAGATCAAGGAGCGACAAAATAGAGAAATTTTCTCAACCGAAAAGAGATGGATGTGATATAGAAAGACATTTTAGGAGACTAATACAAGGATGAGCGTAAGCATCAACATAGTCTTTTAAAATAGGAGGCACATAGTGCATATCATGTCTTTCACATACACACAAACCAATGAAGATATGGCAAATAGGTCCACAAGCTTATTAAGATGTAAATGTAAACCAAATGAAAGGCAAAGCTTGTGGCTTTTAGAAACCATTAAAGAGTCAAAAGCAATAAAAGGTGGTCAAAAGAATTGGAATACCAATAGAAGATGTAACTACTCTCATGTGTATACGTTTCTAAGTAGACACCAATCATGAGATATAAGTCCACAAAGAAACATGCACACACAAAATAGGTACAAAGTTAGAGAACATAATATCCAAGAGGAAGTCATAAATACTCCAATAAGATCTTTGCTTAAAAGCATAGCACAAAGATCAATTTTATCTTAAAGGATATAGATAAACTTCCACACACTCATCATAGCATCAAAAATATCCACAAGAAATAAGGTGATAAATGGGATGCTCCAAGAAAGATAACAAGTATCGCACAAGGCAAATGATTTTGAAAAATCATCAATATTGCATATGCGAGGCATAGAGTAGAAAGTGCTAGATTAACATATTTGGGATTGGTGAATCATGAAAATGATTATATATATATTCCCCTTGATATGTAGTCATTCTGGCTTACTCACATTTGCAATAAAGATGTTTTGCAAGAACCAAATGAATTGCAACAAAAGAGATTTATGCCAAGAAACAACCTACACAAAGTTGAAAGCTAGAAAAGTATGCATGAGGTAGATACTTGTTACCGAGATAGCATTGGGTGATGTAGAAGATAAGAGTTTATGATCATTATAGCTTGGCTCCAATATGCACATTGTGATAACTCTTTCCTTGTAAATGAGACAAGCTCCAATGCACCTCCGATGTATCTAACACAAATTCAAGTACAACATGGCACCCAAACTCATTGAGCAACTACAATACATAGGACAAACTCCACATAAATATGTGCATATTGATATGAAATTGAATTTCATGCACACCTTAGCCATTTAGGATTTGATGGAGTTTATCCATATATTGGATCAACGAAAGTAAGCATGCCATAAGATATACATATAGTAAAATGCATGCACAAGACTTTCAAGAACCAAATGAGATATAATTTGGACAAAATACCAATTAAACCAAGAAAGCACACACAAGTGTGACAAGAAAAAGAATTGTCCAAATTATATCAAAGACCCAAATCAACACATGATTGAAGATACCACTTTGAAAAGATACCAAATGATGAAAATACCATAGAAGGAGTAAACCAAACCCTCTACACTTTTCATGATGGCACAAAGTACCAAGACAAAAAATGTTTGTCTTCCAAAGAGACACGTCATTGGGATCAAATACCAAATGAAGACAACTAATGTTCAAAAGCATATAGGATTGCTCCCCCAAGATTTGTGCATTATTTATGATCTTGCATTTGAATGCAAAATGCACACAAATGGGATCATTACTCTCCATACATATTATTCAAACACTAGTCATGTTCAAGGAAAGCAATAAGATACAAAACCAATTTTAAAGAATGTTGTTCTACTTAATGTAGGATTGCTTCCCCAAGAATAGTGCATTATCTAGAAGTATGACTTTGAATGTAAATGCACAAGAATGAGATCATTGCTTTTCCTAACTCAAGAAGGCATAAAACAAATTTTGAGTAGAGCAACAAGGATCCAAAAGATACAAGGAAGACAAGAGAGAGTTAGATCAAAACAAATCCTTGGCAATAAAATAAGGCAATTCAAAGCAAGAACCAATATGAAAATAGTCTACAAATTCCAGCACAATTATGAGTATCACTTGTCATGGACAAGGAGTATATAGAGATATTTCTCGGTGGTATGTAGGAATGAAATTCAAGACCAACTTCACAACAAATAAGCATATGGCAAAGGATAGGAATTAAAAGCCATGCTTAGATAGATAGATATTCTTGATAGCTTCAATATTCACACAATCATGCAAAGCAACTACAAAGAGTAGCTTGAAGCAATTGGTTTCCCAAAAAGATATATGCGAACATATTTGGGGAAACCATACCAAGAAAGTCCATCACAAACAAGATCCAAAAGAGCGAGACAAAAAGCATTTAAGCAAATATGGAACTTGTTTGAGGAACATGCCACATAGGAACAAGATAATTAACAATATCAATTCTAGGTGGCAAAACCTCACATGTTCACATTTTCTAGGCTTGTAATATGCACATAGCTTATTACTCCCCCATAATGTGATAATCCATTTCTTTTAAACAAGAGGCAAACAAACCAACTAGAGATAATTAATGGACATTACAGAATTTGAATTTCTCATGAGCATGACATACCACATAGAGAATAGATAATATTGATATATCATCACTAAGTGGTATTCCTCGTGTACACACATTTTTAGGATTGTGAAGTGCACGAAGCATATCACTCTCCCAAAACGGGATAGTCCATTAATCTCTCAAAGAGAGCCAACAAGATAGGATATCAAATAAAAGCAATAAAGCTCAACACAAATAAATGGTGTGCAAACCAACATACACATTCTTGATTACTCAAGATAAGTAAGTAGAGAGCACAACACATACCAACTCTAGCAAGGTACAAAACCTAACACATGCAATGGTGCAAGCAACTTTCAATGTATATATGATTTAAATAAAAGTTACCGCAAGGAGGAACATTGGATCTGAGATAGAACAATATAATCCAAATGACTTGGCTTGAGAGAATATAATAGATGAAGATCCCTTAATTCTTCATGATGTAGCCAAGTATCCAATGCCCTCCAACAACATCTATTGATCAAGTTTTAGCTTGTTGGTCCCCAACCAAGTTGGGTCCTAAGAGGTTAATCACAATAGGCTTAGCAACCCAAATGGTTCTTTTCTTGACACCACTTTGAGTACCAACATATTTGGCAAACACATTGCCAACCTTATCCTTCCGAAGAGAATAAACATCATCAATTATAATAGGGTTGGATGAGATACCATTAGTGCATGAAGAAGAAAAGTGGCCCTTTGATACGTCCATTTTGCATCACTATTTTATATCATAATTTGTCATTATCTATCCTTATATTTCATATTAATACATGATACTTATGTTATTTTGCCTTATTTTGCATGTTTGATGATTATTGGGAATTATCCTTCCGGAGTCAGTTTTCTGCTGGAAAAAGCGTCGTCAAGTCAACATATCAGCAGAACTCCAAATATCACGAAACCAATTCTGGAGGTCTTATAATGTCAGATGCCGGAGGCAGCCAAAAGGAGGCAGTCAGGTGGGCCAGGTGGGCCCCACGCCACACCTGGGCGCGGCTGGCCTGTGGGCCGCGCCCAGCTATGGCGTGGCCACCTGGGTCCACCCCCCAGGTTGCCTCTTCGCATATATCTGCCTCCCGAAAACCTAAACACGGGGGGTACGTCCACGAAATATTCTGCCGCCTCCACGGGACGAAAACCACCGAGAGAGAAAGAGCTCTCTGGCAGGGAGATCCTGCCGGGGAAATTCCCTCCCGGAGAGGGGAAATCATCGCCATCGTCATCGTCATCACGCTGGACTTCATCGGGATCATCATCACCATCATCCACTGCGCCATCACCATCATCTCCACCGACTCCACATCCATCTTGCTGTAACATCTAGGGCTGTACCTTGTCTAGTTCATTGGGGAGACTCTCCCGGTGTTGATTACTCCTTGTTATTGATGCTATTGAGTTTGTTTGGTGGATTAGTGTTCATGTCCAGATTGTTATTCATTGCCATATCATCTCTGATCATGATCCATATGATGTCTTGTGAGTAGTTTGTAGTTCTTGAGGACATGGGGAAGTCATGTTGTTAGTAGTGAAATAATGCTGCGTTAATATTTAATGGTTTGATATTTAAGTTGTGGTGTCATTCTTCTAGTGGTGTCATGTGAACGTTGACTACATGACACTTTACCTTTATGGGCCTAGGGGAATGCATCGTGTACCTAGCTTGCTAGTTGAGGGATTGCTGGAGTGACAGAAACCTGAACCCCGTTAGTAAGATAGTGCACGAGGGAGCGTAGGGTCTCAGAGTTTAAAGCTGTGGTTAGATTTATCTTAATTACTTTTCTGCATTCGCGGATGCTTGCAGGGGGTATAATCACAAGTGTGTATTAGTCCTAGGAAGGGCAGTGCGTTAGCATAGATTCACCCACACAACACTTATCAAAACAATGAAGATTAACCAGTTGCACGAAGCGAAAGCACTTGACAAAATTCCCATGTGTCCTCAGGAACATTTGTCTCTTATAAGTAACACACTCGGCTTGTCCTTTGCACTCAAAAGGATTGGGCCACTCGCTGCATTTGTTGCCGCGCTCGTTTATTTACTTGCACTGTTTTTACTGTTGTTTCGAATACTACTGAAAACCTGTCTGCTAGCTTTTACAGTGAATTATTGATCAAAACTACTTGCCAGCACCTTCTGCTCCTCGTTGGGTTCGACACTCTTATTTATCGAAAGTAATGCGATACACCCCCTATACTTGTGGGTCATCACCCTTCTCTCGGCATAAGTAGTAACATTGCCTTTTTCCCTTCTTCTTAGTTGAAATCTCAACTTGAGGAGGAATAGCTTGATTCTTCTTGAGAAGTGGCCGTTCTTCCACTTGAGGAACTTGAGTTTGAGCTTGAGGCCTCTTCCCTTGTTGCTTCTCACCGAGGGACTTCTTCTTCAAAGGGCAAGATCTAACATGGCGCCCTTCAACTTTGCTCTTGAAGCAAACGACATTGGCCGAATCCTTAACTTGTTCTTGGCCCTTGTTCTTCTTGATAGACTTGGACTTGTTCTCGTTATTGTAGTTGAATCCAAGTCCACTCTTGTCATTGGGGCGTTTTGAACACTCAACACATTGTCAAGTGTGGACCTCCCAACATGACGCTTTTCCAAGTCTTTCTTCAAAGAAGTGACTTGGGACTTGAGCTCTTCTAACTCCTCTACATGGTTAGTATCAACAAAAATACTAGAGGAAATAGAGACTTCATTGTTAGAGCAACAAGGCATAGAAAATAATTCATCACAAGATTTAGCAATAGTATGTGATGTAGAATTACTAGGACTAGCACATGGCAATATAGCATTTTTAGTAGAGATTGTGCCTTTGTCCACATGAGGCTCACAAGATGTTACCTTTCTAGTGATAGGCTCATGAGCTAACTTTAGCCTTGCATGGGATGCTAGAAGATCCTCATTAGAGCTAGAGAGCTTTTCATGACTTTCTTCCAATATCCCATACTTCCTAGTTAGCAACTCAAGTTGAGCCCTTAGCTTAATATTCTCCTTCAAATAGATGTTTCACTAGAAGTCGAGTTAGTAGCACAAGGATCATTAACATTAGAAATGGAAGAAGATAACTTGGCAAGCTCATCAATCTTAGATAGTTGAGTTTGGAGTTGATCATGAGACTTGATAAGGAGAGAGTGTTCACTTTCCAAAGCCTTATGAGCTTTGTCAAGTGTCTCTATATCCTCAATTAGTCTAGCATTGCCAACGCCGAATTCAACCTTTTCCTTTTTAAGCACTTTATATTTAGCAATAGCATGATCTTTTTCCTTAATGATTTTAGCATTAATAAGATCATTTGTTTTATCAAGAGATTCAAGTTTCTCCTCAAGAGACACTCGAAGCTCTTGCTCTTCCTCAAGGGCATTTTCTAAGGATGCTTTTTCCATAGCATCCTCTCTCTAAATTCTTCCCTTTTCTTCAATGACTTCACAACTCTTAATAGCATAAGTCCAAATTTCACATAAAGGGGAGATAGCTTTACTACCTTTAGGGAGAGCACAAAATACCATCTCACCCTTCTCTTTTAGGGAGTCGACATCATTATCTTCTCCATAATAATCCTCAACCTCATCATCACAAGATGTGGATGGTTCCAAAGGTGGTACCTTTGAATCCCAAGCCATAAGGCACAAGTGAGAACCGGAAGGTGGCGATGAGGGAATACTTGAAGCTCCATGGAGGTCCATGTCTTGTTCCAACAAAGGTTGGGTTTCCTCTACATTGTTAGTCATACAAGTACTAGAGGATATATAAGCATTATTTTCATGATAACAAGACATAGAGTGCATATCATCATGAGATTTAGTTAAGCAACTATTACATGATATGCAAGGACTATCAACTCTAGCATGTATGACATTTGGAGTGCTAGAAGAGTTTAAGTCCAAAGATAGAACATTGCAATCAGATAGAGATGAAATATAGTCAATAGAATATTCACCATCAACAAAGCAATTTCAATCACCACTCACCATATCATTACCTTGTGACAAATCACATGTTGGTGAAGTGGAAGAAGTTGTGAACTCATCACGGTCAGAGGTGAAGGGAGAATAATCATCCTCAATAATGTTGGACACTTCATATTTATCTTGAAACTTGGTCCAAAGATCATGAGCGCTTCGACAAGGCATGATTGACTCAAGAACTACATCGCTCAAAACATAGATGAGACCATTAGATACTTGAGTATCGAGATGAGAGTTTTCCTCATCCTCTAAAGAAATTCTTGGGAATCCTTTGGAGGAGAAAAACTCACATCTACAATCCTCTTAATATAATTTGGACTCATGTCCCTAAAAAGATTAAGCATGTGAATTTTCCAAACATCATAATTTATGCCATCGAATAGAAAAGTGGGATCGTGCACTAATTCTCTAAACGACATCTTTACTCTCTATGCGGTAAAGGCCAAAAAGAGAACCTGGCTCTGATACCAATTGAAAGGACAAGGATGTCGCCTAGAGGGAGGGGGTGAATTGGCGATTAAAAACTTTTTCGATTTAGACTTGATAATTGCGGAATAAAACTAGGTGTTTAAATTAAGAAGCCAACAAACTAAATACTAGGCTCACCTATGTGCAACAACAACTTATGCTAAGCAAGACAAGCAACAAGGTGATAGCAATATAGAATACTTCAAGCACGAAGACTCTCACAAAGTAAAGAGCTCAGGTATAGAAATAACGGAGGCACGCGGAGACGAGGATGTATTCCTGAGTTCCTCCTTTTTAGTGGAGTACGTCTCGTTGGATAGGTGTGAGCCACCACAACAGGTTGGTCTCAACGCCACAACAGGCTCACCTTCTTCTTCGATAAACCGCACCACAAAGGATTGGTTCACCGTCAACTATCGGAATCCTTCGAGGCGGAATATGGAGCCTTTACAACAACAACCCGGGACACAACCCACAACTGGATTGGGGCTCCCGGATGGCTACAAGTGACCACAAAAGGTCTCAACCAGCACAATGGCGTTTAGGGTCCAAAGACCCAAGAGTAACAAGCTCACAAACTTTCAACTTCCACGAATCCTCGTGGAGAGCACAAACCGATGCACAAAGCAATGGCAAGAGCACAAGTGCTCAAATCCTTCACTCTCAAATCCCACCAAAAGCAACAAATGCTTATGGGGGGAGAAGAGAGGAAGAACAAAGAAGAACTCAACAAATGGAACTCCAAGATCTAGATCCAATGGGTTTCCCTCACTTAGAGGAGAGATGGATTGGTTGAAATATAGATCTAGATCTCCTCTCACTTTTCCCTCAAAGATATGCAAGAATCATGGGAGGGATTGAGAGATAGCAAGCTTTTCCAAGGTCAACAATGGAGGAGAGAGAGTAAAAAATCTGCTACCCAAGGTTGAAGAAGGGGAGGGGTATTTATAGCCCCTCCCAAGAAAATAGCCGTTGCAGCCACTTAGACCGGAATATCCGGTCTCTGACCAAAAATCCGGCCTGGTCCAGTGGCTCGCGCCGTCGAGTTCTTAGCCATTTTTCTGAGAAGACTGGGGGGCTGGATATTCCGGCCCAGTTTGGGCCGGAATATCCGGTTTGCTGAAAACTGACAGAAACAGCAAAACGAAAACTGCAATATCTTTTTCATCCGGACTCCGATTTCGATGATCTTGTGATCGCTAGAATCACAACGAAGAGCTCTTTAAGATCATGCAGAGAAACATCATAGTCCATCATGTGAGGAGGAAACCACAAGAGAAGAGTTTGACCTCTCTTTGAAAAGACAAACCGGTAAAACCTCCAATATCAAAAATGCAATAAGATATTCATATGAAATCCGTTTTTTATGAACTAGATCTTGGTATGGAGATGAACACAAGCTCTAAATCCTCACATGGATAAAAGCCAAATAAGAACCAAGAAAGATGATAAGCAAGTATGCAAAGGTTTGAGCTCTCCGCAAAGATGCGATCAAGTTACTCATTTGAAAGTCTTTCTTGATAGTACGCCGTCTATCTTACAACCCGGTCTCCCACTAACACCATGAGACCGGTAAAAAGGAAACCCTAACAAGATCATATTTTTGCCTTGCGCATTCCACTTGAGCTAGATGATGACAATCTTGAGCTCTTCAAGTTGGAACATCTTTCTTGATCGTGCTTGCTAGCACATTGCTTGATGAAGACTACTCCAAATGCTCCCCCACACTCTATTATGGAAAATCCTCGCTTAGCTCCGTCTTCATGTATCCATTGCAAGCTTTAATCAAATGATATCTTCCGAGATGATTCATATTGAACTTGCACTTCATATCTTCTAAATATATATGATGGCTTGGAGATGAACATGAATGTTCCCTCAATCTTCTTTTCCAAGCCACACTTTACAATGTAAGCTTCTAGAGTCCAACACATGAACTCCAATCTTTTCCTATGGACAAGATCTACAAGAATATCTCAATACAAACATTAGTCCATAAGGATTGTCATTAATTACCAAAACCACACATGGGGACACCATGCACTTTCAAAGTCATCAGGCTTTCCTCTAATGTGTTGAAGTGGTTGCCCCGCCACACTCAACAGGGAATCAAACTACATAAGATTGGTTTCCTGCATGTGCCTCTTCTTTCTAGGCGTTGAAGCCCCTCCCCACTAGATATATTAGCTTCTATGCATCAGTCGCCCTCGTTGTAATCAGATCTCTGCCCTAACACATTCTCTAATGATTGCCGTTGCATCATTAGTAGGTGTTGGGATATTCTTCTCACGTGGGTTGTGAGGAGATGAATAAACAAAACATTTCCGACATCCCAAACATGTGCAAAGGCCAACTACCCGTTAGGGTTATGATCCTGGGGCATTTTGGTTCCAAGAGTGTGTGGCAAGAATCTTAAGACACACACATGGCCAATATGAATATATATCGCCCTTGGTTCGTATACGCGATATACTATTATCTCCCTAAGAACCGGCCGATGGAGTGATGACATTGTCCTTAGAACAAAATTTGTAAGAGAGCAAAGTGCGAAATGCAGATCCCAGTTAACTGAGACAAGCACTCTACCATAGCAGAAAAAAAAGGAGAATTTTGATTATAAGACCAAGTATAAGCTCTATTTTCAATTTTAATCTCCAACATAACCCATTTGTTAATCTAACCATTGGATAAGTAAGCCCATTTTGAATTAATGAAACCGCAATTTTTCTATTTCGCTTCTTGTAGCAAGTCAAAGTCACCCTCCAGAACAACATGAAACTTTGAAGATTCCATGATAGCAGAGTTCAGTAATAAAATCCAACTACATAAGCATTGCCATAAACAATAATCAAATGCTAAAGAAATTTTTATTGATTGTTACAAACAATTGCAACATTTCAAATATCTCTTATAACAATATCAATAACGTCAGAAATATCAGTTTTCAGGCCCAATCAAATGCCTCTAGTAGTGTTACGTACCACCATTATCCTTTAAAAAACTAGCTAGAAAGGTTTTCTATTTTTTTATTGAAAGCGAATATAAAGTCAGGTTTATGACGGGAAGTAGTATCAACCAGACACTATGTTATCCTTGTTGGCCCACACCTCTAATTTTCTAAATACATCCTATCACGGAGACAAAACTCCAAAAGAAAACACCAAAATCAGGAGACAAAACTCCGACGCCGACAAAAACCCTCTCCAACGTCTTCGCAATCACCACTATACGATGAGAAGGGCATAGTCCACCTCTAGATTATGAAGTTTTGGTATTAGTTTGATCTCTCTCTCTCTCTCTCTCTCTCTCTCTCAATGTGTGCTATAATGTCTAGATTCATATGAGCTGCCCTACATGATTATGGTCATATTTGTATTATGCTATGTTGGATATTGTTATGAGATGAGTACTGAGAAAATCTGGAACTTACTATGGTATTTACCTTTCCATGTCTACCTCACTAGTGATAATGGGATGTGATGTCGTTATGTCCGCCTAGTGACATAAAAAGTGGCGCTTCTTAGTTCAAATAAATTCATGATATTATCCAAGATCATGTAGTGTTTTTAACACAATACTCTGTGTTTTCGCCTAATATTGAGCATGTTATCAACTCACTTGCTCGGAGGAGCATTAGGGGGATGTGTTGCATCATATCTATATTAGAACGTGATGCCCGTACATATGCTAATCACAGATATACAATAGAAAGTTGCATTGCATTGTATCTTGTATGTAAATGATATATTCGCGCTACCATGTTTATGAGACAGAGGTCAAGTGAACCCATAAACCCTGATCCATATTTTCCTTTAACAAAGACATTTTATCTTATTGCATTACATTTTATATTTTGAGTTATTAATTATTCCAAAAATACAAAAATAACTCTTGCACTTAGATTTACATCCTGCATGTTAGTCAGCCCTTGCCAATTAATTTTTCTTGCATCCTTGAATTTAGTTTTAATAATTGTTTTCAGTTTTGATCTCAAACTACCAACTGTGTGAACTGACACCAACACGGTTGAGTTTTGGGACACAAAACAATTATCCCTATTGTTTTGTAGGAGTTCCTAGAGGAGGAAAAAGAGACGTTGTTGGTCCCTGTGCAGTTGTGTTCGATATTCAATCCCGAGAGTAACTTGTGGGGAAAGTGCCACTTGTTGCAACAGTTTGCCCTTTTAGTTCCGATGAGTTGGTACTGAGATAAGATTGTTGCAATCACACTTGCGCGTCTAGTTGTAAACCCATGACCTGATTACTAAGCATAGACCTTGGTGATGCATCGTAGGATTTTTTTCCGTTTTGCAAGTGTTTGCACTCGGCGCATCCCATCAAAATTGTGAACTAAGTTAGCTAGGAGGAATTTGAAATCATAGTTTGTCAGCTTTGAACACTTTTTTTTGCATACACTAGCTTCCCTATGTTGATTGTAATCGTATCTCCATCGATCTATGAAGCTCTTTTAGTCACAAAAGGGTAAAACAAAGTATTTTTTTAACACATTTTTTGCGCACACTGCAGGCCTAGATATTAGAAGTTTGTGCCTGACGTCTCTCCTCGTCGATTTTCATTAAAGAAACCACACCTATTTCTACAAAGTGTTACAAAATAAGAAACCAACCAATTAAGAAACTAGAGTTTAAAGGATAGCGACAAGGAAAGCAACTACTCTCGGCTACTTATTACATCACCCTCAACGAGGAGCTTGGATCATAGAGCATGATAAATCAAAACACGCACGCAACGTTACATTTCTTGATCATCGTCCTACCAGCAGAAGTAGTAGGCTCCCTTCCATGTCGTCATGACTAGGCTTCACGAATCACCATCTTGGTCTTCTCAGCGCCTTCTTCCTGACATGTTCCTTGGGTTCTCTGCAAGATCATCCACGGGTTAAGAAAATCACATAGATTGTACACTACTGTCGACGGATCATCAGGAAAACGACGTTTGAAGTGGGCATCATTCATAGTTTTCCAAATTATCCAATACACCGCAACACCCCTACAGAGCCCCGTATGGATGAAGGAAACGGATTTGCCCAATTTCCCAAAAGATCAATATCCCCATCAGGAGGCCTGACTCGGCCAAAGCTCAAGTGAACAAGAGATGATCTATAATCCTTTTGTCCACATAAATGACATTCACCATTTCTAGTCCACACTCTCTTTATAGATCGATGTACTAACTATATGGACAAAAACTTTCACCTTGAGGGGGACTGGGGGACTTTATTCTTCGAGAGAGGCTTATATGGGAAAATCTCATTTGATCTCATCTCGCTTCACCTTGAACTTCCTAGAATTGCTTATGATCTAGCTGACTCTATCTATTTCACCATTTGCTGGAAAGGCATCAACCAAGATTTTTTCCTATTGTTCTGTAGTGTCCCCCAAAGGATTCAGCCTAGATATTAGATACTACTCTTCCATAAGGAAAATAATATGCACGTTATGTTTTGTTATGCACCAACAAATCTTTATTCCCTTGAGTACAAACTTGATTGTGTCTGCAAAGAGCTGGTGCGTTATTCTTCTGTAGAGTGTAAGTGCCTCTTCCACGTCATAGTTAAATACAACTCCAAACCAAACCGAGACTGCTAGCTAGTCATATTTTAATTTGCTAATTCTATACTTTACTAGCTACGTAAAGTTCAAACCAAACACATGCTACTATACTTAATTTTCTTTTACAATAGGGTCAGATTAAAGAACAAAAAATACCAACAAGGTTGTGATTATTCGTGACTCAAACATAAACGATACAAATACTACACTGTACAATCGTATTGTGTGGTTGCATGTGTCAATACAATTTGCTAATTGCTACAGTTTACTACTAGTAGCTAGCTTCGTAAAGGTCAAACAAAACACATGCTACTATACTTTATTTTCTTTATAACAGGGTCAGATTAAAGAACAAATTTTCAACAAATGATGTGATTACTTGTGACTCACATAAATACGATACACGTAGTAGACTGTACAAATCATACCCCTCCGTTTAGGTGTATAGGGCTTCTAAGACTACCCATAGTGAAAATAACATAAGTAGTAACATAGATGTCATAAAGTAGATAAAATATGACGTGACATGAAATTAATGAAGAGAGAGGCAAATAGAATAACATAGATTGTTACTGTAACATCAAATATCCCAATACAATATGAGTCTACAATCTAATAAATGCACACTTGCATGACACCACACATATGTTACTATCCACTATAGAGGTAGTAACATAGATTAGTAACATGTGCATGTTACTACTCTATCCACACTATGAGCAGCCTAAGAAAAATCATCGTGACCAAGGCAGAATTAGATTGGGCGTTATTTCCTCCAATCAAGTTGCCGAATTAATTAGGGTGGAGAGAGAAACCATGCATGTATTGGTCAAACGGTTTAAAAAATTGCATGCATAAAGAAGAGAAAGGAAAATGAGTGCGGTGGGGAGTAAATTTTGAGGAGAGAGAACGCCACAAAGCAATTAATTAGGAGCATTAATTAGCAAATCAGGCAAGGGGAGTCATGTACTGTAATTAAGAGGTTGGTAACTACTGTTTAGACTTCTCCACTTTCTAAGACTAGTCACAATGGGGAGTAACATGTCTATGTTACCACATTCACAGTGGGGAGCAACATCATTGTGGTGTCATATAAGATCTTATTTATTGCACTATAGACTCATTTTGTCTTGATAAGTGTGATGTTACGGTAACTAGCTAAGTTACTCCAAACACCTCTCTCCTCATTAACTACATGCTACATAAGCAAAATGGTCTTGAGATGTGTGATGTTACTAGCTAAGTTACTCCCATTGTGACTAGTCTAAGAGAAGTACATGCGTTTCAAAAAGAAGAAAAAAAAGAGAAGTACACGCATGATGCATCAGGCCAACAATAGTCCAACGGCGGTATTCAGTGGCACTCCTTAGTCCACGATCATAGCGAACTGACCATGCATGCAGATATATATGAAACTTCTAGAAGCAACCATAAGATAGCAAAAGATTCCCGTATAGTTTTAACCAAGTGTGCTAGCTAGTTGTAAACCACCAGTGCTACGTGTATACATCGATTATTTCATATACGGAGTATAAAACTATATATACGTCGCTGTACGTCTGAATTTGTTCTAAAGCGAAGTGCTACGTATAATGATTATGTTTTTATAGCTAGACACCGATCTGTACTACGTCACGTGCTAAATGCCAAATGGGCACTAGCAAGTTGGAACTGAACGAAAGAGGCGAGAATCTGTTCCTCAAAAGGAGAAGTCGAAACGAAAGAATGGCAGGAAACCACGTCACTAGTGTTGAAAAGGTTCACCTGACGAAACAACAAGCATAAATAAATTGGATCCTAAAGCTTTATGGCGATCTATACCTGCAATCCGATCCTATTGACTCATTAAAGACCAGCGATTTTTCTTGACCAAACATATAAAACCAGCAACCGGTCTAATCAGAGGTATATCAGCCAATTAACCAAAGGTAGCTACATATGATATGCCCCTTAACAGTGCTAGTAAAATACACAACACAATACATCTTCAAAAGTATCACCATTGAATCACAAAAGGTCTAATCAAAGGTGATCGAGATGACTGCTTCTGAATTATAGGCAGTATAATAAGCTAAGTAAATGGGCTGAAATGTAAATGTAATTCTTCAAAAGTATCATCATTGAATCACAAAAAGATGAACCTTCACAGCTCCGAAACAAGGATATGGTATCTTATTCGAGCAGCAAAAGAAGCTAGGCATATGTGCATCATGTATAATAAATTGTAGATGGAGATGAAGCGAGAGCTCAGGAGCAGCCGTTTTGCACCCGGAGAGGAGGACTGGAGCTGGCACGTGGCGTCGGTGCCGGGCGGCGCGCGCAGGACTCGGCAACAAGCGCCCTCCGTGCCGTGAGCAGGCCGGCGGGGACGAGCGGGCGGTCGAAGACGGAGCAGTCCATCCAGTCCTTGAGCAGCTTCTCCTGCCCCCACATCTCCGGCACCCACACCCTCCCGGCCATCTCCCGCCTGTGCCGCTTCAGCCTCTCCCGGGTGCTCTCCCCTTCCTCCTCCTTGGCCGCCGGGTGCAGCAACTTCTCCACCTCCCGCTCTTCGGACGTAGACATTCCTGCAGCTTGCTCGGATGTCTCCACCGCCTCGTGGTGGCGATCGGACGAAGTCGTCTCGGCCGCGACCGGCCGGTTCTTCTCCACCACGCCGCTCATGCCTGCCTCGGCTGGGTGAGCTGCCCAGTGCTCTTCTTGCACCGCTTCGACGTCGCCGGAGTATGCCATGCAGCTGATCGACCTACGCCGCAGGCAAAAGCGAGCTAGTAGAACAGCAAGGATTCTTGAGAAAGCTTGGCAACACCAGCTCTTTGGTGCCTTCCTCGCCCCAATATAACGAGCACCGGGGGAGATGGAGATTAAAAGATTGAGGGAGGTGGGGGACGGGTGGGGAGAGAGACGGACACGTTATGAGGAACAGCGGAAGGAGATTGCAGGCGCTCGCCTATGGTGGCCGCGGGGTGAGCGTCGCCTGCGTCTGCGTGGTTCCGTTTGCATTTCTGAGGCGTAAATGTGTGTGTGCGTGACTGCGTCTGCGTGGTTCCGTTTGCATTTCTGAGGCTGGTGGTAGCCCGGGGCGGGCTGGATGCTCCATGGCCAATTGCTTGATACCGCCAATAGATTTGATCTTTTGCGGGAGCCACAGCTCACTGTTCCAATATCTCCCCCCTTAACTTTGAGACCCTGACCCGACATTACTGATTGGAGGAAGGTAGGAGGAACGATCCACGAGAGAAATCCAGCTATATTTTACTGTTACTGGTTAATTTAGACCTCACCTTTCGAGCTTTACTGGTGGTTCACCTCATCGCGCGTATATGGAACTCTTGTGGACAATCTTTGCCGCACGCACGGGTCTAGGCATTTTGGAGCATTTCTAACCGGACTGATCCCTTTATTTGTGCGCGGAGATATCTGAATAGTGTTCGGACGTGTCCCTTTTAATATTCATTTGTAAGTGCGTACAACCATGTCTCGTAAAATTGTCCGCTGCGTTACACATTTAATTGATGGAAATGGAGAGAGAAAGAGAGAAGAAAGAGAAAGGAAAGAAAAGGGAGATTGGGAGTGGCCACGTCCTATGTGACGGTCTGTCCGGACACACTCATATCCACTTCATATATATTAGCTGAAACTGGGGGTGCCGGGCAGTCCGGACATATAGGAACGAAGTGGAGGTCCGGTTGGGTTGCCTTTTGATTCTATCTCATGTATGTAATGTCCGTCCGGTCAAATAGGAGCAAAGTAGGGGAGGGGGACGGGGCAAACCGGTTGTAGATACTCTAATATTCTAATAAATACTTTTGTAAAAAAATCAATAAATATTTAGTTCGTTGATGGTGGATGACCCGTGTGGTGGCCTAAGAAACGAATTTGGATTTTTTATATCGCACTGTGGAGAAAAATGCAAATAACCATAGTAAATTGGGACTATGAGAGCATCTCCAAGCGGAGCCCCAAATCCGGCTCCCAAATTGTGTCCGGACGCGTCCGCGGACAGTGACCGGGCACCCCCTAAAAACATGTTGCTACAACCACACACACCTCTAATTTAAGATACCAAATTACTACAAAAGCATGCAACGTGCATACTAATCCTACGTGCAGTTCATGCGACCGGATAGCCACCTAGCCTAGTCTACTCATCGTCGGACAGGAGGATGACCGTTGCCGCGCCGTCGCCGGAGCCGGAGCCGCCATGTGCCGCAGCTGGAGGAGGGTCCGGAGAAGACCCCTGCTCGCCGGAGTCGGTGTAGAAGGAGCCAGATCCGGAAGATTCTGGCACGTAGATGCAGCCTGCACGGAACGCCTCCTCCGCCTGCTTCTGCTTCTCAACGAAGCCGAGCCTGTTCTTCATCTGCCCGACCAAGATGCGGTCCGTGGCCTCGGCCTTGAGCTGCTCCTCGGCCAAATGGTGCTCCGCCGTCACCCTTGCGCGCTCCTCGGCCCGAACCCACGTGGCCTCGTCCTCCGCCCGCATCCTTGCCAGCTCCGCCTCCGCCTGCTGATTCCACTCCTCCGCCATCGCCTCCGACTGCGCCCGATTCGATTCGTGCATCTGCCGGAGGTACTCCGAACCCGTCATTTCGACGATGTCGGAGCCCTCGCGGCGGATGCCATAGCCGACGTCTGTCCCCTCCGCCGCCAACACTTCTGCGGACACGCACGATTCCGCGGCCTCCGCTTCTCGGTGGAGCTGCGCCCACTTCTCCGCCGTCATCTTGGCGCATGTGGTGGGGAGGCGGCGAGGCATGGTGGATGAGTGGAGGAGGAAACTCGGCACCCAGGAGGAGAAGAGAGCGGCGGCGGCGGCGGAAGTGCGGTGGAAGTAGGGTTTGCTCCGGTCCCTCCACTTATAGTCGGATGTGGCCGGTACGCCATGAATGCCGGCCGGTGCGCCATGAATGCCGACGCCGGTCAAGCTAGCTTATCCGCTCCGCCAGGCGGTCAAAGCGTGGCTCCGCACTGTCAGCGAGTACGGGGCGGACGCGTCCGGGCGCGCCCGGGCGCCCCCAAACCCGCCCCAGATATGGGCTGGGTTTGGGGTGTGCCGGACCGCCCGGTCGTTTGGGATGGCTTTGAGGGCCTCCGTTGGGTGGAGGTTTTTGGGCCAAACCCTGTCCGGGCGGTCCGCCCGGACATTTGGGGTGGGTTTGGGGCCTCCGGTTGGAGATGCTCTGAGGTCACAACAACCACTTTACAAATTTTTTGACAAAAACCATTCACTATTTAGTAACAACGTGACAAAAACCTTTAATTTTTTTAGTTGACATGTCCTAAGCGAGTTTTTGACAGGAAGAGCCCATTGTCAGGCCGACATGGCGGGGCGAAATGGTATCGGATGGCCGTTAACGGCGTCACTCTTGTCTGATTCAAAGTCAGCAGTTGCGGGGCCACGATCTCTCTCTCTCCCTCTCTCTCTCTCTCTCTCTCTCGGCCGCTACGTCTCCTCTACGCCATGTCGTTCTGCAACGACGGTGAGACCAGCTTGTGAGAAATATATCGATTAGAGCTAAAATGTTTCCTTGTTGTTCTAGAGTTTTAGTTAGGGTTAGGATTTCCTTGTGATAAATCTATCGATTAGAGCTAAAATTTCTCGATTGATCATGGCTTTCGATAATTGAGTAGATTTAGGTGCCCGAGACACTGTATGACCTTGCTTTCACCGATGTTGTGACGAAAAGTGTGACCATTGGAAAAAAACTGATGAAGTATGGTTCTTTCGAAGTCGCGGACACTGGTAGAACGTTTTTGGGATTTCCAAGACCGGTGAGGATCACTTTTATTTTGTACTTTGTACTAAAATTATGTGCAAAATGTTCATTATTTGGTACTATTGACGCTCTGTCAGGACAAATAGTTACATTCAGTTAAGAGATGTCATAATGTGCAATATATATTGTTTTTGTAGATTCGGTTAGGGTTAGGTTTTCCTTTGATTTATTTGTTGGCAAAGAACATTCTCTATTTAGTAAAAACATGACTAAAACCTTTGATTTTTTAGTTGACACGTCCTAAGCGAGTTTTTGATGGGAAGATCTCATTGTCAGGCCGACGGGAAGTCGCAGACACTAGGAGAATGTTTTGGGATGTCCAAGACCGGTGAGGATCACTTTTTTGAACTTTGTACTAAAATTATGTGCAAAATGTTTATTATTTGGTACTGCTGACGCTCTGTCAGGACAAACAGTTACATTCAGTTAACACATGCTATTGTTGTTGTGCCACTGTAGCTCATGAGTGTTGTAGATAACATTTAAACCAACTAAGAGTTGTAAATTTCGTAGGCTTCAATTTTTTCTGATTTTTAAACCTCCGCGCGATTTTTGTCTCAAGGTGATACTTTTTTAACCCAAGAAGCAAGTAAACACATATTCATCTCCGATAAACTAGGGACACTTAAACCCTCATACTCCTTCTGATAAGAAAATGAACCAAAGAAGCCAGGTGGCACTTGTGATGTCCCTCATAATCATCCCAGTGACACTGAGCTAACTATGAGATAGTTAGATCTATTGTCCATTTGGGAAACTTAATTACACTAAGCAGGTAGATACGAATACAAGCAAGAACACTTCTCACTAATTCCAAGTTAGTTGCATCAAACAAAAGTTTCCCTCTCCATCTTGCATTATTTTTTATTAGTTTCTCCAAAAAAAATTGCAGGTCCTCCCTCTTAAGTTTACTATGGTGCAGAGGAATCCCAAGATAATTGAAAGGAAAGCTCCCCAAGCACTACAATAAATATGCTATCCTATGACCTTTTATAGTGACCCCAAAATATTTGTCATAGATCTATGACCATTTTGAACTAATTGGTCATACGCTGTTTTTGGGGGTGTAAACCCCACAAAATTATGACCAATTTTGTCAAAAAGGTCATGACCTCCTTACATGAATTGGTCATAATCCAGCCAGCACTAGCCCATGACCTTTTTTCTGGACGGCTACGACCATTTTAAATGGTCATTCATATTTGTTGACAACCAACTCAGCAGTGTTGCTTACGTGTCAGTGCTTAGGTGCCATTTTCGCTTACGTGTCACTCTAATTGGACAGGGAATGTTGGGCTAGGCTTATGAGGTATGAGGCCTCTCATTCCACTGCACCTTTTTTTAATTAACTCTTTGCTGTACCGAACGGGCCAAGGGCCCATTAATCATTAGAATGTGTATATAGAGGGGAATATGTGGGCTTCATAGCGAGTTTGAGCCCAAATTGAGCCAAATTTTTTTTGAAAGTCTACAAAGGTTATTTCACCATCAATTTTAAGTATGACCTCAGATTGAGATGATCCTAAAGTCAATTTTAATCATCTTTAAGAGATGCATAACTTCGCGTTGGTGAATTTCTCATTTTATGACCTCTCGAGTGCATAACCTAAATTTTTTTGATTTTTTTTAAATTATGCCGATTTCAAAATGCGGTCAAAACGGCGGGCATGACCGTTCTTAGCTATGAGTTGAATCTTGTGAAACTATTGTTGTATCTATGATGAAATAGGTACTTGTGTACCCAAAAATGATTTTTTCAAAAATTCATGAGCAAACGACGAGGCACCTGTACTTCAAATTTGACCCGCTTCCAACTGAATCGGCAGAACTTTGTCTTTTTGACGAGAGGTGGATGGAAACATTTGACACGCAACAATTTGGATATTTGTACATAAAATGTGGTCTAGTATTTCTAAAAAAATGTATTGCTCCAATTTTGCAACATATTTTTGGCAGGTGCTTCACAAAAAAACAAATTTTTGGCACTTGGAAAATGAAAATTGATTTTTTTGTGTAGGGAAAATGAAAACTTTATTCGGCAACATTGTTCATGGTTCCAAGATGCACGTTTGTGCCTAATGTGGGCACATTTCAAAAATCTATGCCATGAATGTAGCCATAACATTCGTCATTTGGACTGAAAGCCATTAATGTTCGTAGATGATAGCTCGTTTCTGAGAACACTTTTCCAAGAAAATTTCCGTATTCCAAGTTTAATATTTTTTATGGATACTAGGACACATATATTGACACAACGCGAAGGTTTTCCATTTTTTATTTTTTTTGAATTTCGTGTGCCGATTTCAAAATACGGTCAAAACGACGAGCATGACCGTTCGTAGCTATGAGTTGAATATTGTGAAACTATTGTTGTATCTATGATGAAATAGGTACTTGTGTACCCAAAACTTATTTTTTGGAAAATTCATGAGCAAACGACAAGGCACCTGTAGTTCAAATTTGACCCGCTTCCGGCTGAATCGGCATGAATTTGTCTTTTTTACGAGAGGTAGATGCAAACTGTTTGACACGCAACCATTTGGTTATTTGTATTACAATGTGGTCTAGTATTTTCAAATAATGTAGTGCTCCTATTTTACGACATATTTTTGGTAGTTGCTTCACAAAATAACCCATTTTTTGCATTCAGAAATAGAAAAATGATTTTTTCGTGAAAGTAAAATAAAACTTTCTTCGGCAACATTGTTCGTGGTTCCAAGATACACATTTGTGCCTAACATGGGAACATTTGAACAAACTATGCCACGAATGTGGCAATAACATTCGTCATTTCGCCTGAAAGTCATGAATGTTCGTAGATGATAGCTCGTTTCGTAGAACACTTTCTTAAGAAAATTGCCGTATTCCAAGTTTATTATTTTTGGTGGAAACTAGGAAACATATAATGACACAACGCGAAGGTTTTCTATTTATTTGATTTTTTTGAATTTCGTATGCCGATTTCAATATACGGTCAAATCAGGGGGGCATTACCGTTCGTAGCTAGGGGTTAAATATTGTGAAAATTTTGTTGTATCTCTGACGAAATAGGTACTTGCGTACCTAAAAATGATTTTTTCAATAAATCATGAGAAAACTACGAGGCACCTGTAGTTCAAATTTGACCCCCTTCCAACTGAATCGACATGAATTTGTCTTTTTTACCAGAGGTAGATGCAAACTGTTTGACACGCAACCATTTGGTTATTTGTATTACAATGTGGTCTAGTATTTTCAAATAATGTAGTGCTCCTATTTTACGGCATATTTTTGGTAGTTGCTTCACAAAATAACCCATTTTTTGCATTCAAAAATAGAAAAATGATTTTTTCGTGAAAGGAAAATAAAAACTTTCTTCGGCAACATTGTTCGTGGTTCCAAGATACACGTTTGTACCCAATATGGGGATATTTAAGCAAACTATACCATGAATGTGGACATAACATTCGTCATTTGGCACTAAAGCCATGATTCTTCGTAGATGATAGCTCATTTCTGAGAACACTTTGTTCAGAAAATTGTTGTATTCCAAGTTTATGATTTTTTATGGATACTAGGACAAATATAATGACACCACGCGAAGGTTTTCCATTTATTTGACTTTTTTGAATTTCGTATTACTATTTCAAAATATGATCAAAACAAGAGACATGACTTTTCGTAGCTAGGGGTTGAATCTTGCGAAACTATTGTTTTATCTCTGATGAAATAGGTATTTGTGTACCTAAAAATGATTTTTTCAAAAAATATTGAGCAAACTACGATGCACCTGTTGTTCAAATTTGACCCGCTTCCATCTGAATCAGCCGAATTTTGTCTTTTTTAGGACACATCTATGGAAAGCTTTTGACACACAACCATTTGATTATTTGTACATAAAATGTGGTATAATATTTTATTAAAATCTTATGGCATAAGTTTGCAACATATATTTGGTAGGTTCTTAAAAAAACACCATTTTTGACATTCAAAAAAATGAAAAATGACTTTTCATAATAAAACAACTTATTAAGATAATAAAAATAAAAGATAAATAAGTATGGAAAATAAAATCATTATTAATAATAAACTATAAAATAATAATATACTAATGATAAGCACAATAATTTATGTAAAAACTGAGCCATTAAACTTACTTATTTCGGCCCTAAAGTTTTTTTTATGGCATAATTGTTCTGTTGTATTGGGCCGAAATTGAGCCAGCCTCGCCTGGGCCTTAGTCCCGTTGGGCAGCGCTGGAGCAGCACGATTCATCAGATGCTGATCTGACGGTCATAAGCGCGCTAGTCTCGAATAAAAGCCGCCGTCGGCAGCTCTCCGCTGAAAACCCTAGCCCCTATTCTTTTCCCCTCTCGCGACGGTGGAAAACCCTAGCAGAGCGACTCCTCCATTCGCACCCCTCCTCCCCCTCTCCGGCAGCACCCCGAAGCCCAGACGGCGTCGCTCCCTTTTCCCCATCAGCACCCCCACCACCTCCCCGAGCAGATCCGTCTTCCCCGAACCTCCTCTCCGTCTCCCACCACGACGGTGTCGTCCTGAGTCCGGCATCGTCGGGGTCGCGGCCGCATCTTTGGGATCTGGTTGCCTCTCTCTCTCTCTGCGATAAACCATCCAACGCTCACTGCCGCGCTTCCCCCACATGGTGTTGCTCACTGCCGCGGTTCGTGGACGCCAAGGTCGCGCCCGACTACATCAGATCTGCCGCTAGGCGACCTAGCTCCATCGCTCGCCCCCATCGAGTCCACCTTTCTCTTGAGCCCGCCATCGACCTCCGTGAGTTCTGACCCTGTTTTTTGTGTTGCTCGCGCATACGAAGGGCACGGGGAGCTTCGGCATGCGGTGGAACAAGACGCACCTGCTCCTCCTCCATTGTCTGATCCGGCCGTCGTCGTCTTCCTGTTTCTCAGATCTCACTACACCATGGACCAAACCTAGGGGCAGCCATGCTGCCGGGAAAAGTCACCTAAGAGGGCAATGTATCTGCCGGCAAAGACTTTTCCCCGGCAGTTCAACCTGCCCGCTATAACCCTGCCGGCAAAGATTTTTGCCGGCAGTTACATCTTTGCCGGCAGATAGCCTGCCGTGCTAGCTCTGGTATTGCCGGCAGTTCTGTTTTTTGGCCGGCACGTAGATAAACTGCCGGGATGAGCAATGTATCTGCCGGCAAAGACTTTTCCCTGGCAGTTCAACCTGCCTGCTATAACCCTGCCGGCAAAGATTTTTGCCGGCAGTTACATCTTTGCTGGCAGATAGCCTGCCGTGCTAGCTCTGGTATTGCCGTTAGTTCTGTTTTTTGGCCGGCACGTAGATAAACTGCCCGGATGACTTCTGCCGGCAGGCTGGACTATTCCCGGCAGGCTGATTGCCCTCTCAGTAATTTTAGCAATCTATCCTAATTCTTGCTTCCAGCCACACCTGGTTTTCTCTGACTATATTCACAGTACAATCAAAGTTTCACAACACATGTGAGATATTATACTTGAGCGGAAACATTCAAATATTCCATATAAAATCTGGTCACATAGTTGAAACTTCATGCATTTCTGGAACATAACACTTGATCTCAAAATGAACAATAGGAGCATATATATATGCTTCCAAAAGAAGTGAACAAGAATATCATCCATCAAGCGGTAACTGAAACAGAAATGAGAACTTGTACACTTCTGAACGGCACCAACCAAAAATACTAGTTCAAGATCACACGAACTCAGAAATTGCAAAAGTGACCTCTGCAACAACTTCTTGTGTTGTCAACCTGAAAAAAATGAAAGATGTAGTAAGCAAATTATGGTGCCAACGCATGATATTTTACTTAATTCAAAGAGTAAAAACAAATAGAAAGCCCATCCACATTTGAATATGATTTCAGTTTTCTACTTATGATAAATAACCAGAACGACATGCACAGGATTTGAGTGAATTTTGCTTGCACAGGTGAACATGGGACTTTGCTGTGAGGCATAACAGAACCATTACATGAATATATTCTAGTAGAACGACATGCATATTGCAGTCTCAAAGTCAATGTTGCTTTAATTAGGTACAGGCAAATTAATCTGAGTACTGCTAGTGGCTATTCTCTACTACCAGTGTCCAGCGCATGTACGTGAGACACCAAGAATCCTGACATGTATTAGTACAAGCTTGTTTTGCAGCAACGAAAAAAAATAGAAGTCATAAGCAATGTGTGCATGTGTTCTGGACAGTGCATGCATTCATGATCTTGGCCAGCAACGAAGAAAATAATCAAGTCAGTAATCATTCTACTATAGGCATGTTGACCTGTCATGCATGATATTGGCTAGCATACACATGCAGGTTATAGTATGCTGCCGATTTGTTGAAGGCAATAGAATACCAACTGGTCGGAAACAGACCATCTACATACTAGATCACTTCTTTTCCGACTTGAATCACTAAATCTGCACATGCATACTATAAGCATCAGGAAACAGGCCATTAACATCTAAAAATGCTTACGTGCTCTACTTATATATATATAAGTACAAGTCTCAATAGTATATTATGATCATCAGGAATGCATCAGCTAGCTAGCATGCATCAGGACGTGTCACTGTGATATATGACTGAACAACAGCATCACTAGTTCCAAACTTTTCAAAACTGAAACAATAAACGAGGAAAAATGCAGCATTTATTTTATTACCTATTGGGGAGTTCATTCTTCTTGTGGTGGCGAGGCTTGCTTTGTCTTGGACGTGTCCAACTCCAGCTGCATATGAAGTAAAGATTTGTTAGAAACTTCAAACAATATTGATTATTGGTATTGCAACTAAAGAAAAACAATCCTACATGTTTATAAAGCCAGGCAATAGTTCTTCCTTGAGCTTGTCCCATGGTCGTCACATTCCCAATGGGACGGGGCAATATGGCATCTCTCTTGATGATGTAGTTGACGACAACTTCACAACATTCAGTGCCAAGCTCATGACCCCCTACGATCTTCTTCCTATCAGTTGATAGAATGGTAGCTTTTGCCACAGGTGTACTATGATCACGGTAAACATTGTACAAAATCACTTCTTTTCCTTTCTGAAAATGAATTGTGAAACTTGAGTAAGAAATAAGCAGTAGCAATTATTGTGAAACTCGAGTAAGAACGGAAGTAGAAAAGGCCTAAGTCACCTGATGATTCTTTTGTGTAGCCGTTGCTTCCTTCTTCTTATGTATTTCATTTTCCCTCATCTTTTGCAAGCCTTGATCCTTCTTCTTTTGCATCAGGTCTTCTTCTTTCTTCTTCTGTAGTAGCTCATCCTCCTTCCTCTTGTGCAGTATCACATCCTCCTTCCTTTGTTGTATTTCTGCTTCCTTCCTCGTCTTCTGCTCGGCTGCTTCTTTTTTTTCCTAATCAGTAATGATGCTTCTGCTTTCTTCTTTTCAAATAGCTTTTGTGCTTCCATCAGCTCTTGCATCAGGACATCTTCCTCTTCAATGTTATGGACATCATGAAGAGAATTGTCAGCAGTAGAATACTCTGCTACACTAGCTTCAGGTTGAACTTCACTAGTATGGATGACAATATTGTTTCCAGCACCAGGTTGGGATACCATCCTTCTCAGGTTGGCCATTTCTTCCATCAAGGCATCAATCTGAGCTTTGGTATCAACTCTGATTTCATCTATATCATTCCTTAGAATTTCAGTAGCTTGCCTAGCTTTGGCAGCATCTAGCTCGGCCATTTGGAGCTTGGTAGATTTAAGATTTTTAGCTCCTGGCATACCAAGACTACTGGCAGTCGTTCCTAATCCTACGCCCCTGACATATCCATTTCTCTCTTTCGCTAGTACATGTGACAAGATGTCACCTTGCTGAATAGATTTTTCTAACAGCTCCGGATGTTCTTCTATTGCATCATCTATGTCGTTCTACAATAGGCATTAACAGAATTCCTAGGTCAGCAATGTTGGCTCACAAGAACAACAGAATATATAAATAGAAAATATAAGTAATTTGCATAAACTGCAGGAAAGAATAAAAGTACATACCAATACTTTTGCCGTTTCTTCATTCGCAGTTCCGTCTTTGCGCATGTGTGTTCTAACAAAGACTTCATCTCTACGAGGAGCATATCCTTTCTCCTTGTGCTACAACAAGTACAGAAATAATACTAATCAAGACCACATTCAGAAATTGTGCTTAAGTTTACAAATAAAGGGAGCATAAATATACAATATCAGTCGCAACACGTGCATGACTCTTGCTTCCTGATGTATGTAAGACCTTTTGCGACTCTCAGTTCTTTTTCCCTTGTGCACTTCGTTTCTATGACAACAGTTACAATATAGAAACTATCAAAAGCTGAAGTGAACTCCATAACGTGTAATGTAGGTTAATAATAACATTACCTTGGCTTCTTCACTTCTCCAAAATTCGATAAGCCATTTCCAATCATCAACACTTACTCTATCATCCTGCAACCTAAGAGAATAGAGTTCCTCATCAGTTTTTTCAGGCTTAAAAAACTTCTGCTTCAAATCTGCCTTGAAATCTCGCCATTTCTTATGAGCACTTCCCATGACATAGTCTTTGAGCTTGTCGTCTACAACATAATACTTCTGCAATGCATGTATTGGAACTATTAAACTACTACATAACATGGAATCAAGATACAATGAACTAGTATCCAGCAACTAGAACATACCTTTAAGGTTGTCAATAACTCCTTCTTCTTTCCAACATCAACTAGTCTCCAGTCCTCATGTCCAAGAGGGATATGAGTTTTGACAAGGGTTGCAATGAAGTTGCTGAATTCTAAAGCATTATCCCCATTTGGTTGTCCTTTTTCATTGAATGACACTGGAACTGGTGGTTTGTTGGCTCTGTCATATACAATGTGCATTCTAGTGCTCTTTTGACCATTTTTTTCTCCTTTTGTTGATCATCCAAACCAATATCTTGCATATGGAAAGAAAACAACAAGTAGTTACAGCAATTAAACTACTAATAACTAGCAAAGGACATGACAAGTTTCAGCAAAGCAAACATGATGGTGACATAGATACCTTCATCTTCTTCTAGCTGGTCATCTTCATTATCAGAACCAGCTATAACTGATTGGGATCTAAGCACTCGTGTTGTTTCTGGAATAGCAACTTCTAAAGATCTCTATAGAGGATAAGACAAGTTTCAGCATAGAGGAGCAAAATGCAAAAATCAAACCTCGAGAAGTTTTCTAATCACCTTCTTCCTTTGTTTTTGTGCAGGAGCAGTCTTAGTGACTGTATCAAAATCCCTAGCAAGCGCAGAAAGCCTCAAACTGTTTATTCTCTCTGCGTTTTGTGCCACTCGCGCATCTCGTGCATCAGACAATGCTTGCGCCTCCTTGCTTACCCCTTCTTCCCTTGCCATTTTTTTTCCTAGAAAGACAATGCAATAACATTAGAACAAATATATGCAATTTGAAGCAGGTCAGTAAATAATGAAAGTAAACATCACACTTTGCCATCTCTTTTGACGAAACAAGCACTCCATCTATATATGTCCTAGTAGGCGGTATGTCTCTAAGGTCAATGGTGAGAGTTGCAGTAGGATCCAGATTAAGCACTGTACGTCCATCTGCTTGCTCAGAATTCCCGTCTCCGGTGCCAGACATATCATACAGGTCTCGCTAGTTTGGTGGTTGTCTAACAACAAGCCAATCTGGAGCAAGAGGATCTTCAACATAGTAAATTTGAGTTGCTTGAGATGCTAGAATGAATGATTCATCACTCAACTTATGCCCTTTGTGGATTAGATGCTTGCGGTGGACATCTGTGATACCAAATCTATCAACTTTAACCCACTTGTCTTGCACACGGTTGTCAAACCATTCACGTCTGAAAAGTGCCACTTTTCCAATTATGATCATAATCTAACTCTAAGATTTGAGTAATCACTCCATAGTATGTTCTACTTTCATTAGAAGAAGACGACACCTCTGAAACTAGAGCCACCCACTGCTTTGGGTAGGCCTACCCTCATCATAAGACTTTGTATGGAAGTTGTACCCATTAATAGTATAACTACCATATGTCCTAGCCACAAATAAGGGCCCCTTAGCTAAAACCTGGAGCTCTTCTGAAACTTCTTCACCACTGTCAACTAGCTGGGCCACATGCAACCTCTGTAATTTTTACCGGCAGTTACAATGTCCCGGCAGTCCAATTGCCTGCTTAGGTGGACTTTTGCCGGCAGTACTATGCCCTCTCGTTTGGTCCATGGTGTAGTGTCTGGCCACCCGAGCTCGGCATCCCTACCACAGCGACGGCAGCAACTTCACTTGACACGTCGCTTCAGCATCAAGCCGTCCCTGTCCCCCTCCATCTGGCGGAGGCCACCGAGCCGACAGTGGTGTTCACCACAGCAACGATTTGGCAAATTCATGTATATGTTTGCTGGTTAGTTCAAATGATACTATTCTTCAGTCACAATCTGATGGTACTTTTGTAGACCAGGAACTGAGTGTACAATTGCTATTTAGGCGTCAT
Organism: Poa pratensis; assembly: GCA_947311845.1. NCBI lineage: Eukaryota > Viridiplantae > Streptophyta > Magnoliopsida > Poales > Poaceae > Poa > Poa pratensis. The sequence goes on along the minus strand of CAMZMU010000128.1, from coordinate 69,150,241 downwards.
CTTGAACATGGGAACACAGCAGTTAGCCTGTTTTGTTGTTCTATTTGATGCATTGTCTAGTTTGTGTCAACAGTTCTCTTTTCCAATGTCACCTTGTATATTCACTGATCCTATAATCATATGCTTCTCTGTTTCAGTATTTGCATGTTCTTGACATGGTAAAAGTTAAATTTACTACACCTCAGGAGCAGAAATTGTTTTAGTTTATCATACATAATTGGCTATGCTTATGTTGCTATTCAGTGTATAATTCATCGTGGAAGCATGTTGAATTTCATGGACATCATCAGATTACTTTTTCTTCTCAAGTTAAATATTTAAACCCAATGTTCAGATAGTTTTGTATGGTGATTGACATGGGTCCTTCCACTTGCTGGATAACTTTTGAGATTAACCATATTTGTTGTTGCTACTTTAAATCAATTTGATTAAATGACTTCATGCATCGTTGCTTGTAACAATACTGGATTCAACAAAAGCAATGGAATGGTTTCTTCTTTTGATATTATTAGTTTTGATCTCATTCTTGCGGTATACTTATCCAATATTTAACTTGTCTAAGTAGTTGATGCCATCTGTCTTGCAAAGTAGATACTAGTACTATATCTTCATCAGGTCCTTTGATGGGTAAACTATCTACTTAATTTTATAGCCAATTTTCTGCTCGTCTCTCATTTTGTTTGTTCTTGGATGTGCAGGTTGTTTGCATTAGTCACATGGACTTCCTTATGTTTAATTAAAAGAGTCGAAGTGCCTACAAGGTAGTGCTTTCTTCCACTGATGACCATTTTCTTTGTCTTATGCTTGGTGCCAGTTTAGGAAATGCTTGGTTCGTATAATATCCTGCCAGGAATCTATAAATCTATCATCGGACTTAATTAATTATAGGCTTATATTTAGTAGGCAGTGGCAGTTGATTTTTGCATGTGATAGCTATCTACTTAAGACCTTTGTGTAACGTGTTTATTAACGTGGGACCACTTCTAGATTGACATGATAACTTGCTATCTGGGTTGGTTCATGAACCTTTCCCACGATCGTGCTACCATTGAACTCTATTATCAACCGTTGGTTTACCCCCTACAGCTTCGTCAGGTCAGCGTCGGATCCTTTTTGCCATATTAAATCTTTATTACGATCGTCAACGTGCTATATTCTTGTGATAGACGTTTGCCGCCAGCGTAGAACAGTGATATATTCTTAAACGTTTATTTGTTCGCTCTCTCGCTCCACTGCTAAATTTCATCGCAGTCGTAGATGCTCTCATATTGGTATGTATTCTGCGTTTGGATCAGAGATCGTGCGTGCTGATGACCGGATGCTGGATCATACTTACCGTCTTCCTGACGAGATGCTGCGTATCACTGTCTCTTTGCTTCCAAATAAGTTCGCCTTGCGGACGACCGTTCTTTCTCGACGGTGGCGGCCCATCTGGTGTTCAGTCCCTCTCCATCTTACCGTCGATTTCCGACTTTGTGACGAGGACAGTGAACGCATAAGAGCAGTTTCACAGATACTCACGTCCCACCCTGGCCCTTCCAAGCCGTTCTCCATAAACGTTTTTCGCCGTGACGAGGACCTCTCTGACATGGTGGATGGTTGGTTCCTATCCCCCGCGTTAGATGATCTCGATATGTTGGAGTTTGTGGGTGGACGGGCGCTACGACAGTTACCGTCCACCGTGATGCGCTTTAAGGCCACGTTGCAGAGTGCCAGTTTTGGGAATTGTTGTTTTCATTGTATCGATGCTAACCCTGTGCGTATTCTTCCCTGTCTTACAAAGCTTGTCCTTTATGAGGTTTGTATCACGAGTACGTACATGGAGCATCTACTCGCCGGATTTATTGTTTTAGAGGCTCTTCAGCTTGAGTACGTCTATGGCATTACTACCCTCCATATCGCCTCGGCGAGTGTTCGGACGATTGGTCTGTCTTGCTAGTGTAACTGTAGACCGTTTGAGGCGATTCATGTGGTGGTTATTGGGAATGTGCCTTGTCTCGAAAAGTTGATCCTGCTTGATCCACTGGGTCCAACATCAATAGAAGTCACTGGTGCGCCGAGACTAACGGTGTTGGGGTACGTGTCCACCGAGTTCTCCCGTCTGGTTCTTGGCCCAGTGATTATTGAGGTTTAGTAATCAACTATCCGTTTCTTCTTTCACTTTATTTTTCTTATATATGTTTTTTCTCTCTCAGCTAACAATTTGTACTATTTTCTTGTTGTGTCTTCGCCTGCTTACCAGAAAATACTCCCTATGAATTTGCCGTGTCTTTATGCGGGGTGAAGATATTGGCGGTGAATTCTAACGGTCTGAATCTGCTTGGAGTTATCTGATTCCTTAAATGTTTTTCTTTCACTGAGAAGCTTTACGTCTAGGTGAGGCTCTTTGATCTACTTTTTTTACATGAAGGTCTTTAAACTTTGTTAGCGTCAGAATGCGTGGAATTCTAACCCACTCTCAGCAGATATATCGTAATAAATCCTCGAGAAAATGAATATAATCTTTAGTTGTTGTCCGATGATGTCGGTTTTCTTTTCCACGAAGTTGCCGGTTTAGTTTATAAGTCGTCTGTATGATGATGTCGGTTTTTGTCACATAATCATGTATGGGTTCATTGAATAGGGTTTAGGTGTTTGTTTTCTGTAAAGGTTGCAACCACATTGTGAAATTAATACAACTGTGGCCTTAGTTAGGGCACCAAGGTTTAATCTTCACGTAGCCTGTACTGGATGACTGAGTGAGGCCATCAGTTCTCTGGAGTCGGCACGGGCAGCGATTCGATATATTTGTGCATGTATTTAGCTTCGGGCAGTCGCTCTAGTTGAGGCTATTGGTTTGTATGTGCGTGTTTGCTTAGATATATTCGTACCGTATCTATGTTCGCGTTACCATTATCAGATCTGCGAGGTTATTTTTTTTGTCCGTTCTCTTCTTACGCCGACTCCATGAATTCGGCGTCATTGGACGGTGCATTAAGACAGAGAAGCCAACGCATTAAGACGGAACCTGGAGTCGGCGGGGTCGGGTGGTGCATTAAGACAGGAACGTGGAGTCGGCGGGGTCGGGTTATGCATTAAGACGGGAACTGTAGCGGACCTGCACTTAAAAATTGGCAAGTCCCTGTGTATAGTGCAAATCACTGGATCGATTCATTTGCACACACAGTTTAAGATTAAATATCACAACAAAGTATCAATTATTACACGTGGATCCAGTACTTAGGAAAATATCCATTACAAATTGCATAGCACGAAGCTAGCTTTGAAAGAGTAAAGCAGCGGAAATAAAAGTAGCAGTGAGTCTCCATCATCTTCATGTGCCACAGGCGAAACATGTTGGTTGCAGACTCGAAACCCTTAAAACGAAACCTCACTCATCGTCTGAACAACCTGCAACGGGAAAAATGTTGCAACAAGGTGGGTCAGAACCATATAAAATGGAACTGGCAAGTGAAACTCTGTGGACTCATAGTGGAATAACTCTAGTGACCTATATGCATATTTTGGTTGGTGGAGTTCAAAGGCTATTTTGCATAAAGCCAACTTTTTCCTATCTCTTTTGAAAACTCTTCTCATTTAATCGAGACAAGTATGGCATGAAAACCATAGTCTCATCTACCCTTGTTCACCAAAAAGAATCCTTTAAGAATTTGAGATAAGTACGAAACTTCCAACTTCTTCAAGTCCAGTCACTCCAAGTTCTCGGCTCCTGTCCAAGTGCTCAAAGTTGTCCACCAATAGTGTCATGGCTAAGAAATTTCACAGGATGTGAGCATATCAATAGGTCAGGTCATCGACCACCTACTAGGTTGCTCACAAGAAAACCTAACGTGAACATATCAGTAGGTCAGACATTCAGCCCCCCACTATGCCACTCGTCGCAAAGTCTAATGTGAACATATCAATAGATCAGGCACTCAGCCACTACTATGTCACTCGCCGTAAAGTCTAATGTGAACATATCAATAGATCAGGCACTCGGCCGTCTACATATGTCACACGTCATAAAGTCTAAATGGACTATTAGCCACCTACTTATGTCACTCGGCACATATCAACAAGTCAGGTCATATACCGCCTGCAATTGCCACATTGGCATGAGGAGATTCTCTATCAGTTCACAATCCAGCTGCTCCAAGTTGTCTTCTTCTTCCAGTTGCTCAAGTTGTCCGTAATCGGGATACAGCTAAATTTTAGTTTTACTAAAACATTTTATCTTGGCATAGCTAAGAAAAATTCAACTAAGTTAAAGGCTACTACATCAACATGGTATAAAAAGGGTGGCTATACTACTTTGGGATTTCATAGCATAGCATAGTAATACTAATAACACTTATACATGCTTAAGGAAAATACACTAATCATGCATAGACAAAATAATATGAATTTCATGAATGTGCCACTTGCCTTGGCAGCAAAGAGAGCAGTAGTCGCAGCTGCAAAAGTCTTCATTTCCCTCCGAAAATTCTAACACATCAAACAAGCCACAAATAAAAATACAATCCAAATAACAATACAAAAATATGACATGCATGGAATGCAATTTAAAACACAAAAATAAATATACTAACTTTTCTGGTTCTAATAATTCATGCATGAAGTCAAAATGCAATTAAAACAATTTTTAATAAAACAACTAAACAACACAATTCCCCAAAAGGAAAAAAAAACACAATTTAAAACTAATGTTAAACAAAATATACACAAAAATTATGGGAGGAGTCTCTCTGAACAGAGGACAACTAAACAAAGCTATAGCAAATGGATTTACTCACAAATACTTTTTATATTAAGAGATATGCCAAAAATACTCAAATCACACATTTGAAATTTGAATATTTTAAACTAAGGAAAACTGAAAACTAACAGTGCTAAACTATTCTACAGGTCAGGGGCTTTCCAAAACTATAAAGTTTGTCAAAAATGGATCTATGGTTGAAAAGATATGAATTTTTCAAGTTTAGGCTATTTTCTGGAATTTTAATAAAATCGTGGAAAAACTAGTTGACTGGTCGACGACGTGGCGCTGACGCGGCGCTGACTGGGCGCTGACTGGAGGTGCCACGTAGGTGCTGACTAGATCTAAGTGATGTAGAGGTTGACAAGTGGACCCCGGATGTCAGCTCCGGATAAATGGAAAAAAAAAGGGACGGAATTGCTCAAGTTGGATTCGAACCCGGGATCTCCTGGGTCAATCTGCGGACTGCTTGCCACTAGGCCACAACGCTGCCTGTTGTATATTGTACAACGCAAAGTAGATGAAGCGGTAGGGAGACGCTCACCGGGGCGGCGCTAGCTCGCCGGAAATGGTGCGGACGGTGGTGCGGCGGTTCGGACCTCGACGGTGACGACGCTCCGGTGCTCCGCTGATCTTGGGAAGCTGATGACGGGAAGCGGCGTGGCACGGCGAAGACTTTGGAGGCGACGGTGTCGACTCTTGCTTCCTCGGACGGCGTGGAGGAGCGGTTGGAGTTGCGGCCGCCTCGGCAACCTTCGGCGAGCAAACTCTGCTCGATTCCCTGCGCTAGAAAATTTGGAAAGGGGTTAGAAAGGTGCGCAAGATCGAAACAAAGAGAAAGGGAGTGGAGAGATAGCTCGGGATTGCCGAGGTTCACCGGAATCGGAGAAACTCGCCGGTGGCAGTGGCGGAGCTTCGTGGACGATTCCGAGCAGCCTGGGGGCTCTCGGGTTGGGTTTCTTGGGGAAAATGAAAGAGGAGGGAGTGGGGGTTATGTAGGGGAAACGCCGCGTTGATTCGTGGAGTAAATCGCCCGAATTGAAGACGAAATCGATCGGCCGTTTTTAGGAAATGTAGCGGCAGCATGAGTAACTCCGGAGACCGAATTCTCCATCCTGGGGGCTTTTCGGAGGGACGGGGCTTGCCTGCTCCGCGTTTGTGTTCCCATACGTGCTCCCGTCAGGTCAACGGCTTAGATTCATCGTCTCCACCAATCCCCTTTTCTCCCTTCCGTGCTCCCTGAGTCTATCGCCGGCGGCGTGTCCCGGTCGTAGCTCCCGCCAAGGTACGCGTAGATGGCTCGGTGCCATTGCAGCCGTAGAGGAAGCACAGGGCCCGGTTGGTGGCGCTGATCCGGAACGGGCTAAGGGCGAGGCTGGACGACATGTTGAAGTCTGTGCGGCACACGTCGTCGTTCCCCATGGCGACCCGGGTGTGGGAGGCCACAAAGGTGCCGACGGCGTAGTCGATGCCGAGGACGTGGATGGAGGAGCCCCGCATGGAGGCCGATGTGGTGTTGGTGCCGTTGCTGGCGCACCAGAGCTCGAAGGCCGGTGGCCCGCACGAGGTCTCCGGCGCTGGCTGGTTCGCCGCGCCCAGCCAGAACGGGTACCTCACGGTGATGTCCCCGCAGGTCGCCGGCTCACAGTCGGCGCGCGCCCAGTGGAGAAGCAAGGAGGCTAGTATGGGGAGCAGGAGCAGCACGGCCGGTGGCTTAATCCGGCCGGCCGAGCAGCGACTTGGAGCCTAATGGAGAAAAGGATAGCCACAGTCATTTCCAAGCGCGCGGACGGGGCTTGCCTTCTCCGCGTTTGTGTTCCCATCCGTGCTCCCGTCAGGTCAATGGTTTAGATTCATCGTCTCCACCAATCCCCTTTTCTCCCTTCCATGCTCCCTGAGTCTATCACCGGCGGCGTGTCCCGGTCGTAGCTCCCGCCGAGGTACGCGTAGATGGCTCGGTGCCGTTGCAGCCGTAGAGGAAGCACAGGGCCCGGTTGATGGCGCTGATCCGGAACGGGCTGAGGGCGAGGCTGGATGACATGTTGAAGTCTGTGCGGCACACGCCGTCGTTCCTCATGGTGACCCGGGTGTGGGAGGCCACAAAGGTGTCGGCGGCTTAGTCGATGCCAAGGACGTGGATGGAGGAGCCCCGCATGGAGGCCGATGTGGTGTTTGTGCCGTTGCCGGCGCACCAGAGCTCGAAGGCCGGTGGCCCGCACGAGGGCTCCGGCGCTGGCTGGTTCGTCGCGCCCAGCCATAACGGGTACCTCACGGTGATGTCCCCGCAGGTCGCCGGCTCACAGTCGGCGCGCGCCCAGTGGAGAAGCAAGGAGGCTAGTATGGGGAGCAGGAGCAGCACGGCCGGTGGCTTAATCCGGCCGGCCGAGCTGCGACCTGGAGCCTAATGGAGAAAAGGACCGCCACGGTCATTTCCAAGCGCGCAGGCTGCTCCTACCCCCGGGCGATTTTGGTAGTCTTTTTTTATTGTGAAGGGAGAAAAGGGACCAGTGAAGATGATCAATCCAAGCCGTTAGACTAACGGGAGCACAGATGGGAACACCAGCGGGGAGCAGGAAAGCCCCGTCCTTTTCGGAGAGGGGTTTTGGGGGCTACGGATGGAGGAGGTCGTCCCATTTAATGAGGAACAAACGACGCTCCATTTGGTGGAGTAAAACGTCGGGAATCAATTCGAGAAGAAACGGCAAAATCAAATGACTCGGGCGTGAAATCCGTCCGTTCTGGAGCTTGAAGACGACGATGACGTCATCGCTTACGTCAGCAATTTTTCTTTTTCTTTTTCTGATTTTTCTTATTTCTTTCATAACTTTTGTTTAAAACTTCAAATTGATTCAAACCAATTTCTTAAAATTTGTAAAAATCATATCTGTCATTTAAAATATTCCAACAAACTTTTCCAACACATTTCAAAATTTGAAATTTAAAATATTGCATATTTGTTTAATTGACACGTTATGTCAATTTTCAAATAGGGTTTTAATAAAACATTTGTGGCTTGATAAAATCAAATAAAATACCCCAAATGTAGATATTGAAAATAAGTGATTTTAAACTTATTTGTCTTTCAAATAAGTTGAATCAAAACCAATTTTGAAAATAGAACATGCTTTAAATAATCTAAAACACTTTTGTAAATATTGTTGCAGGGTTTATTAAATAGCTAAAGTTAAATATTCAAAATCCACTAATTGTAATAAATCATTTTATGAGATGAAGGTATGTTTGAACAATTTTAAATCACCTTGCCAAATTTGGGGTTTATGGAATACTTTGGATAAAAGAATTTAAACCAAACTCCAATTTTGAATTAAAGGTTACTTGAAATTAAACTATTAAACTTTTTAAAGATGCCAATCTCTTCTATATTTGGTTTCTATTAATGTTTTCTTTTATTTAAAAACAAAAGTTTTAAATTTTTGTGATTTTCAAACATTAAAACTTCACAACCCAGTTCAGTTGTGCACTCAATGACTGGGACATCGGAAAACCCTGACTCAATCGTATTGGGAAATCATCACCAGTCAACAAGGGTAAATGAAATTTCCACAACTATATAGATTCTGGAGAATCTTACAATCGTAAGTCTACAATTGTCGACATATATTTCTCAACTACAGTTGCAAACAACCTTCTAAATGATCATGATCCAAAGACCATGGGAGAGTGTGAGAAACGCTCCGACTGGCCTAAATGGAAGGATGCAATCCAAGTTGAAGTAGCCTCGCTCAATAAAAGAAAGGTATTCACTGAAGCAATACCTACACCTCCCAGAGCTTTCCATGTGGGATTAAAATGGGTTTTCGTCCGTAAGAGGAACGAGAACAATGAGGTGGTGAGATATAAAGCAAGGCTTGTAGCCCAAGGTTTCACGCAGAGACCAGGCATTGATTTCAATGAAACATATTCTCCAGTAATGAGTGGTATTACTTTTCGATATCTTATTTCGATGGCAGTACACAATCGTCTATCTATGAAGTTGATGGACGTAGTGACCGCTTACCTTTACGACTCACTTGATTCGGACATATACATGAAAGTTCCCGATGGAGTTTCAGTCCCGAATCCAAACGCAAAACGCAACGCATATTGTGTAAAACTAAATAAGTCTTTATATGGCTTAAAACAGTCGGGACGCATGTGGTACAACCGACTTAGCGAGTTCCTTTTGAAAAAGGGATACTCCAATAATAATGATTGCCCATGTGTTTTCATCAAAAAGTCCGCAACTGGATTTTGCATTATTTCCGTGTATGTTGATGATCTAAACATAATTGGCAACACACAAGATATTGATGAAGCACGCGATCACCTCAAGACGGAATTTGAGATGAAGGATTTGGGTAAAACCAAATTTTGCTTGGGATTGCAACTCGAGCACCTTCCCTAAGGTATTTTGGTTCATCAAACCGCCTATATCCAGAAAATATTGGAGAAATTCAATATGGACAAATCCTATCCATCCAAAACTCCCATGGTTGTTCGATCTCTAGACGTAGAGAAAGATCAATTTAGACCAAGGGGTGATGGAGAAGAGATATTGGGATCAGAAGTTCCATATCTCAGTGCTGTTGGAGCGCTTATATATCTTGCAAATTGCACCAAGCCTGACATTGCATTTGCAGTGAATTTACTAGGTAGACATAGCGCAGCTCCCACTAAACGCCATTGGGCAGGAGTTAAGAATATCTTTCGATATCTCCAAGGCACAAAGGATCTTGGCCTATTCTTTCAGTTTCAGAGAAATCTGGACATTGATATGATTGGGTATACAGATGCTGGCTATTTATCAGACCCCCATAATGCCAAATCACAAACCGGTTTTGTGTTCCTACACGGTGGGACAGCCATCTCATGGAAGTCTTCCAAACAGACTCTAGTGGCTACATCCACCAATCATTCTGAAATAATCGCATTATATGAGGCATCACGTGAATGCGTGTGGCTTCGCAGGATGATAAATCACATACAACAATCATGTGGTAAAGGTTCTATCGAATCTCCAACCATTATATACGAAGATAATGCTGCTTGTGTTGTTCAAATTCAAATGGGTTACATAAAGAGCAATATCACTAAACATATTGCACCTAAATTGCTTTATCCTCATGAATTGCAAAAGAGTGGGGATATAAACATCTTACAAGTTAAATCATGCGATAATCTCGTTGACCTATTCACAAAGTCTCTACCAGCTTCAACATTTCAAAAATATGTTCACGGAATTGGTATGCGACGACTTCGTGATTTGCAAGGATCAGGGGGAGTATCTCTCTGAATTTTAACCCATTCAAACATTATATTACACTATTTTTCCCTTTTATGAGTTTACTCTCATGGTTCTCATCAAGGTTTTTAATGAGGTAATATCAACACAAAATATATTTCATACCTCCTATTTTCCCCACCGGGGTTTTTAACGGACGTATACAAGACATATTAATTGTCATCTAAACTTAGCAATGAGTTATATCCTTTCGAGGTTTTCTCATATAAGTTATAAAAGAGACAATGATCATTATATGTTGTATCATTTCTCCTTAATTTTCCCACTTGGTTTTTAAAGGAGTTTTCACAACATATCAAATACTATTCTCCTCATATTTTTCCCACAGGGTTTTTGGGGGAGTTATTCAACATAACATACACTTGTGATCAAAGACAAAATATTCTCAAGATTATACAAGGAGTACAAGATACAAGAGAAGCAGCTTTGTACAAGGGGAGTGTTGAGAATCAAAACGCAGCGCCTACGGAAGCGTAGAAGAGCAACTGCCTCCACAACAACCGACATAGTTTTTCCCCACGTTTTTCTTGTGTACAAACCGCTAGTGGCAGTTGCCACTTTGTAAACCGACTTACTCCCTGTATAAATAGGCCACTGGCCCAGATGAATAAAACACAAGTTTCACTTTACTCACAACACAGGTCTCGGATTCGAACCCTAGATGCATTGCATGATTTTGTTTTCTTTACAATATTTGTCTCACCACTGACAGGTGGACCCGTGTGTACCACGCCACATCAGCAATTTGACTAGTCAATTGGTTGTCCACATGGCAGTCAAACTGGTCCACCGTATGCCAAGTCAGCAAAATACCGTAGACAGATTCCGCGAGTGACCACAGATGAACCACTTAAACAAGTTAAATGACCGTATTTAGGGTATTTTGAAGTCCCATGACCAATGTGAGATACCGATTCAAGTTCGATGACCATAGATGAATTTTACTCTTTTGTCACTCATCGTAGGGGCAAGCACAGGGCCCCATTTCCTTGCAGTAGGCAGAAAAGTTGGAGCCATGGTTTGCCTAGATTCCTGCATGACAATCTTGGTTTTTCTTAGAATTAGATTGAAGTACTCAAAGTTCATACTATTACCTATAAAAAATCATACTGTTAGATGCACCAACAAAAACTCGTTCCGACACTGTCAGTTAATTTAAATTGACGGGAACATTATATGACTATTTTTAGAAACGACGACTACCCACGAGTAGTCCTGGCCATGGGAAGCCTGGCCCGAAGCCCGGCCCAAGGCCCGGCCCGAAAATCTTGGGCTTGGGCCTCAAATCTAGGCCCGACGGCTGCGACGGGCCTGGGCTTTGTGTTTTCGCAGTTCCAGGGAGAAGCCTGGCCCGCGGCCCGCCGGCGGGCTTTCGGGCTTTTTGGCTGGGCCGATCCAGGCTCGGGCCTAGGTTTTCCGCGTCAGGCCCGGAGCCCGACCCGGCCCGAGGCATGGCCAGGTATACCCACGAGAACAACCACAATACGTGGTATTTTTCCAATAGAGTAAAATGCATCTACGGTCATTGTACTTGTCGTGCAAGCTCACTTTGGTCACTGAACTTAGTAATACGGTCACTACGGTCACTGAATACATATAGCAGTGATTCTACGGTCACTGGCTCGGCGTATAGCACCGTATTTTGTCTACTTGACCAGTCAAACAGTCCACATGGCTATGTGGGTCTCACTGGTCAGGAAGAATGTTTTTTTTTGCTTCGCATCCCTGTTTGCTAGTCAACAGCGTCGACAACACGGCGAATGAGATTGGGCGACGCCGGCTGCCCTTCCTCTACGTACCCGAACCGCGCCTTGGTCGACGCCTGCTGCCCTTCCTCTACGTCGCCGCGCGGTCCGGTGATACCGTTGACCTGCAGGACTTGCTCAGGCGCTTCGGCTTCGACAACATCTATAGCGTGGCGCTCGGCGTCGAGAGGTGCACACTGCTCGAGCTCGAGGCCGGAGAATGTCAACGGCGGCAGCACGAGGCGTTCGACGACGCTAGGGTACCACGATCTTATCCCCGCTCTCCTGAACACGGGCGGCGGTGGGACACCCATGCTGGAGCTGCTGCATCTGAACACGATACCGCGGAACACGTCGTCGCCGATGGCCAGTTTGTCCACGGCAAGCCTGCCCCTCGTTGTCGCGTTCCCTCCGTACGTGCCTGTGGGTCCCATGAGGTCGATGGTCTGGTCTGCGGTGAAGGGGACGCTCGGAGGCGACGGCATGGACGCCGCCAGCGGCGTCCAGAGCACGGCCACGTGGAGAAGTGGCTCTAGGAACCGAGGGTCCGAGGCTCTTCGGGGCTGCGCCTGAAGCTTCGTGGAGTCGCGGGGGAGCTCAAGGAACCCACGAGGAAGGCTGAGGCTACGTCGTTGAGGAGATCGACGCGCGGTGGCCGGAGCCGGAGTCAGGGAAGACGATCTCCACGCTGGCGATTGGAGGAGAAATTGGTCGATTCCTTAAGTGGGTAGTATCATTATAGCAAGGTGGAGGTAACGGACACGAAGTCGGAGCTCGTAGAGGCCCACGGCGGCGAGGAAGACCACCATGCCGATGGGGGCGCACTCTGGGACGCCGATCGCGTTCTCTGCCCACACGGGGCACAGGAGAAGCTCAGCCTCCGCGCCGCTTTGCAGTTTGCAGGACGTCGTCGTGGACGTGCTCGCCGCGCTACAGAACGATGACGACGACGCCTCGCACGCGCTGGCGTGGCTGATAGGCGCGCTCGCTGGAGCTGTAGGTCCAACACTTGTGCGTGAGCAGGACGGTGTAGGCTGTCGTCAGAGACGTTCCCACCGCGCTGCAGGACGACGACGGCGGCGCCCCGGGATCAGCCGCGCTCGCTGGAGCTGTAGGTCCAACACTTGTGCGTGAGCAGGACGGTGTAGACTGTCGTCAGAGACGTTCCCACCGCGCTGCAGGACGACGACGGCGGCGCCCCGCACGCGCCGGCGTGGCTGATCGGCGCGCTCATTTCGCTGGAGCTGCCGCCACTTCCGCATGTTTTTTACGCCCTTTATTTCTTTTCCCGCTGACAGATGGGGCCCGTACGTAAGTCTACGCTGTTGAACGGTCAACATGATTACATACGGAACCATACGATTGTCCGGTGACCGTATAATCACCTAGATGTGTATATAGTGATCGTATTGACAGTATTTTTAAGTTCAGTGACCAAAGTGAGGCTTCGACTCAAGTTGAGTGACCATGGATGCATTTTACTCTTTCCAATAAAACACATATCATTGTTAGATGAGTAAGCGATTGACATTTTTGCGGGATGAACTTGGTGGAAAAAACACCCAACAGTTCAATGTTGATAAAAATCCTACATGGCGTAAACCGGACAAATTAGCCGTGTTACATTTGAGATAAGCAAATCGTATCAGATGTATATACAGTTTCCAACATTCACAGCTTAATATATATTTTTAGAATAACATGGTTCCATTTACATCACACCTCAATTATGTTACAGCTTTCAATTATGTACAATTTCACATCACTACGACCCATAGATTTGACCCATAGATGAGAAATAATAAACACTTAAAAATCTAGAAAAGAATGGATCAAAGGAAGAAGCAACAACAGACAAATACTACTTTGTTGTATTATCATACAAATCTCGTGCATGAAGCTGAACAGCTTATCTGGTATAGATCATGAAATGTATGCCTTCGGAGGGTAGCTGTCCAGGCTATCCGGCCACGGGTTGCAGCCACGCCGGTCAACCTGGGCGCCGGCGGGGGACACGGCTGGCAGGTCGCGGAGCGCTCGCCAGACAGCGCTGTTGCACTTGAACCCAGAGCCGAATCCGATCTGCCACACCCGGTGGCCGCGACGAACTCGGCCTTTGGCCTCCGCGTAGGCCAGCTCGTACCACAGGGAGCTGCTGCTGGTATTGCCGAACCGGTGCAGCGTGCACTTGCTGGGCTCCATGTCGCCGTCGTCGAGACCGAGGCTCCGCTGCACCTCATCCAGCACTGCGCGCCCGCCAGCGTGCACGCAGAAGTGCTCGAACGCGCGGCGGAAGTCCGGGATGTAGGGACGCACGCCGCGTACGCGTAGGACGCGGTGGAGCACGAGCGACCGGAGGAACTTGAGCTGCTCAGTGAGCGGGAGGACGAGGGGGCCCAGGGTGGTGATGTTCGTCTTGAGTGCATCGCCGGCGACGGCCATGAGCTCGCGCGCCAGCGACACGCCGACATTCCCATCGGCGTCCTCGCGCTGGTACACGCAGTTGAAGCATTCGTCCGCCGCGCCCTTGTGTGTTCGTACCGTGTGGAGCAGCCGGTACTTGGCGTGCCGGGCGTCTGCGCGGCGGTTGGACAGCAGCGCCGCAGCGCCGCCCATGCGGAAGATGCAGTTGGACAGGAGCATGGAACGGTCGTTGCCGAAGTACCAGTTGAGCGTGACGTTCTCGGTGCTGACCACGACGGCGTAGGAGTCCGGGTTCGCCTGGAGGAGGTCCCGCGCGAGGTCAACGGCGATCAGCCCGGCGCTGCAGCCCATGCCGCCGAGGTTGAGAGACTTGACGTCCTCGCGCATCTTGTAGTGGTTGACGACCATGGACGCAAGCGACGGCGTCGGGTTAAAGAGGCTGCAATTGACGATGAGAATTCGCACATCCCGGCTCGGGTCGATCCCCGTGGCGGCGAACAGCTCGTCCAGGCAGCCAAACATGACAGCCTCGGCCTCGGCTCGCGCCTCCCCCATGGAAAGCTGCGGTGGCCGCGACTGTATCCCTGACGGCAGGTAAGTCCGATCAGCCAGCCCAGAACGCTTGGTGATCTTTGTCTGGAAATCGAGCGCCTCGGCATTGAATAAGCCGGTGCTCTCGGTCATGTCAAGAAAGCCTTCCTTGGAGATCTCGTGCTCGTCACCGGGCTTGTAGCAGGCGAACTCCACGAGGTACACTGGGCAGGGGCGCTTGAGGAAGCAGACGGCGAGCAGGAGCATGGCAGTGCCAAGCCAAGCGACAGAATCAAAGGAGTGAAGCACACCCACATCAAGATCGAGACGGCAGAACGAGTACACTGCCGCAGCGAGGAGCGGAGGCGCAAGCGCGAGCAGGGTCGAGGAAGCTGGCACCGGGAAGATACCAGAGCAGATGCCGAGCTTTACGTACTTGAGGTTGACCGACAGTGCGAAGTCCGGCAGCCGTCGTCGGATTTTGATGACGATGCTAGGCGCCCGAGGTTGATCCTTCGGCACCTCGTCCGGCGGCGTGAAGGCCATTTCAGCCGTCAGGCGCTCTCGTTCCATGACCGTCGACGCCATCGTCTTGGCTTGTGGTCGAGTTGGCGTGGCGACTTGGGGCTAGACTTCTTTGTGTGTTCCGTTAAGAGTTCGGTACTAGGCACGAGGCCACGAGCTAGCGAAGAAGTTAATTTATAAGCACTGAAATGGAGGGGACTGGCTATGTGCATCATTTTAATGCACAGGCTCGGGGTTCAGTCTCCGTTTTCAAAAAAAATGGAGGTGACGGGACTCGATTCAAAAAGAAATGGAGGGGACTAGGACGGCAGTTGATGAGGATACTTTTACAAATATACTCCGTACTTCTCTGTGTTTTGTAATTGTAAAAAATTTCCTCATCTAAACGTAAATGCTAAAATCACCATGGCGGAGAACTGGCGAGACGATAGTGGCACAATGCACCATCCTAATTGACGGAAAGAAGTTCCGCCGTTCTAGTTGGCGGAAGGTGGTGGGCCCCCTCCATCGGCCCCAACTGGCGTGGTTGAAGGTCACCCGTCCCCAACTATCGTGGCTATAGCCTACAGGTACCTTGCTCCACGATGGCACAAGTACATTCCGACACAAATACATTCTGCCAACTAGGATGGTGGGATGTGCTTTCCGCCAAATCGGGTAGCGGTTTGTGTTACGTGTCATCTCGCCATCTTATTTTTTTAGGGGAAAGGAACCTAGCTAGAAGTGGTCCCCAATTTCATCTAAGAAATTGACAAGTCTAATCAGTTTTACAGAATGGCAACATACACCAAACAAAACAAACATGATAACCCCCGCTGCTATAAAAAAACTGAACTCAAGAAAGAGAGGAACTAAGCATTAAAGCGAAAAAGAAATAAAACCTTGTTTAGTACAGTATTTTTTGCTTAAGCATAAACAACACCACATGCGATCTTCGCTTCATTACAGAACAAGCCGGCAAGATCCAACGCATGGCACCAACCAAGGGAGAGACGAAGAGTTTCTTATGGAGTATCTCTAGCAGATACCGCATAAGCCCCCGACCCAGAAAATAACTGCTTTTTTTGGGTCCAGGGCAAAAAACGGGGCATACCAGATCCCGGTTAAGCCCCCTACCGGAAATTTTTATCCGGGGAAGGAAAATTCTCCCGCCGTGCGCTACTTCTTCCGTTTCCCCCTCCGATTTTCCCGCACCCCGATTCTTGGCGCGAAGTCTCCTGTCCAGAACTTTCAGCTGAACTACCTGCTCGATCATGCCGCCGCCGTGGCCGCCGATTTGGCCGTCCTGCCATCGATTCGACCCTCCCGCGCCGCCGCGCCACCGATTCGGCACCGATGGACCCTCCGCAGCCCCCGCCAGTCCTCCCGCACGCCGGCTTCGTCCCCCCACCGGCCCCAATAGGACAGCCGCGACCTCCCGCGCCTCCGGCGGCGGGCGTCCCCTCCGCCACACCAATTCCGGCCGTCCCCGCCCAGAAACGGAGGCGGCTCGGGGTGGGTGGCGCTGTCCGTCCTCCCGTCGCGGTACCGGTAGGGTGGCCAGAACAGATGTGGTAAACTCGTATTCGGTACGAGTTTACCTCATTTGTTCGGTCTCGCGCCGCGCGATATCGGAAAATGATTTCCGGTTCAACCGGATAGGATATATCTATCCGGTAGCAGATTATCCGGTATCTCTTGGAGATGCTCTAATCCTTGCCCTCACAGGATTCCAACTGTATCTCTGTTAGGGGAACTCTTATGTCCCATGCGCTATCCGCCTAGCTCCCTCAAGTTGAGAAGTCTCCGAAGCCCGTTTCTCCGGAGTTCCGCCAAGCGTTAACAAAGCGGCAAGCCAACAATTTTTTTTTGGATCTCTAGGGCTAATTCTTTAAAAACAAGATTTGTTCCTTGTTTTTCAAATAGCCCAAAAAATAGCAGCAGATCCAGCCATAACCAACCATTTCTCTTGTATAAATAAGCACTAGGGCTTAACAAAAACCGTTTGTTTTCTAATCACCACTATAAACTTGTACATGGCCTAATGCATAAAACAATACACGTGCACCTGAACAGCTAGACGCTTGATCCACACGCAAATGAGGGCAGCAGCCTAACTTTGCTTGGTTCGCGGCTCCCGCAGATAACGTCCATGCGCTCGGCGCGAGCAGTTGCGTGTCGTATACAGGTGTCCTCCGGCTTACCCCTTTCGTCCGAAGACGACGCGGGGGCCTCCCTAGATCAGGCCCCGGCATGGCGACGTCCGCTGCTTCTCCTCCTCAGAATGGTCCTAAAATCGTTATGAATTTCCGTGGTGTTGACCACACTCAAACCCTCCTTCGTAACTTACGACCGATCGCCACTCAGCGAGCACCGAGCAGTAGGTGTCCCCGGCCACCGGGTCGTCGTCGTGGGTTCTATTCGCTGAGGCAAACATAACACCACAAAATAGGTTTTCGCCCCGCTTTATAAATAAAGCTCAAACGGTCAAACTGATACAAGTGGTGAGGAAAACCCTCTTACAAACAGGTCAAATAGAAACAACAAACGATAGGGGGACGAAGCCACCCACTCCAAGTCGAGCAAGAAAGTCGAAAAAGCCACACCTAACACTAGGCAACCTAGACTACGAAACCGGAAGGCAACCGCGCCTCCTGATAAAACCACCGGACATCGCTGTGTTGGAATATGTAATAGGATACGTATACGAGTATGGTATAGTATACCAACTCGTATACGTATAGATTGTAACAACCACGGTAGGGTTTTTCCTACCTATATAACATGCAACCCGAGCCCCTAGCCAGGGTTAACTCGGTTCTGCTACGTTCTTTGAGATGGTATCAGAGCCTCGTGCTCCTCACACCTAGCCGCTGCCGCCGCCGCCACAACATCCTCCTACGATCTCTGATCGGAAACCCCACAAAGCCCTCAACGATCCTGTGATCCTACGATCTCTGATCGGAAACCCCACAAAGCCCTCAACGATCCTGTGATCCTACGATCTCTGATCGGAAACCCCACAAAGCCCTCAACGATCCTGTGATCGGAAAACTCACACCAAAACCCACGATCTCACGATCTGAAACACAAACTCCTTCACGATCTCACGATCGGAAATCAAAACAAAATCCTCCACGATCTCTGATCGGAAACTCCCTGTCGGATCAATGGCGTCCTCATCCTCGGCGTCCCTGCTCTCCGCCCTCGGGAATCCTCCCTCTGAAAACTGACAAGGTCCAACTACCTGTTCTGGAAGACCTTGGTCTGGCCCGGCCTCCGTGGTGCTCAGGTGCTTGGCCTCCTTGATGGCACCGAGGTCGCGCCGGCGAAGATGGTGGAGGAAGACAACGATGGAAAGAAAACCTTGGTCCCCAACCCTGCGTACAGCGCATGGCTTCTAAGGGACTCCACGGTTCTGAGTTGGATGGTCAACTCCTTCTCGCCGGAAATCCTCGCACATGTTGTCGGCATCGACTCAACTGCTGAGGTGTGGGCTGTCATCACCAAGATCTTCAGTGCTGGATCTCGTGCCAAGGTGAACCAGCTCCGGGGAGCTCTCAACGGCACGAAAAAGAACGACCTCACCGCTGCTGCCTTCTTCGCCAAGATGAAGGGATTTGCCTCCGAGCTTGCTGCCATCGGCAAGCCCGTGGAGGAGGACGAGATGATCGGCTACATTGTCAATGGACTGGATTGCAGCTACAACGATGTCGTGGCGGCTGTCAACGGTAACAGTTTAATCACACTTGATGATCTTTATGCTCAGCTTGCCGCTCATGACATGCGCCAGGAGATGCTCACCGCCACCGGACAAGACACAAGCTTCGTTTCGTCTGCCAATGTTGCTGCTCGCCCCCGCGGTGATCGTGGCCACTCTGTTGATGGTGACCGCGGTGACCGCGGCGACCGCGGCAGCGAACGTGATCGTGTTAGATATCGCTACAACTCTGACCGTGGAGACTGGCGCCAATGGCGTCGTGATGATGGATACCGCAACGATGCTGGACGTTGGGACAATGACCGTGGCAGTCGTGATGATCATCGTCGCGAGGTTGGACGCCGGCGTGATGGCGGAGGTCAGCGCCGTGGCCATGGTCGCGCCCCTACTCTGTACGTCAATGTTACCTGTCAGATATGCAAGATACATGGCCATCCAGCTTCTGCCTGTTGGTGGAGGTTTGAAGATGATTCTCGATCAGACTCCGATGATGATGGTGGTCGAGGTGGTCGAGGTGATCATGAAGAAAAGCGTGCAGAAAAAGGTGCTCATGTTGCTTCCTATGAAGTTGACACAACCTGGTACCCGGATAGTGGTGCTACAGATCACATCACCGGGGCACTTCACAAGTTGACCACCCACGATAAGTACCAAGGCAATGATCGTGTGCACACGGCAGATGGAAAAGGTATGCCCATAAGTCATATTGGTTATTCAAAGTTGCTTACTCCCCATAGTACTCTTCATCTAAACAATATTCTTCATGTCCCTAGTGCTTCAAAAAATCTTGTTTCCGTTCATAAACTTACTCTTGATAATGATGTCTTTATTGAATTCCACCCACATTTCTTTTTGATTAAGGATCAGGCCACAAGAAGAACTCTGTTTAAGGGGCCATGTCATGGTGGTCTTTACCCGCTAGTGCCTTGCTCTACCGGGTCCTCCAAGCAAGCTTTCATCACAATAAAGCCATCGTCTTCTACATGGCATCGCCGTTTAGGACATCCTTCCTCGTTCGTGGTGCAGCAAGTTCTTAGAAAAAATCAAATTTCTTTTACTCCGGAAATAAATCCTTACATTTGTGATTCCTGTCAGTTAGCTAAAAGCCATCAGTTGCCATACCCTGTTTCTACTAGTGTGTCTACTGTTCCTTTGGAACAAGTATTCTCTGATGTATGGGGTCCTGCACCTGCTTCTGTAGGAAAACAATTATATTATGTAATCTTCATTGATGATTTCAGTAAATTTACATGGATTTATTTGCTTAAGAACCGTTCTGATGTTTATCAAGTGTTCCTCAATTTTCAAGTGCTTGTTGAGCGCAAGTTTGATAGAAAAATCATCACCATGCAAACAGATTGGGGGGGGGGGGCGAGTATGAAAAACTTAATGCCTTTTTTTAGAAAGTTGGCATCACTCACCATGTTTCTTGCCCCCATGCACACCAACAGAACGGTTCTGCTGAGCATAAACACTGTCATATTGTTGAGGTTGGTCTTGCCCTTCTTGCTCATGCTTCCATGCCACTAAAATTTTGGGATGACGCTTTTCTCACAGCCACTTTTCTTATCAACTTACTTCCTAGCAAAGTAATTGGTTTTGAAACTCCTGTAGAACGTCTTCTTCACACCAAACCTAATTATGACTCTCTACGTATTTTTGGCTGTGCATGTTGGCCCAACCTCCGTCCATACAACAAAAGAAAGCTTGCATATCGCTCCACACGGTGTGTGTTCTTGGGCTATAGTCCTCGACACAAAGGTGTAAAATGTCTAGATGTTTCCACAGGGCGTGTCTATGTTTCTCGTGATGTTGTGTTTGATGAAAATGTGTTTCCTTTTGCTGAACTTCATCCTAATGCTGGTCGTCGGCTTCGAAATGAAATTCGTCTTCTACCTACACAATCATCTTCTAATACTAATGGGGATGTACAACTTGATGATCATATGCCTTTGCCTTTTGTACCCATTGTCACTAATGATGGTCAGGGTGATGATAACCACGGTGAAGATGATCAAGACAACTCAAATCTGAGTGAAAACAGTGAAGAAAATACATCAAATGATGAAGATATAGATTCTGCAGAAGATGACGAAACTGGGACTGATTCTGAGGAAGATCCTCCCTCGGATCATGAGCACACTGATCCTGATGTTGATCTGTCTGCAGGTTCTGCAGCGACAGTGATGGAATCTCCCGCCGCGAGCCACTCGCCGCACGGCACGTCACCCACGCCCACGAGCTCTCCTGTAACGCACACGGGCGAGTCCGCCGTGAGCCACTCGCTGCGCACCACGTTGCCAACGCCCACGGACGGGTCTGCTGGATCCAGCGACAAGTCGCCGACAACCCCGAGCTCTCCTCTGCCACACATGGAGGGGTCTCCGACACAATCATTGACCAATGATTCTCTCCATTCGCCCGTGGACACGTCGCCAGCAGCATCCGGCGCTTCTGGATCCTCTGCGCCAAGCTCTACTGTTTGTCCTGCTGCACCTACAGCCCGCACAAGACTACAAAAAGGCATCACACAACCAAAAGAATTCAAAGATGGCATTGTTCGGTATGGAAAACAACCGAATCTTTACACTGATAATACTATTCGGTTTAGTTTGCTTGTTTCCACAGGTGAACCAAATTCTTTGTCTGAAGCTCTTGAGGATCCGAAGTGGCGCAAAGCAATGGGGGACGAGTATGATGCTTTGCTTCAAAACAAAACATGGCATTTAGTTCCACCAAGTTCCAACAAAAATTTGATTGACTGCAAATGGGTATATCGTATCAAGAAAAATGAGGATGGTACAGTTGACAGGTATAAAGCTCGTCTTGTTGCAAAAGGTTTTAAACAAAGGTATGGCATTGATTATGAAGACACTTTTAGTCCTGTTGTGAAAGCATCTACTATCAGAATTGTGTTGTCCTTAGCAGTCTCTAGAGGTTGGAAATTGCGACAGCTTGATGTGAAAAATGCATTCCTGCATGGTATGTTAGAAGAGGAAGTATATATGAAACAACCGCCAGGTTTTGAAGGTCCTAATGCTCCTCATCACATATGTAAACTTGACAAAGCTCTCTATGGATTAAAGCAAGCTCCTAGGGCATGGTACTCTCGACTCAGTTCTAAATTATCTGCTCTAGGTTTTGTTCCCTCCAAAGCAGACACTTCCTTGTTTCTTTATCAGAAGTCAGATGTTACTATATATATGCTAATCTATGTTGATGACATAATTGTTACAAGCTCCTCAGATGATGCTATTTCGGCTCTACTCAAGGATCTCAATGAAAACTTTGCCATTAAAGATCTTGGAGAGTTACATTTCTTTTTGGGTATTGAGGTGAAGAAAGCACAAAATGGAATAGTTTTGACACAAGAGAAATATGCTTCAGAATTGCTTGAGAAATGCAATATGCACCAATGTAAGCCAGAAATCACACCATTGTCTTCAACCGATCCTCTCTCTCTCAATGTTGGAGACCCTCTCGGTCCTGAAGACATCACAAGGTATCGTAGTATTGTTGGTGCATTACAATACCTTACTCTTACAAGACCTGATTTGTCTTATTCAGTCAATAAGGTTTGTCAATACCTACATGCTCCTACAACTATCCATTGGACTTCGGTTAAAAGAATTCTGAAATATGTCAAGGGCACGATCAATGTTGGTATCACATTTCAACCATCTTCATCCACATTTTTGAGTGCTTTCTCAGATGCAGATTGGGCCGGTTGTCTTGATGACAGACGATCTACTGGAGGGTTTGCAATATTTGTAGGACCAAACTTAGTTTCTTGGAGTGCCAGGAAACAAGCCACAGTCTCTCATTCCAGTACAGAGTCTGAATACAAAGCCTTAGCAAATGCCACAGCAGAGTTAATGTGGGTGGAAGCACTTCTTAATGAGCTTGGAGTAAAGTTAAAAGAGAGACCCTGTCTATGGTGTGACAATATTGGTGCAACATATCTGTCAGCAAACCCAGTTTTTCATGCTCGTACTAAACACATTGAGATTGATTTTCATTTTGTTAGAGAACGAGTGTCAAGTAAGCTCTTGGACATCAAATTCATCTCAAGCAAAGATCAGGTTGCAGATGGTTTTACTAAACCTCTTCCAGTTAAGAACCTTCATAAGTTTAGACGTAATCTAAATCTTTCACAAGTTTAGATTAAGGGAGGGTGTTGGAATATGTAATCGGATACGTATACGAGTATGGTATAGTATACCAACTCGTATACGTATAGATTGTAACAACCACGGTAGGGGTTTTTCCTACCTATATAACATGCAACCCGAGCCCCTAGCCAGGGTTAACTCGGTTCCGCTACGTTCTTTGAGACGCTGCACTAAACTCATCAAGTTATCGCTAGAGAGAGCCGCCTGCCCTCTCGCTCCGGGCCGTGGAGCGCCGATCCTGCCAGCGGATAACAAGAACCGAGATCGAGTACACCAAAGTCACGTGTAAAAGATAGGAGACCAGCGAGAGGACCTTCCATGTACGAGTCGAAGAAGCTTCATGCCAGAATCAAGCATGCCCACTGCTGCAGAAGCAAATACCTGAGCTCCCGACGACACCCCCAAGAGGGTAACGACGCGTCACGTCGTCGCCGTCGAGTCCGTAAACGGACAAAGGTTTTCACCCAGAGCACTGACATATAGAGGGTCCACAACGACGCCCCCAAGAGGGGATATGACACCCGCAAGTGTCGCCATCGTCGGCGCCGAAGCGCGGAGCTTTCGCTCGACCTCTCGCCAATGTCACTCGAGAGGTCCACAACCAACCCGAGGGGACCATTGCGCCAGCCAATACAGAGCCTCCAGATCTAGACCAGGGAGTAGCCACCGCCGAAGCCACGACAACGCCAGGATCAACCATCGCCTTCCCCTCGCTGCCCACGCAGCCAAGAGGAGACGTCACCACCGCTGCAACGCTGCCCGCCGCCGAGCCACCCGCGCAGCCTCACCATCCAGGGCCGCCGCCCCGGCTTCCATGGCCCCCAACCAACAATGGCAGCCACCGTGGTAACCACTATCGGACAAGCCCCAGACGAACCTACGAAGACGCCGCCAGATCTGGGCCCGCCTGGCCCAGATCCGGCCCGCATGCACGCAGCAGCGGGAAATTTCCACCGCACCGCGCGGCCACGGCACCGGCACCAGTCCTACCCGAGGCAGCCGGCCGGACCCGTTCCAAGCAGCAGCAGGCCCGCCTGGCCCACCGCAGCCCAGATCGGGCAGACCACGCGCCGCCCGGCTGCTACGCAAGGCGCTGCCGCACCACGACGTCTCGGGCGTCCGGCCGGGCTGCCCTGGAGCCACATCGCCGCTGAGGGAGCTGAACCACCGAGTCGCACCGCTAGAAGAGGAGCCAGCCCCGCGCAGACCTCCTCGATAGCGGGTAAAGGAAGGCCGCCACTGCCGGCACCGCGCGGGCTTTGCCCGGCGGCTCACGCCGGCGGCAGCGAGGGAGGAGAGGGAGTGGAGGACTGGAGGCGGCGGGGCTAGGGTTCGGGCGCTCGGTCGCCCGCGGGGGACGACGCGAGCGCAGAGCTAGCCGGGAAAGAGCAATGAATCTGAGGCAAACATAACAGAATGTACAGGTTACCTTTTTTAGGTGAATATAGAGATTGTTTGATTGGTACAATTACAAATCGATTCTCAAGAGAGAACTTGCATGTGGCAAGATGGTTAAGAGGGTGGTTGTACTGCCAACCCACCAGAGTTCAAACCCAGGTTTGACGCTGATATTTCTCATTTAAGGCAGAATATGCGTGTGTGCCTTCATAGGAGTAAGTGTATGCGCGTGTATGTGAGCGTCTGCGTTGTATTGTGTTTAGCAAAAAAAACTCGATTCCCAAGATAAAAATCCGCCAACTCCAATTTGTTAGGAAGAATGCTTGATAATTGAAAGGTACAGCAAACACATATAATCCCTAAATAAAGGCTCATGCGTATTTCGTGAGTTGCAAGTTGCAACCAGATAATACAAACGATTTCTTATTGATTCTGGAAGGGTATAACATAATACAGCACATAATTCATATGTTTGTCGCATTCCTGCGCTTTTAATGTGTTCCAACGATCTTGTGGTGTACACGGTTTTCTCAAATCAAGTTCATTGGACATCACTCGAGGCAACCGCGTCCTCAGCCATCCCCAGTAGGCGAAGAACCGGCAAAGAGACAGGGAGGCGAGCAGCCATGAATAAGATCACGACCCTTAAAAAATTAGTACAAAATTTAGCAGAGGGAGCCGCGATGCGAGGGAATGCAAGGAAGACAGCAAGATTTTCTACAGCACTGAAAAGCTCACTGCTACACATTATTGGCAGTAACATTCCGAAATAAAGAACAAAAAGACCAAACAAAACTAAAAGAGAAACCTCTACGGAAAACAACTAGACTCTACAGGTCTGGTATCTTACAAGTGGGCAGCTAATCTAAGAGGGGCTGAGCGTCATCAGGCATATCTCTAGAGAGGGAGTCTGGGGAAGAGTCAAATTCGCGGGAAGCGAGAAGGTCCTCTCCTTCGAAGGAACTCAGGAATTTCCACCTTGCTCCCACCTGTGGAAAATGGATGTCGACCATTGTCTCCTTGCATTTGTTGGCCCCCCTGGTTGAAAAAGTAAGACCGCATAAGGAATTCCGCTCAGAATTTAGACCCAGTAGTTATCTAGCTATGTTTACCTTTGAGGTACGACCTTCTGGTTCATCGGGCCGTTTAAAACCAGTAGCGATCAAGGTTATGCTCACCTACACGAACAAAATTATGTGCATAAGCATTTCCAAGTAAATAATAAAGTTAATCGGATTACACAACTTAATAAACTTGTCAGAAACTTTTAGTGCAAGTGTTAAAATGTAATCAAACATACTAGATAAGATGAATGATACTGCAATACACATGTCTACGACTTACCTGGCCATTTAGTGATGGGTCTATGACAGAACCAAATATCAGATTTGCATTTGGATCAACAAGATCGTAGATTATTTCAGCAGCAGCATTTACCTAAACATTAAGAAAAACCAGGTCTCCGTAAGTGCTTAACCTGGACACAAGAACCATACAGTGACTACATAAGCTGATTATGAAATTCTATCACCGATGTGGAAGCATGAAAGCAACATCCAGACAACAGCTAAACTTTGATAGCAAGCCCTTAAGAGCACCACGATTGCTTTCACGAGAAGTAACTCTTGTGAGCAAGTTATCAATTCCAGCACTCAACAATGTAAGAGCTATATTGGTGCCAGGGACTTGATATTTGCAGTTTTGTGAAATAGGAAGTTTCTAATTGGCATATACTATTGAACAGATGGAACATCCCGACTGTTAAATCTGCCCTGTGATGGGGTGTATATTATCAGCCTATTTCAATCAAAGCATGCAGTGCAACTGATAGTATAGTTTTGCAGAAACAATTTGTCTAAGAAATGGCATCAACCTTGCATGTTAACATGGTTAAGTCTGAAAACAATGTGCATATGTTGGAGAAAGGCGGCTCATCATGCAGCAAAACTGATCACACTATTATCATGATTTCATAAACCATCCCTTAACTGATCCGAATTTGTTTCCCCCATTCAATAAATATGAGAAGTTTTATTTGAAATGTTTGCCATTGCTAGATCGTGTTACTAAATGCAGGTTAATACTAAGATGACAATTTGATATCCTGAAGTCCATGGTACAGAGGCATATCGTGACAACTTCAGATCAAGGCAATACCGGATTCTTAACATAGCTAAGGAAATCAACAAAATTATGAGGTAAAAAATCGAACAGATATTTTCACTTCATCATGTCATTTACAAACTTCCAAAACTAGGCCAACCCGAAATTCATCATGTCATCAGATGACATTATATGGATGTTGAAATTCATGCAGGACAGTAGAACACGGTCTAATCGGACGTCAAACCCCTCCAAATAACCTTTTCCCATATATAGTTTTATGGTAGTGCTCTGTTTTGTTGGATCAATCAAAATCAATCAACAGGAGCCTGAGAGAAACACCCACAAGAAAACAAAGCAACTAAAATATGGTCGATTCTGAAGGAGAACTAGCCACTACACCACAAATATGAGATGTCTATTTCCTATAAAGCCATGATGATACCCACTTGTATTAATATTGTCATGTGTGAATCAAACAAAATACTTTGTATCCTAGTAGAAAATTTTCTGTTAAATATAGACTAGATGTATGGCAACTTTACAACCATATAATAGGCTGAACAGCACAGCAACCTACAAAAATTAAGTTCAGCAAAAAATTCATGATGTGATTAAAATACTGGCACGCAGATGGACCAAACCTCAAACAAAGTCAAATCAGTTCCCCCAGTGATATTCCACACGATGCCTGTAGCTCTCTCAATTCCAATATCTAGCAGTGGTGACTGAATGGCATTAAGAGCTGCATCTTTGGCTCTTGACTTGCCTGAAATATTAAGAAAACACAATAAATATACAAAAAGAAATTTTTCATTTCAGTTATACGTCATCTGCATGGAAGCTGAAAACTGCAGTACAAGACCAAGAAAACTGAAGTTAAGTTGTCATTTTCAATCTGGCATCTGGCATCTGTACTACTCCCTCCGTTCCTATGCTCAAGACGTGAATGCTTTGGCTCGTTGATTAAGGAGCATGCAGCGACGGCCAGAGTTTCCTATCTTACCTTATTGATTCGGTAGGTTCCTCCCCTCGCACAGCTAGCAAAAGTTGCAGTTAATCTCTCTCCTCTCCCACATGCGCATGCAAGCCAATGGCAAGGCTAAATTCTCCCGTATATTGAGGAAGAGATAAATGCATGCGAGGGATAATTTTGGGAGATTAGGAAGGAATCTCACCCGTGCCTTACTTTTTGGTGAAAGGTTGAAAAAAATATATACGCCGTGTTTATAGGAACAGAGGGAGTATGTACCATTAATAGATTGGTTCTCGTGTCTGAGGGTGGATGCTATTTACTTGATGTCATAAGTTAAAGAATAAAACAATTCTGAAGCTACAAAATATCCACAGGTTCAAGTTTTGGTAGCATGCGTAGGAGCTAATAGCCTCATCGATGGCAAGCAATCACATTTTTCTCTCTAGCAGTGTTTGCTCAGCTGCACCGTGTAATGATGTTTACTCAATGAACAGGGTGCATACCAGAATTTCCCTATAAAAAGGGTGCAAAACTGCAAACTAGAAATCAACTTGCGAAAAATGGAGTTAGATACATGCAGTAGTCATATCGATATCAACAAAAATATATTAAATCTCCCATTTCAAATATAATACCTGTAGCAGTCCCAATACCCATCAAAGATGATCCTGCATTTTGCATGATGGCTCGCACATCAGCAAAGTCAACATTAACCAACCCGGGAACCTGCAAAGGAGAAGCAATAGAACAATAAATTTTTGTAAGTTAATATATCTCTCACATTCTCAAATTCATCGATGCCACTATTGCTTTGTAGCATTGATCCCAAGTATCGGAAGGTGCCCCTCTTAGAATCTATTTGTCCTTCTACACTAACCTTTCCCTCCTCGCACCCAACAACACTAAAGTCACACCTCATATACTCAGTCTTGGTCCTACACTCCTACTAAGTCTAAAACCCTTGGATTCCAAAGTTTTTCTCCATAGCTCTAATTTCCTATTGAGTATTGACGCACACCCTAGTTTCATCTATTAGCACCACATCATCAGCAAAGAGCATATAGCAAGGAATGTATCCTTATACATTCTTTGTAACCTCATTCTGATATGAGTTTTAAATAAATACATCAGTTTGCCTACCGTAATGATATCAGAGATACCACGAATTCCTTGCCAGAGAATATCATCAGCCAAGTTGAATGCTTCTGTGACAGGAGTGTTTGGAGAAACAGCAGACAACAACTTGTCATTTGGGATGACAATGAGAGTGTCGACGCTATTTCTCAAGGCTGCTATCCCCTCTTGAGCCTGAACTGCCCGCCTCCTCCCCTCAAATGAAAAGGGTGTTGTGACGATACCCACGGTCAGTATACCCATGTCCTTGGCGATTCCAGCAATTACAGGGGCACCTCCAGTTCCAGTTCCCCCACCCATTCCAGCCTGCAATTTAGCACCAAAACAGTATTATCATACCTCCACGTATAATAATATCATAGTTTCGGATGCCAAATCATCAAGGGGTTGACATTTACCGTCACAAAAACCATGTCAGCACCGTGCAGTGCTTCTTCTATGGACTCACAACTCTCCTTGGCGGCATTCATCCCAATATCAGGGTTTCCACCCGCACCGAGACCTCGAGTCAGCTCCTGCCCAATCTGCAGCCTATTCTGGGAATGCACCGGGGACATCCTTATCGCCTGCACGTCAGTGTTGACAATCCAAAACTCCACGCCATTCATGGAGCACTCAATCATCCTGTTGACAGCATTTGAACCCCCACCCCCGACTCCGATGACCTTGATCTTGGCAGCGTTGTAATCATCACGGTTGGACGGCGCCCCCAACCCCTCCAACGTGCTCCCATTAGAAGAATCTTTCCTTGGGTTAATAACCTCGTCGTTCTGCTCACCTCGGAGCAGGGACACCTCAGGGTGGAGGTCCAGAAAGGACTCTTTCTTCTGAAACGAGTTGGCGCTGCGCGAGCTCGCGCGACACCTGAAGTGAGATGGACTGGTTCTGACCAGTGCCCTCCCAGAGGTAGCCCCGAGGCTCCCGGCTTCGCTTCTCCATCCAGGTGACGGCGGGTGAGCTGCGTGAAGCACGGCAGCTGCGTCGCCATCCCTGCCAGCTTTAATGGCACACGGGGTACGGATCCAGATGCTCTGCCGGGTGTGCGCCCGCACACCCAAATTCTACGGAGGCTAGTTCGTAGAACGGAAACGGCGATGGCGGCGGCGCGAGTGAGAAGCTGGCGGCGGCAGCTCTAGGGCACGGAAATGTCTGAGATTCGATTGCATCAGAAAGAAAGAAACGATTTTCAGATGAAATGTAGCAGAAATTTGGGGCGGAGAAGACGAGGCCAGAAGCCTTACCACGAGCGATTCCGGCCAGGCCACGGCGTGGAAACCCCAGGAAATTACCGCCGCGCGCTTCACAGCAGAACCAGGAAGCGCTTGAGATTTGGGGAACGAGGTGGAGAATTTGAGGTGGTCGGCCGCCTTGTCGTCGTGGGAGGGGGTGGGAGAGGGGTTTCAGTTTAGGATTTTGTTCCGGGGTGGCGGAATCTGGAATCCGTCGTTGCTGGGTTTGCGGCTTGCGCTAAACCCCTAGTACAACCAAGACCTGGCTGAGTGAGACGGAACATGTGGTTCGGTTTGCTGCCAAAGCTGGCTCATTAGTTGTTCTTTACCAGTGTAAAGATCTTTGTTAGTGATGTATAAAGATGACAATTGCTGGTGGCCGCACGTTCTTCTTCCCCGTCCTTTGGTTCTGTTTGCTACCAAAGCTGGGTAACCAAATTTGTTTCATAGTTCCAACCTGTTCGGTAGTCTAATTGCTTCACCTCGAAATAGCTTTTCACCCCGATTTATAAATAAAGCCACACGGTCGAACCGATACAAAGTGATGAGGAAACCTGTTACAAAGCAGATCAAAGATAAAAAAAGGAAAAACACAAGAGAAGCAGCACCCTCCGCAACACATCCAAGACCACCGACTAAAATAGAACCTAAGCCTCTAAGGACTTTACCATGGTGGAATCTGAAACTTCGGATATTCCACAAATTTCAGCATAGGAGAATGAGATCCTAGTTGCTGATTTTTCAGAAAAGGAAGTTAACGAAGCAGTTATGCAAATGAAAAAGAATAAAGCACCTAGACCAGACGGGTTTCCAGCTGAATTCTACCAAACTTTTTGGCCAATAATCAAATATGATCTCATGAATTTGTTTGTAAGTTTTCAAAAAGAAGAACTTCCTTTGTTCCAGCTTAATTATGGAACCATTATTTTGTTACCCAAAAAGGAGAATGATATTCAGATTCAGCAGTATCGTCCTATATGCTTACTAAACGTCAGCTTTAAAGTTTTTACAAAGGTGGGCACTCATTGGGTGACGGCTGTTGCACAAAAGGTGATACGCCCAACCCAAACGGCCTTTATGCCTAGAAGACATATTTTAGAAGGGGTGCTTATTCTTCATGAAACCATCCATGAACTTCATAGGAAGAAACTGGATGTTGTTCTTTTAAAATTAGATTTTGAAAAAGCTTATGATAAAGTGCAATGGCCCTTCTTACAACAAATGTTGAGGATGAAGGGCTTTGATCCGAAATGGTGTCGTTGGGTAAATGATTTTGTTACTAAGGGCAGTGTAGGTATCAAGGTAAACGATGATATAGGTCATTGTTTCCAAACAAGAAAAGATTCAAGACAGGGTGATCCGCTATCTCCTATACTGTTTAATATAGTTGTTGACATGCTTGCCATAATAATAGCTAGAGCTAAATAGGATGGTCAGGTAGATGGTCTAATACCTCACCTAGTAGATGGGGGAGTATCTATTCTACAGTATGCAGATGACACCATTCTTTTTATGTCTCATGACGTTGAAAATGCTCTAAATATGAAGCTCATCTTATGTATGTTTGAACAATTATCAGGATTGAAAATCAACTTTCATAAGTAGCAAGCAAGTAAGTACAACAAGATGTCTAGGTTTTCCACTCAAATCACTCAAGTGAATGAGGGGGAAATGAAGAACGCTTTGGTGATGTTGTAGATCCGGGTCTTCTCCTTCAATCCTCCGAAGATCAACAAGTTTGGTTGGAGGGATTAGAAGATCTAGATTGGTGAAACTTTCATTAATGGAGGAGAGAGAATCTTAGAAGCTTGGTCTCCTTGGAGAAGAAGACCCCCTATAAATGTCTGTCGTGTCTCGTTGCACGGACACCGGGAGTATAGGATACCCCCTTTTAGGTTCGGCACGGGGCGCGAAGGAGGCTGAGAATCGTCTTCTTGGGCGGAGTCTAGATCAAGCTCTCCTCTCCACGATCAAAGCATGCAACCAAAGGGACACAAGGAGCTACCCAGGTTCAGGCCGCCCGGAGGCTAAAAGCCCTACTCCTGCATGTCTGGATTGATGGTTCTTCATAGTGTGGCTTACAATGGAACCTCCCGGACAGGGTACCCGGAAGGGTTTTGGCTGGAGGTAGAAGAAGGACAGATCCTGACCCGGAGGAGATCACCTTCCTCTCTACCTTCGCAGCCCTAGTCTAGTCTTGCTCTGGTTCTAGCTTGTGTTCGTCCTTGGTTCTACCTCCCTCCCCTCCTCCGTGCCTTGGTCCTCCTTTTATAGGCTAAGGGGTTGCCACAGGGTCACGTGAGGGGCGTGAGGGACCTTCGGGGTGAAGGACCCTCCTCATCTAGTTTAGGGGAGACGTGGCCTCTCCTCAGCCTAGCGTCTCCTTTGGGTTAGGTGGGAGCGTCCGCCTTGGGGTGGACAGGAGCTGACACCACCACGGGACGTGCTTCCCGCCCGCGCTGCCTTCGCCTTGCTTCCCAAGTCTTCCGCGGTGAGGTGGAGTGCTTATCCACAGGGACGTGGGGAAGTACCCGAGAGGGAGCCTGGCCTCCTGCCGGGAACTCGGGCTCTCGGGTCCTTCCTGGCCTTCTTGCTTGATTCGGGGACCCGGAAGGTCCCCAGGACCGGAGCCCTTAGTCGACGTAGGCCATGCGTGTCTTGACGGTGAACCCGCCAGCTTGACTTGAGTCTTGGTCTTGTCCATCTTCATCTTGGGCCCACATGGGGTGGACCCACTTTGGCAGTACTAGGGGAACCCCATGTTCCACTGTTGCGACAGTAGCCCCCGGGCATGGTCCCGGCGGCTCTTGCTCCAGCTGCCGGGGCCATGGCCTAAAGATAGGTCAAAGTGGGTCCCGGGCACCTGGTCTTCCTTGCTCTGCTTCACTGATGGCCTTGAAGGTCTTGGAGTTACTCCGCTCGGGGGAATAACTGCGGGGCCCCCTCGATTCCCACTAACGGAAGAACCGAGGAGACGCTTGACAGAGGCACCGCCGTGGCTATAAAAGCGAGGCGCACCCCTGGCCTTTTCGTTCATCTTCTTCCTTAGTCCAACTCCAGGCCTCCCCACAAGCTGCCAGCGCCAATGGCGAGAGCGAGGAGAGGAGTTGGGCGCCCTCGTACTTCTTCAGCTGCTGCGGAGAGTGGCCCCTCCACTCGTGGTCGAGCTGTTCCGCGAGGTCGTGGGATTCGCGGTCGCGGCGGCCGTGGAGGCCGCGGCACCGCTGCTCCCTTCCTAGGAGCATGGTTCATACCAGCTTCGCGCCGTTCGAGTTCGTCGTGGATCTGAACCGCAGGCCTCGCAGCCGGCTTCTCCTGCCGGATTCCTTCGCGATGGCGACGGAGGACATCGGACCCTCCGGCTTCTGGCTGCAGTGGAAGGCTGCCCCAATGGCCCCTCCTGGGCCATGGCGGAGCGCACCACTGAAGGCGCCATGCTTCTGGGTCCGGGGTGGAAGTCGTTCTCCCGTGCCCGCCGCCTGTCCAGGGGGCAGTGCTTGGTGTTCCGGTACGACGGAGATGCTACGCTCTCCGTGAAGATCTTCGGTGTCGATGGCGGACGCGTGGAGTGCTGCATGGAGAGCAGCAGCGGCAGCTCGAGCTCCTACGACGAGGATGAAGATGAGGAAAACTCATCTGACATCAAGGTCGAGGGGAGCTCGTCTTCCTGAAGGCGAGGAGCTTCGGACGGGCGCCATGGAGATCTCGTTGACCTCCTCCTTGGCGGCCTTGACGACGTACTTCTGGAAGTAGCGTCTTCCATTGTACGGCGGTGCTCCTTGCTCGACGGGAGCCAACCTTTTTGTTGTAAAAAAGATCGTCCCCTTGTAGTCCTTGTAAATGAAGAAGATCTTGTTTTCCTCCTTGTCTTCGTGTCGTCCGTGTGAATGAGAACGAGTTTTTTGCAAAACGCGCTCCCATTACTGCAGCAGCCGTAGCGTCAAGGGGTAGGTGGAGCGTGGGAGGCCTATAAAAGACCATCCAGACTCCACCCCTTCGCCACATCTTCTCGCCTTGCTCCGCTCCTCTTCTTCCTTTGCCTCCCCTCGTCCCGCAGAACAATGTCCGGCGAAGCAGAGAGGGCCTTGTCCGATGTGTCGACGGCGGAGTCCGTCTTTCGAGGAGCGGCGGAGGCACCCAGCGAAGCTGGAGCCCGAGCCACTGACGGCGAGGTTGCGTCCCGTTCTTCTGCTGCCCAGAATGTTGCTCGCCTGGCGGCCGTCTCTGGTCCTGTTGCCCAAGAAGAGGCAAGGATTAGGGCAGTAAGGAGGACGCACCTGTGGTCCATCCTGAAGGAAAGGACTGCCGGTATTCCGGAGCTGTCCTTGGTTGTGGCTGAACTCGAGGCCATTGAGCAGGTTCACTGCTTGCTCTTCTCCATTTTTCCGCCTTTTCTTCTTGGATGACCTCGATCTTGATCTGGACTTTTGCAGGCCGAGAGTCAGTCCGTAGGCGAACTGGCGGACGGAATCTTCCGTCTCTTTGGCCCTGGAGCGCCCTGGTCGGCAGAAGGGGTCGAGCTCTTCGACGCGCCTGACAAGATTCTGCACGCGTGTTATCTTTTCACCCAGGCGTCCCCGGAAGAAAAGAGTGCACCCGGCAGGCAATAAAACAGAAGACAGAGCTGCACAGCCAGGAGCCCTGAGCTGGCCTTAGTAGCATAGGCTAGATATGTATCCAGGAAAAGCTTCGACTGAATGTAATCAGAATTGTAAATTCAGAATGTAAGTTCAGATGAATGCAATCCTAGGGCTCAACTCCCGGGGTCATTTCCCAAACCTCCCTTGCACTAACGCGCCGTCAAGTTTTCTGAGGAGATCTCTTAGGTGACAAGTGCTCTAACCGCCCGCACCGGTAGCAGCACCCCTAAGAGCACTATGCCTTCCGGGAGTCCACTCCACAGCCACGGGTACTAGGCCAGAAGGGAAATCTGACCGTTCGCCGGGGAGGACGCATTACCCCCGCAAAGGTTCTCATCAACTGTCAAGCATGCGCAGGTTGGTGGTATATTGACTCCGAGCGAGATATTATGCCTAGAATGCAGATGCACATGCAAAGACTTAGCTGGTTTTTGCCGTGCCTTGATCTACTCTGTCCTTCCCGGGTACCAGCTCCTGAGCCGCTCTTCAGCATCCATTCCTGTCCCGGGAGAGGCGCTACACACAACACACTTTCAGTAGGAAAAGAATGGACCCTCCCTTACATGTCGTGAAAGTGTTTCATCCGGAGCAACCCGCAAGCAAAGTTGAATGTGCATTTCTGTGTTTAGGTTCTTTAAAACACAGCACTGCCCGTTCCACTTCTTACCGCGGCAGTACGGCACGATCAGGTGGCAGCGCCTACTGATAGGCTGCTCGCGCTCGACCTGTCAGCCACCGGCACCATGTCAGCCCCCTGCTTGGGGGTTGTTACGGATAACACACTTCACGACAACAAGAGAGGCTCACGGAATTGAAAAACTTATCTTTTATTCCTTGGCGACGATTCTTACACCCTTATACAGAACACTAGCCCCTTGGGCGTGCTTAGTTGACTCGAACTATCTGCGATTCATGTTCGTATTCAGGGGTAGAATTTCCGGAGATTCTCGATGTTCCAGGCGTTGCCCTCCGGCCTGCCTTTCTCGTCCTCCAGATAAACAGCTCCGGGTCTCAGGGTATGCGTCACCCGATAAGGTCCTTCCCACTTGGAGGACAGCTTGTTCATGTTATCAAGCTTCTGCTTCTTGCGGAGAACCAGGTCTCCGGGTTCCAGTACCCGTGAACGGATATGGCGATCATGATAGCGGCGGAGCCCTTGCTGGTATCGAGCAGATCGTAAGGAAGCTCGGCACCGCACCTCTTCCAGGAAGTTGATGTCATCAATCCTCCTCTCAGCTTGTGCGTCTTCATCATAGGCAAGTACCCGGGGGGATCCATGCCTGAGCTCTGTTGGCAAGACGGCTTCTGCTCCATAGACAAGGAAGAATGGTGTTTCTTGAGTGGCTCTGCTTGGTGTGGTTCTGAGGGACCACAAGACACTTGGTAGATGCTCAATCCAGTTCTTGCCCTTGTCTTCTAACTTGTCAAAGGCCTTGGTCTTCAAACCCTTTAGGACCTCCGCATTGGCTCGCTCCACTTGCCCATTGCACCTTGGGTAGGACACCGAGGCAAAACACACCTTGATTCCCAGCTCTTCACAGAAGTTGAGGAAGGATCGGCTTGTGAACTGAGAGCCATTGTCCGTTATGATTCTGTTGGGTACTCCGAAGCGGTACACGATCCCTTCAATGAACTTGATGGCTGCTTGAGCTGTCTGTCTTGGTACTGGCATCACTTCCACCCACTTTGTGAACTTGTCGATGGCCACGAAAAGGTATTCATGGCCCCCGACAGACTTCGGTATCTTCCCACGATGTCCAGCCCCCAGACCGCGAACGGCCAGGAGATTGGAATTGGCTGCAGAGCTTGCGCCGGCTGATGTATGTTCTTCGCATAGTACTGGCAGGCTTCACAGGTCTTGACTAGCTGCTCCGCATCACTGAGGACTGTTGGCCAGTAGAACCCGTGACGAAAAACTTTACCCGCCAGTGATCTTGATGCCACATGACTTGAACATGTGCCTCGTGGATGTCCCGTAGCAGTACTTGGCCTTGTTCTTGAGGGATGCAGCGGAGCTTGACTCCGTTGTCCCGTCGCCGGTAGAGCTCGCCGTCGATCATGACGTAGAGCTTGGCTTGACGAGCCACCCGCTCGGCGTCGTGATCGTCCTCCGGGAGGGCGTGCTCCATGATGTACTTGACGATGTCCCGGGCCCAGGGTGGGTGGGTTCCTTCCACCGGTAGCACCATCCGACGGAAAGAAAGCATAGCTTCCTCCGCTGGAGGGGCTGCCGGGTCTTGAGCTTCTGGGCTGGCTACCCGTGTTGTCGAGGTAGAAGGGTCGCCAGCCCCCGGCGCAGATCTTGTCGCGAGCCTCTCGGGGGGATCGAAGGTCGCCTGAGGACCTCGATGTAGATCCCGGGAGGCACTGGTTCTTGCTTGGACGCCACCTGCGATAGCTCATCCGCGGCCGTGTTTTCTCCCCGTGGGACGTACACAGCCCGGAAGTTGTCGAAGCGCCGCTGCAGCTTCCAGACCTCTTCAACGTATGGTGCCATCTGAGGGCACGCGTACTCCTTGTTCACTTGTTTGATGACTAACTGAGAGTCACCCTTGACGACGATCTTGTTGATGCCGAGGCCGACGGCAGCACGAAGTCCTGCGAGCAGGCCCTCGTACTCCGCCGTGTTGTTGGAGATGTTCCCTTGGTAGTGCATCTGGACGACGTACTTCAGCCGGTCCCCGGTTGGTGAGGTTAGGACAACCCCAGCACCTCCTTTCCCCTTGGTGTAGGAGCCGTCGAAGTGCATGGTCCAGGCGCTAGGATCTTCCTTCCCGGGGAGGCAGGTTTCCTCTTCCGGGTCGTCGAACGCCGTCTCGGTCCACTCGGCCGTGAAATCCGCCAGCGCCTGACTCTTGATGTTGTCCGTGTGCTCGAACTTGAGACCGAAACCTTGAAGCTCCATGGCCCACCATGATATGCGACCAGTGGCAAGTGGGTTCTCCAGGGGGCTTCTTAGGTTGTACTTGGACACCACCGTGATGGGATGGCTTTGGAAGTACGGCCTCATCTTGCGGGAGGCAATGAGGATTGCCAGCAGCAGCTTCTGCATCATGGGGTACCGCTCCCGGGCGTCGCGCAGCACTGCGCTGACGAAGTAGACCGGGTGCTGCACCTTGCGGGTCGCCGAGTCCTGAGAGGGCTCGGCTTCCTCCACGTCGACGTCTTGGGGTGGGGACGGTAGCCCCCGGCGAAGTCTCGTCGGAGGGAGATTCTCCATTCCCGACGGGCTCCGCGCCGCCTGGTGAGGTTGCAGTGACGCCAGGATCGTGAGACCCCTGGTCACCCGGCAGCCTTTTCTTGCACGGTTGCCCCGGAGAGAGTTCCCGGGTCGCTTGCCCTTGATCTTGCTTGACTTCTTCGGAGGAGCGTCACGCTCTACCACAGCACAGCGCTGATCACCTGGTTGGTGGCAGCAATGTACAGTAGTAGGGGCTCCTTCTCTTCTGGTGCCACGAGGATTGGTGGCGAGGCGAGGTAGCGCTTAAGGGACTGCAGGGCTTCCTCGGCCTCGGAGGTCCACTCCACGGGGCCTGATTTCTTGAGCAGCCTGAAGAACGGTAAGGCCCGCTCCCCAAGCCTTGAGATGAAGCGCCCGAGTGCAGTGATGCACCCGTTGAGGCGCTGTACGTCCTTGACCCGCCGGGGCGCCTCCATGCGCTCGATTGCCTTGATTTGTCCGGATTCGCCTCGATCCCTCGGTGAGAGACCAGGAAACCCAGCAGCTTGCCGGAGGGGACCCCGAACACGCACTTGTCGGGGTTGAGCTTGAAGTTGACCCGGCGGAGGTTCTCGAAGGTCTCGTGCAGGTCTTGGATGAGGGAGTCCTTGTACCGGGTCTTGACCACGATGTCGTCGATGTACGCTTCAACGTTGCGGCCCAGCTGTGACCCAAGGCATGCTTGCATTGCGCGCTGGAAGGT
The DNA here is from genome assembly GCA_947311845.1 of Poa pratensis. Lineage (NCBI taxonomy): Eukaryota > Viridiplantae > Streptophyta > Magnoliopsida > Poales > Poaceae > Poa > Poa pratensis. Next base: position 69,111,701 of record CAMZMU010000128.1, on the reverse strand, counting down.
AGCGCCGGCGTTCGGAGGCCAAAAGGCATCCGGGTGTAGCAGTAGCAGCCCTTGGGAGTGATGAAGGCCGTCTTCTCTTGGTCCTCGAGTGACATCATGATCTGGTGGTACCCGGAGAAGGCGTCCAAGAAACACAGCAGCTCGCACCCGGCCGTGGAATCCACGATCATGTCGATCCGCGGCAGGGGGAAAGGGTCCTTGGGACAGGCCTTATTCAGGTCTGTGAAGTCGATGCAGAGTCTCCACTTGAAGGTCATGGGTTTCGGTACCACCACGGGGTTGGCCACCCAGCTTGGGTGGGGAACCGACCGGATGACACCAGCTTCTATCAACTTGTCCACCTCGGCGATGATGAATTCCAGCTTTTCCTTGCTTTGGTTCCGGAGAACCTGCTTCACGGGGCGAGCCCCCGGATTGACCGCCAGTTTGTGCTCGATCACCTCCCTTGGAACGCCGGGTAAACCTGATGCCTCCCACGCGAAGACGTCAGAGTTTTCCCGAAGGAAGGCGACGAGCGCGCTTTCCTATTTGTCGGTGAGGCGGGCGCCGATGGTGATGGAGCGAACTCCGTCACTGGTTAGCGCCACCTTCTTGGTCAGCTGCGGATCGCCATGGAATGGCGCCTTCTTGGGGGAGTAGATGTGGAGCCCCCGGGGTGCCCTTCGCCCCCGGGGAGAGCCCCATCATCATCCTCCTGTACACCTTGAGGGATATCCGCCGTGGTTGCCACCGTCTGGTTCAGCTGGTGAACGCAGTAGATAGCATCGTCGATGTCGGCCTTGACCTTGATCACCCCACGGCGCCGGAATCTTCAGCATGTTGTAGGCGAAGTGGGAGACGGCCATGAACTTGGCCAGAGCAGGTCTGCCAAGTATGCCGTTGTACGGTAGCGGAGTGTCGGCGATGTCGAAGACGATTTCCTCGGTGCGGAAGTTCTTGGAGTCGCCGAAGGTGACCGGAAGGGTGATCTTCCCGAGGGGTCGAGTAACACTTCCGTTCACGCCTTGGAACACCCCAGTGTCTTGCAGGCGAGACAGGGGGATTTGAAGGATAGCCAGGACCTTCGCCGTCAGCAGGTTGAGGCTGGAGCCTCCGTCGACCAGCATCTTGGTGACCTTGTAGTTGTGGATGACGGGCGACACGATCAGCGGCAGGGTCCCGACCCGGCAGTGTTTGCAGGGTGGTCTTCTGGGTCGAAGGTGATGACTTGGCTAGACCAGTCCAGGGGCTTGGACGGAGCAGAAGCAACCGCGTTCAGCTCCCGGACAAGTCTCTTGCAGGCGCCGTTGGAGGGAGGCAGAGAAGACCCTCCGTGGATGCACCCGACAACTCCCGTGACTTCTTGATACTTGCCGCCGTTGCCTCCTTGGGGAGCCGGAGCTTCCCCGTTGCCGACGTGGGCGGCCTCCGGAGTGTTGTACCCGCGACCACCTTGACCGCCGCGCCCTCCTGCACGGCCCCCGCGGCCACCGCCTCGGTACCATCCATGGCGAGTACGCGGAGGTCTTGCTCTTGGATGTTCGTGGATCCCCGCTGGGGTGAACGCCGTGGTTCCCTCCTCCAGCGGTGGGCTCCTTGCCGGTGCCGTTGCAGACGCTCTTCTCCCCCGAGCGAGGAGGAGGCATGGTGGCGCCCTTTGGAGCCGCCGCTCCGCCAGGGCCGTTGTCCTTGGCGTGACCGTCCACTTCGTCCGGCGCCCCCCTCACCATGGGAGGCGGGGACGGAGAGACGCTCCGCCGTGCGCCAGGAGCACAACGTTCAGCTGAAGCTTGAGTGCGCGAGGGAGAAACCGGCTTGGACGCCGCAGGATCTCCCTTCTTCCTCGGAGGCATGCTTGACGAAGAACTTGCCGATGAACTTGATGAAGATGACACCAGCGCTTGCGCCCCCTACCTGGCGCGCCAGATGTCGTGTCTCGTTGCACGGACACCGGGAGTATAGGATACCCCCTTTTAGGTTCGGCACGGGGCGCGAAGGAGGCTGAGAATCATCTTCTTGGGCGGAGTCTAGATCAAGCTCTCCTCTCCACGATCAAAGCATGCAACCAAAGGGACACAGGAGCTACCCAGGTTCAGGCCGCCCGGAGGTTAAAAGCCCTACTCCTGCATGTCTGGATTGATGGGTTCTTCATAGTGTGGCTTACAATGGAACCTCCCGGACAGGGTACCCATAAGGGTTTTGGCTGGAGGTAGAAGAAGGACAGATCCTGACCCGGAGGAGATCACCTTCTCTCTACCTTCGTAGCCCTAGTCTAGTCTTACTCTGGTTCTAGCTTGTGTTCGTCCTTGGTTCTACCTTTCTTTCCTCCCCTCCTCGTGCCTTGGTCCTCCTTTTATAGGCTAAGGGGTTGCCACAGGGTCATGTGAGGGGCGTGAGGGACCTTCGGGGTGAAGGACCCTCCTCATCTAGTTTAGGGGGAGACGTGGCCTCTCCTCAGCCTAGCGTCTCCCTTGGGTTAGGTGGGAGCGTCCGCCTTGGGGGTGGACAGGAGCTGACACCACCACGGGACGTGCTTCCCGCCCGCGCTGCCTTCGCCTTGCTTCCCAAGTCTTCCGCGGTGAGGTGGAGTGCTTATCCACAGGGACGTGGGGAAGTACCCGAGAGGGAGCCTGGCCTCCTGCCGGGAACTCGGGCTCTCGGGTCCCTCCTGGCCTTCTTGCTTGATTCGGGGACCCGGAAGGTCCCCAGGACCGGAGCCCTTAGTCGACGTAGGCCATGCGTGTCTTGACGGTGTACCCGCCAGCTTGACTTGAGTCTTGGTCTTGTCCATCCTCATTTCGGTCCCACATGGGTGGACCCACTTTAGCAGTACTAGGGGAACCCCATGTTCCACTGTTGTGACAATATCCTCCTCCAATTTCTGGCCGTTGGAATCAGAAAACCACGCGCACCGGTAGTACCGGGCCGAGCCCGGTAGTACCGAGCCGCGTTGACTCGCAGACTGCTCGAGGCTTCCTTGCGCTGACCGCAACGGTAGTACCGGACCGCACGGTCCGGTAGTGCTTTCTTCGCGGTAGTACCGCGCCACTACCGTGCCTAGTACCGGAATAAAATGTGGCGACATCAGAACGCCCATCGGAGATGCGGTACTAGCCCGGTACTGGCCGCGGTAGTGCCGCACGGCAAAACGTTGGGGTCATTCTATAGGTGTGTATGTAAGATAGTCAAGTCAAGCTCCTTGAATCCACGATATTAAGCTCATTCCTCAAGAAAGTCAATCTTGCTTCATCAAGAGGCTTCATGAATATATCGGCAAGGTTGACTCTTGTGGGAACATAGCCTAGCTCAATATCTCCTCGGGCAACATGATCTCGAATAAAATGATGACGAATCTCAATATACTTCGTTCTTGAATGTTGCACCGGGTTGTGGGCAATATTGATCGTACTTTCATTGTCACACAAAAGAGGCACTTTGTCACTATTGACACCGTATTCTTTTAAAGTTTGCCTCATCCATAACAATTGAGTGCAAGCACTAGCGGCCGCCACATACTCGGCTTCGACGGTGTAAAGAAAAATACAATTTTGCTTCTTAGAAGACCAACTCACCAAGGACCTACCAAGGAATTGGCATGCCCCGGAAGTGATTTCCTATCATCAAGACTACCGGCCCAATCCGAGTCCGTATACCCACAAAGAGAGAAAGTTGAGCCCATTGGATACCACAAACCAAACCTTGGGGTATAAACCAAATATCGAAGGATTCTCTTGACCGCCACCAAGCGGCTTTCTTTATGAGCGGCTTGATACCTTGCACACACCCTACACTCAACACAATATCGGGTCTAGATGCATAAAGATAAAGCAAAGAACAAATCATGGAGCGGTATTCCTTTTGATCGACATCTATACCCTTTGGGTTAAGTTGTAGATGACATTTGGTGTCCATAAGAAAGCGTTTCTCCTTAGCATCTTGCATCTTGAATTTTTTGAGTATGTCTTGGGTATATTTGGTTTGAGAGATGAAAGTCCCTTCATTCAATTGCTTGATCTCAAACCAAGAAATAACTTCAACTCCCCATCATAGACATCTCAAACCTATCGGTCATAAGCTTTGAAAATTCATCATTAAAAGCATGGTTAGATGAGCCAAAGATAATATCGTCCACATAAAGTTGGCATATGAAAAGCTCCCCTTTAACCCTTTTCGTGAAAAGGGTGGGATCGATTTGCTCCACTTCAAATCCACGGTGTAGCAATAGCTCTCTTAGGTGCTCATACCATGCACGAGGTGCTTGTTTGAGACCATAGAGCGCCTTATCAAGCTGTAGACATGGTTAGGGAAGTTTGGGTCCTCAAACTCCGGTGGTTGCTTAACATATACCAACTCCTTTAAAGGACCATTAAGAAAGGCACTTTTCACATCCATTTATTGCAATTTAAAGTTTGATGTGATGCATATGCAAGAAGGATACGGATGGACTCAAGGCGAGCCACGGGAGCAAAAGTCTCTCCAAAATCAATGCCTTCAACTTGAGACTATCCCTGTGCCACCTATCTTGCCTTGTTCCTCACAACCATTCCATGTTCATTTTGCTTGTTCTTGAATATCCACTTTGTACCTATGACATTGCAGCACTCTTTGGGCTTCTCAACTAACTTCCACACCTTTTTGCGCTCAAATTGTTGAGTTCTTCATGAATGGCTTCCAACCAATCCGGATCTTCAAGAGCTTCAAAGAATTTCTTTGGTTCCACCATGAAGATATGTGCTTGATGCTCACTAAAGCTTGCCAATTGACGCCTTGTGGTAACCTTGTTGTTCAAGTCACCAAGAATTGCTTCTAGCTTATGACTCTTTATTTCCAAGTTCCTCAAAACTCTTCCTTTACGACGGGCTTCGATATCCTCGTTGGAGCGAGGAGGTATCACTTGATCATCTTGATCATTTGAGTCCCCGTCTTGACCGTCTTGATGACCTTGATCTTCATTATGCACTTCTTCACTGGATGAAGTGGAGGGTTGATCTTGGTCTTGATTAGAGTCCTCATTTGCTCCGGGGAGGGCACATGAAGGTCTTGTGATGAAGGAGGTTCCACATGAGTAGAGCTTGATTGTCCTTGACTTCCATCTTGATGAAGCTCAATAGGGCGAAAGAATCCAACGCCCATCTTCTTTATGGAGTCTTGTGGTTCTTCATTATCTACATCACAAACATGAAATTGCGCCACTTGGGAGACATCATTTTCTTCAAACTCCCCACTACAAGACTCAACGATAACCCGTGAGAGTACATCAAAGATTCTATAAGTGTGGGATTTGAGACCGTAACCAATAAATATACCCTCAAGGGCTTTAGATTGAAACTTGGTGAAACGAACTCCCTTTCTCAAATATAAACACTTACAACCAAACACCCAGAAATAGCCAACATTGGGTTTGTTGCCGGTGAGGATTTCATAAGGAGTCTTGTTCAACCTTGAGCGAAAGTAGAGCCGGTTAGATGAATGACACGCGGTGGAGATGGCTTTGGCCCAAAAAGAAAGTGGAGATTTAAACCCCGCCAACATGGACCTAGCCATATCCATAAGAGTCCGGTTCTTCCTTTCGGCTACACCATTTTGCTGAGGGGTATATGCAGCGGAATATTGATGACAAATTCCCTCTTCACCAAGAATCTCATCCAAGGTGTAGTTCTTGAACTCAGAGCCATTTTCACTTCTAATGGCAAATATGGGAAGGTTGTGTTGACGTTGAACTTCATTGGTGAAGTCGATGACGGTTTGTTGGGTTTCACTCTTGAACTTGAAGAAATAAACCCATGTGTATCTTGAGTAGTCATCAACAATCACCAAACAATACTTCTTCCCCCCAAGGCTAGCTTCGGGAACGGCACCAAAGAGATCCACATGAAGAAGTTCCAATATCCTCTTTGATGAGATAAAACCCTTGATTGGGGGGGAAGAATCATGCATCTTTCCTTCAACACAAGCCTACAAACACGATCTTTGGCAAAGGAAACATTGTCTTTTAGTCCAAGAATGTGACCACCCTTGTGAAGACTTTGCCAAGTTCTCATATTGACATGGGACAAGCGGCGATGCCACAACCACCCCACGTCGGCCCTTCCAAATAAGCACATCGCTTGAGTGGTGGTAGACCCCGAAAAGTCGACCACGAACAACTCTTGTTCGACATACCCAACGAAAGCAACCTTTAGAGTCTTGCTCCACAAGAGTATCACCATATCAATAGTAAAATGGACATCAAAGTTCATCTTATTAAGAGCATGAACGAACATTAAATTATAACCAAGTGACTCAACAAGCATGACATTCACAAGGGTGATATCCGGTGCGAATACCACCTTTCCGAGTCCCGATAACTTAGCTTTTGACTTGTCTCCATATGTGACGGTTCCATGATTTATACTTGTTCTCAAATCCGTCATAATCTCCTTGCTTCCGGTCATATGACTTGTGCATCCACTATCAATCACCCATTTTGACCCACCGGAAGCATAGTCCTACAAGAAATCATTGCTTGGTTTTGGTACCCATTTCACAATGGGTCCTCTTTTGTTAACAACAAGGGTCTTAGGAACCCAAATAAAATAAGCAATGAAACCATCATAGGGACCAACATATTTTGCATAAACATCCCCATAATAATCAACATAAAGAATATAGTTGGGGTTAGCATGTCCCGCAAAGTCACTACAAGGAGTGTTGCCCCTTATGGCAACACCACTCGCACTGGCAATCTTCTTTGCTTGTGCGGGCTTTGCCTTCTTCTTGTTCTTCTTCTTCTTCTTGGCAACATAACCAAGACCCTCTTTCCCTATGTGTGGCTTTTGCGTTTACAAAATCTCATAAAAGAGGTTTCTCACCTTGAGGGCTAGAGGCCTTGGCAAGTTCATTCTTCAACCTAGCATTTTCCTCAATGACATTTGCATGATCACAAGAAGGAGTAGAGGAACTAGGTACATCAATTTTGGTAAGTTGAATTTGAAGTTGTTCAAAAGACTTGGTGAGGGTAGAGTGATCACTCTCCAAGGCCTTGTGAGCCTTGGTGAGCTTCTCTAGCTCCTCGGTTAGTCTATTATGACCAACACCAAATTCGACCTTTTCTATTTTGAAAATTTTGTATTTAGCAATAGCATGGTCACGTTCTTTAATGATTTTAGAAATGATTTCATTTTGTGACTCATCGAAATTCTCAAGCCTCTCTTTAAGAGAAACTCGAAGCTCATGCTCTTCCTCAAGATCAACGGTGAGAGAAGCAATCTCATTAGCATTTTGTCTTTCAAGTCTCCCCTTTTCCACAAGGAGATCTTGTGCCATGCTATATTGACTCATAAGATTCTCAAATCGAATCTTGCATTCTCCTTGCAAGTTAGTCAACAAGAAATCCAACGCAACATTTTCTTCCTTTACTCTAAAACTCATAGGATCATGTATTTCATACATAGTCTTAGAAGGAGGGAAAGATGATACCTCGGGGCCTTTGGCCATGAGACATGTAGCGGATTGGATGGGGACATTCTCATTGGGGGATTCAAAGAGAGAGGTAGATGTCGATGAAGTAATGGCTAAGGCGGCCACTCCACTTGTGGTTGTTTCTTCTTCACTCATCCCTGGATGTATATTCTTCTCTTGTCACTAAAACAATCTTTGAAGGTGAATTCTTGTTGGAGATGGGCTTCTTGAAGTAAGGCTTCTTGCTAGAAGACCTTGGAGGCTCCATGAGAATAAGTCTTCCACCATGTTCTTCACGGTTCTCATAAGGACACTCGGCAACGTAGTGATATCTATCTTGACAATTGAAGCAAGTCTTCATTTTTGGGTTGCCCTCCTTGTAACCACTTGATTTGAACTTTTGCTCCACTTGAGTTTTAGCTTTGGATGGTGATGACTCCCAAGTGCAGAGATCAATTATAGTACCTTTCGAATAGAAAAGGCTGCCGAACCCACGAGGAGCTGAAGGTATTGGTTATTTTTTATTTTATAATTGCAAGACAGCAACAATGCAGCAGGTAAATGGTAACAAGTAAAAGCTCTCAAAGAGAGAGAAAGCCCAATCCTCTATGTGTTAGAGGACAAACTCAAGTGATGTGTAACTTATATGTGGAAAATGTTCCTGAGGGCGGCATGGATATTGCTAGGCATATAGATTTATTAAACAACACGTTGAATATCTTGTCTAGTTTTAATCTTCTTCGGACGGAACTATTATTAGGTACAGCTAAATAAATAGACTAAACCCCTTATGATGGATCATGTGGCCAATTAAATGAGAGCACAAGAATTATTAAGATATAAAATCCCACCATAGCATTACGCTCTAGGTCCCCGATACTAATACCCGTAAAGTAACTTAATGATTCGGTCTCAGACTTTCGTGTCCTCCCAAGTCTCCCTCACGCCATTACACTACGGTGTTCTCCTATGAGCCCATATAGGTGAAGTGTTGTGCAGTCGACGTTCGCACAACACCATCATAGAATCTATACTACTATTAAAAGAGCAAACATGTTACGGATACATTAAATTTAATTCGTTCAATTTCAGATCAATGGACCAGATTGGAACTCCAATGTTGAGCCCCTCAACACACCTTTTCACTTTCGTGAAAATTACAAGCATTGCCACCGTAAAAGAACTGGTTCGTACGTGTTGGGCATCGTGGTCCTCGTCGTCCTCGAGCTCGTCACGCGAGTGGTCTGGGAGCGCCGGAGCGGCCGGGCGGACGGCACCGTGAGGCCCATCGACCAGGCCGAGGCTGTGCGCTTGACCTCGCCGACCACCTCTGGTACTCCTGCCTCGGCGGAAGCCGCGAGGGCGTGTCCCGCCCGGCGACGCGGAGCTCGGCGGCGTCGACTTCTTCATCGACGCAGTGGCGTCGGCGGCTACCAGTACAAAGTGCTGGCCATGGAGGCATGGAGCTGGCCAAGCGCAACCACACGCCCCGTGGCAGTGGTGGGAGGCCGGTGCGCGTTCCCGGCCCGGCCCGTGGAGCTGGCGCTCGCGACGGGACACTTCGAGCGCATCCACGTGAGGTTCTACGACTACCCGAACTGCACGGCGTGGATCGAGGAATCGTGGGACCAGTGAGCGGCATCCTACCCGGACAGCAAGATCTACCTCGGCCCGACGCCGTCGGACAAGGCAGCGTGCTACCTGGAGCGCAAGGCGGTGTTCGAGATCGCGATGCGGATTGTGCACAAGGCGGACAACTACAGCGACGTCATGCTAATCACAAGGCGGACCGCTACAACGACGAGCATAACGTCAACCGGTACAGCAGCTACGTCAAGAACTAGGTCTAAGCGAGCTCATGAGTCATCAACCCGACTCTGTCCGGAGGATTCTGCTGCGATCCTCTGCTTTCGGATGCATGTCTGTGCTAATCATAAGTGACCTCCTATGAGATCGACATAACTGTTGCAGACTTGCAGTGTTGCGTGCTTGCAAGAATATATCTCCGGTGTCTGGTCTGATCGTTTTCTTCCATGTGCATGTCGCGATTATCTCGGCCATGGGGCTGGACTACAAGATCCTGGGGGTGGACAAGGGGCGGCAGCTGATGAACAAGATGAAAATTTCCAGGGAAATCGATGATGCCAGTGGGTGAGTGTCTCCTCCTTCCCTCTGCTTCACACCTCTGTATTGCTGATCATTTATTTATCATTGTTGTTCAAGAATGAAAATCCAGTAGATGTTTCTTGCAGATCGGAGTTAGTCTCAGTTGGTCCAGATTAAACCTGATGTGCAATTCACCGCTTGGCTTTGTTAGATTTGTTTAAGTAGACTATAGTGATGCCCTTGCAAACTAAAACATTTTTTCTCAGAAATTGATGTCTCAAAGCTGGATTTTTTTACTGCAATGATTCTTTTGGCTCCAACAAGCAGTTCAGCCATGCACTATTAATAGGACAGGTCCAACGAATTGCTAAATAACTGAATAATGCAATGACCCTTTTAGATGCAGAATGGGTTATTCCTTTTCCTTTCAGATTTGGTAGGAACTGCTCAGCCAACTTTAGATTTTAGCGTGTCATTCTGAATTACTCCCCTTCCTCGAAAAAAAAACGCAATTCTGAATTACTTCCTCCATTTCTAAATGTAAAATATTTTGACTATGTGCGGACTCAATTGAGTGAATATACACACTAAAACGTGTCTAAATACATGTAGATATATGTGAATATGCAAAAAAAACTAAAACATGTTATATTTAGAAACGGAGGGTTCATAAAGAAACTGTTGTGATGTGCATAAAATCAAATACTAAACGCTGCTAATGGCAACCTTGCAGGAAACAATCCCGGTAGAGGAGATACCGACGATCGACGTGAATTAATGGTAGGGTTGTTACCATGATTTATGAAATGTTATGAATACATACGTGCGTTGCACGTGCAATTGTACTAGTCACACAAAAAGATAAACACTAGACAAAATACCAACACATGTCATATATAAATCATTGCCAATTCATCCTATGCCCTCAGGAACATACGGGAACTACTCACAACGTGCAAACATGACGATATTCAGTGGCATAAGTGGTACAACACAATCTGAAAATATAACTTCACCACCAAATAATGACAAGTACTCAATCACAAACATGAATAGTAGCACAAGACAAGTATCTAGGGTATAGCAACTCTCAAACTACGAGGGGGACGGAGTGGATCACGGAGATGATGATGGAGATGGTGCTGGTCTTGGTGATGGTGATGATGTAGAGGCCTCCTCCCACGCCAAGGAGGAGAGGTGATGACGATGACGATGATTTCCCCCTTCTCCGGAGCTCCGGAGCAGCAGGATCTGATCCCCCTCGGAGGGAATCAGGAGTTTCGCCGCCGCCGCGACCTCGGATAGTCTCGTAAAAATTAGGGCGTTACTTTTCGGGCGAGACGGAGACCTCGTTAAAAAGCCCCAGGCGAGGAAGTGCCCGAGGCTCCAGATGGTGGGCCCCACGCGGCCAAAGAATCTGGCCGCGTGGGCCCCCCCTTTTGGGCCTCGTGGCTCTCCTCCCTTCGATCTTCTTCCCACTGCTGTTCTCCCGATGAAAAACCAGCTGTGCAATTTTCCTTTTTCCATTTGGGTCCCTGTAGCTCCTGAAACATTAAAAACAAGAAAAAGGAGGTTTTCTGCCTCCCGAAATTAAATACCAAAAATAGGGACTTTGTAGGAAAGTCCCTAAATCATCTAAAACATGTAAAAACAATGATATAATAATGCAAATAACATCCTAATATGGTGGTATAAGTGGTATAATGATGATATAAAATGCACGTATCAACTCCCCCAAGCTTAAACCCTTACTTGTCCTCAAGTAAGTAAGGACATAGATCATTACATGCATCAATGGACTTATGGTTGATAAATAAATACGAGCATTGTATCATCATCATATTCAATTGCAATGTAAGATTAATGAATTAAAACTCATACACATAAGGGCAGCATAAGTAGAAGCTCTAGCAATCACCCCTTACACTTTGAAAGCAAATAACCATTGTATGTTGGACAATTGAATCACACTATTTTTAACATGCTTTTGCTCTTATGGCTAGCATCATAATGTTTAATACTTTACTGAAGTTTAAAGACAAGATAAACTCTCATTGGATAACAAGTTAAAGAATACAAATGAAAAGACAGATATAAAATTATTTGCACCCTTGCTTCACTAGTAACTAGTGCAAACTTTAGTCATGGATGTTTCAATCAAGTTCTTATGCTCAAACAACCTTTATCTCACACTTTCCATGGCTAACCGAATCCTCGGGTGCCTTCCTTTCATACACTTTACAAGAGCATAAGTATTGACACATCCATGATCATTCATTTGCTCAAAAGATACTAGATTCTAACAAGAGTGTTTCATATCCTTTTCATTAACTATTCCCAACTTTTTATGCTACAAGACTATATCTCAACCTTAAACTTATTAATTCTCAAGTCATAATGACTCACTCTTTTCTTATTTATATTGAGCTAGATTCTACAATTGTCCAACATACTCAAGTTAATTAAATTCAAGGCAAGATGTGACTGAAACCTCTAAAATAAACCACGCTCATTTGCATGAGTGTTACCCATAAATCTCCAAACAAGAGAATCATGGATGACACCATACTTTAATATTCATTGATAAACCATAAGATAGGGATACATGATAATGCTCCATGAGCTCACACAAGCCTAAAAGAGATTGATAACTAAATGATAAAAGCAAAACACACCATGACTAGATAGATATGATAAACTAGTAAAGATAAAGACTAGGTGGAACTCCCCCAAGCTTGACGTTCTGCCAGTGCTTTCTCTGCTGCAGCCTCTTCTTTCTCATATTCTTCCTCCCATTCAGCCCTCTTCCATGGGAAAGGCCTCCCATTGTAGAAGGAGTTAGGTGGATCATTATACCTGAGGGTAGCAGCTGCTGCAATCTTCTTGAAGCGCTCTTCATACTCACAGTTTTGATTTTCCACATCCCACAGTAGAGCTTGATGCTTGTCCAACTCAGATGTGACATGTAGATACCTCTTCTCCAAGTCCTCCAGCCTCTCCTTGTACTCTTCAACCTTCTTCTCCAGCTCCAGGTTCATGAAGTGATGAGCATCAAGGCTGCGTTCAACAACAGTATTATACCTGAAGATCTTCTGTTCCAGGTCCTCCAGCCTCTCCTCCACCGTGCCAATGATCTTGGGAGCCTTCACCTCCTCTATGAGCATCGCGCCCTCCTTGAAGGACAAGGTCTTCATTGGTGCCATCACGGAGTTGAGGTAGCGGTTCACAACACCTCCCTTGGGGAAGCTCTCCCCCTCATGATCGGATCCGGAGCTAGACATGGCTAAAACCTGACAGACAGAAACAGCAAAAGCAAAGATCGCTCGAGAACGCTCGGTGCGAGATTAGATCAACGAAAAGGGGTATATATTGACGGTTTTTAGGTCAAGACGAAGCGTCGGAGTCGAAAACGAGACGGAACGGGACTCCGAGGGGCAAAAGGAGTGGGCCCACGCGGCCAGAATCTGGCCGCGTGGGACCCCCTCTTTTCCTTCTCGGCTCCGTTCCTTCCAATTTTCTTGTCCCACACGTTAATTTCCATAAAAAATGATGTCCGTAAAATATTACGCAATTCCGAGAAACTTTCCAGAGTAAAAGTTACCTTTTATTGATTTTGGATTTCTGAAACTGCAAACTTCTTTGCAATTACCTCCTCCGGTGTCTGTAAAATGAATTCCTCCACCTTTCCAATGAAGCTTTTTCCTGCAATATAATGTTTAAGGCGTTGTCCATTAACCACATGAGGTTTACCTTTCATATCACCATGAAGACGGATAGCTCCTGAACGGTATACTTCCTGTATCACTAATGGTCCCTGCCACTTTGAAGCTAACTTACCTGCAGAAAACTTGAAACGAGAGTTGTATAATAGCACTTGATCACCTACTTTGAATTCTTTCTTTTTAATTTTCTTGTCATGCCAAATCTTAACTTTTTCTTTAAACATCCTGGCACTTTCATAAGCTTCATTTCTCCATTCATCTAGTAGGTTTAAATCAAGAATTCTCTTCTCTCCAGCAGTTTTAAAATCAAAGTTCAATTGTTTAATAGCCCATCTAGCTTTATGTTCTAATTCAACAGGTAAATGACAAGCTTTTCCATAAACCATTTTATAAGGAGACATTCCCATAGGATTTTTAAAAGCAGTTCTATAAGCCCATAATGCATCGTTAATTTTAAGTGGCCAATCAGACCTAGACTTATTCACTGTCTTTTCCAAAATGAGTTTAATTTCCCTATTACTTAATTCAACTTGTCCACTAGTTTGGGGATGATAAGGTGATGCAATTCTATGGTTAACATCATATTTTGCCAAAGTTTTCCTAAGAATACCATGTAAGAAATGAGAACCACCATCAGTAATTAAAAACCTAGGAACACCAAACCTGGGGAAAATGATGTCCTGAAGCATCTTCATTGCCGTGGCATGATCTGCACTTTTGGTTGGAATTGCTTCCACCCACTTTGTAACATAATCCACTGCAACCAAAATATGAGTATGCTTTGTCTTTGATTCGGGGAAAGGTCCCATAAAGTCAAAACCCCACACATCAAATGGTTCAAGTGGTAAGGAATAGTTCATAGGCATTTCATTTCTCCTACCAATATTTCCTACTCTTTGACATTTATCACAAGATTTAACATATTCAGCACAATCCTTAAATAAAGTAGGCCAATAAAAACCAGACTGTAATACCTTTGCACCTGTACGATCTCCTGCATGATGTCCTCCATAGGGACTGTCATGACAATCTCTTATAATAGCCTGTTGTTCATACTCAGGTACACAACGTCTAATAATACCATCCACACTCTTCTTATAAAGAAAAGGATCATCCCAGAAATAATGTCTAAGATCATAAAAGAATTTCTTTCTTTGTTGAGTAGTGAAGTGTGGAGGTAAAACTTTACCAACAATAAAATTTGCATAATTGGCAAACCATGGAGATGCAACTTTAGCACTAGAAACATTAACAATTGCAAGTTGTTCATTAACAAAGCTATCATTAATAGGAATAGGATCATCAGGTATATTTTCCATTCTAGAAAGATGATCAGCTACTTGATTATCTTCCCCTTTCCTATCAACAATGTGTAAATCAAATTCTTGCAATAGAAGTACCCATCTTATTAATCTAGGCTTAGCATCTTTCTTATGCATTAAGTATTTAATGGCAGAATGATCAGTATGCAATGTGACTTTCGAATCAGTAATATAAGGTCTAAACTTGTCACAAGCAAATAGCACTGCTAAAAATTCTTTTTCAGTTGTGGCATAATTCCTTTGAGCAGCATCAAGTGTTCTACTAGCATAATAAATAACATTCAGTTTCTTATCAACACGTTGGCCCAAAACAGCCCCAACTGCATAATCACTAGCATCACACATAATTTCAAAAGGCAATTCCAATCAGGAGGTTGAATAATAGGAGCACTTATTAAAGCATTCTTCAAAATATTAAAGGACTCAATGCAATCATCATTAAAAGAGAAAGGAACATCCTTTTGCAAAAGATTGGTTAGGGTTTTGATATTTTGGAGAAATCTTTAATAAACCTACGGTAAAAACCTGCATGCCCAAGAAAACTTCTTATACCTTTGAGATCCCTTGGGAATGGAGCTTTTCAATAGCTTCTATCTTTGCTGGGTCAACTTCTATTCCTTTCCAGAAATCTTATGCCCAAGAACAATACCTTCAGTAACCATGAAGTGACACTTCTCCCAGTTTAAAACTAAGTGTTGGTCTTCACAACGCTGCAAAACTTTGTTAAGGTTGAACAAGCAATTATCGAAGGAAGTACCATACACAGAAAAATCATCCATAAAGACTTCCATTATCTTTTCAATATAATCAGCAAATATAGCATTCATGCATCTTTGAAAAGTAGCAGGAGCATTGCACAAACCGAATGGCATTCTCCTATAAGCAAATGTACCAAATGGACATGTAAAAGTGGTTTTCTCTTGATCATCTTTATGAACAGGAATTTGGGAGAAACCTGAATAACCATCTAAATAGCAAAAGTGAGAGTGTTTAGATAACCTTTCTAACATTTGATCAATAAATGGCAATGGGTAATGATCTTTACGAGTTGCTTTATTTAACTTCCTGAAATCAATACACATTCTATAACCAACAACAGTGCGTTGAGCTACAAGTTCATCCTCATCATTTGGAACAACAGTCATTCCACCCTTTTTAGGAACACAATGAACTGGACTAACCCACTTACTATCAGCTATGGATAAATGATACCAGCTTCAATAAGTCTTATTACCTCTTTCCTTACCACTTCCTTCATTTTTGGATGGAGACGGCGTTGATAATCAACAACAGGTTTTGCATCCTCTTCCAAATTAATTTTATGCATACATAGAGCTGGGCTTATACCTTTAAGATCATCAAGAGAGTATCCAATGGCTGGTCGGTGAGCTTTAAGCACATCAAGTAATTTCTCTTCTTCTTCAGCTGAAAGGTTAGCACTAATAATGACAGGATATATGCTCTTCTCATCCAAATATGCATATTTCAGATTTGTAGGCAAAGGTTTTAATTCAAAGCTAGGATCCCCTTTAGGTGGTGGTAGCACTCCTAAATTATCAGGTGGGATATGCAATTGTAATTGTGGTGGCTGTTGTGAAAGTATTTGTTCTAAAGCATCTTTTTCTTCTTCATTAAATGGTTCATCTTGATTAAGCATGTATCTTTCCACCACGTCTGTTGAAGCTACAGCTACATGAGCAAGAGTTTCAATTACATCTTCAGAAAATGGCTCTTTCTTTGAATGTTATCAGAAAATTTAGAAAAGTTGAATGCAAGTTTTTCTCCAGCACAATTAATAAACACTTTCTCTTTAAGCAAATCAATTTCAGCACCAACAGTATGTAAGAAAGGTCTACCGAAAATGATAGGACAAAATGAATCTTGAGGGCAACCAAGCACAATAAAATCAGCAGGATATTTAATTTTACCTACCAATACTTCAACATCTCTAACAATTCCAAGTGGATTAATATAATCTTTATTAGCAAGTTGAATTGTCATACCTGTCTCTTCCATACTGATAGGATCAATATCAGGCTTGATTTCAAGATACAGAGAATATGGAATGACACTAATGCTTGCTCCAATATCACATAAGCCATGATAACTAGAAGTCCCAATAGTGCATGATATAACAGGCTTACCAACCTTGGCCGAATTGCCTTTAACAACTTTAGTAGCATCTTCACATAGATAAACATCAACAGGATCTTCTTCATTTAATTGTTTGATAATAGAGATTTGACTGTTGACTTCCATCTGTTCATAAGGCTGAGATCTTCTTCTTTTACTCTTGTTAGAAACAGCAATAAGTAAATTTTCCTTGACTTGGTTTGGATATGGTGGTGCCTCAACATACTCCTCAATTGTCAAGGATGACACTGGTTCTACCTGTTTAATAACTTTGGGTACAACAATAGATTGTTTAACAGGTTCAACATAAGCTTCAAACCCAGTTTTAGGAATACCAATATGATTAGCAAAAGATTTAGCTACCTCAATTATAACATACTAGTCGTAAACCCGTGTACCTGCACGGGCTAGGAATTTTGAGAACACATCAGCAAATCAACCTTTCAATATTTTGTAACTGGATGTTTTTGTATTTATATTAAATACACAATTTCTTACCACCAAGCATTTGACTTTTTAATTTTTCATCCATACTAAAAAAAGAATTATATTGGTTCAATAATTTTATGGCATATGAAGTATGGACATGTTGTCCAAGAATATTTTCAAACGTGTGAATTGTGGATATTTTTCATCAGCTACTGATTTAACTATTTTTTTCTAGAAATAATACGCGGTCACCCTGGGGATAAAATGAATATAGGTTGATAATTATGATTTCTTCTATAAAACTTGGACCGATTCATCTTTGGAGTAATTTACTATATAAAAAAATCTTAGTTGAATGAGAATTTGTTTTCAGATCTAGTTAGTCATGTGTATTTAATGTTGTAAATTTGTTTTCATCAAGAATCACACGAACTTTACCATTCTTATGCTTGGGATCAAGAAAATACGTTTACTCTGTAGTAGAACTTCTAGGACTGCTAATCGTATTAGTACGTGTGCCCAAAAGTAACTTAAATCATACAGCTAATTTTAGATTCTTTTTTCTACCTAAGTATATCTAATAATCAAAGCTTCCGATGTATATATCTGATAAGCTGCATAATTAAATCATGCGGTTCATTTTAGCTAGTTCTCGATGTAAGTATATCTAAGAATAATCAAACCTTCCGATGTACAAAGCTTCAGAATAACAGAATTAATGTAGCAGAGCATGATGTTGTAGCAAATAATTAGCAAGCAATACTCGAGCGATTCAGTTGTACTTGGATTAGACACAGCTAATAGTCCTCAACCAAATCCTTTTTTGACCTATAGCCCTCGGAATAAAATAAAATATGAGACCTACTTTGCTGAGAATTATCATCTAAAACTTTTTCAACTAAGAAGTTTTGAATTTTTTTGAAGAAACAAAATACTTAATATAACGGAGACATGGAGACAAATTATATCAGAGATGTCGTTGTTTAAATAAGCAATACATCAGTAATACTTACTTCTGTTTTTCCTCCAAATTCCTCTTGGATGTTTTAATCTAATGTGTTCCTTTCATGGTATGATATATCTGAAACTGTCAAGTCTTTTCCCGCTGACAGTGAGGAACGCAGCAGCCAGCCAGCCACCCAGTCAATCAGCGGAGGAAAAAATATCAGCGGACGTCACACCATGATCAAACATGATCAAAGGAGAAGGGCCACGCTGGTCAAAACCAAACGATTACTTGTGTGCACATTAGAACGTGAAGTACTTGTAAATCTGATCTGAAAGTTGTGCGGGCTTACGTGAGGATGTTCTGCTTGGACTCGTTTGGACTCGGAGCATAGCAGCATTGCATTAGATGGTTGCACGAACATGGCGTTGGAGAAGAAAAATTGGCTGCCGGCCGCCGGCGAGGCGCGCAATCCACACGGTTGGAACAGCATGGCTGCCGGATTGGATCTCGTCGTGGGAAAAGGAAACTCCTTGATCTTTCTTGTTGATTTTCCCTTCTTGACTGACTCGAGGAAAATAACGGGAGGGAGGTGCGCGCATGCGAGTATTTCTCATCCAACGGTTAAAGGCAGGTATTAGTCTAATCGGACGGATAACTCGGTCTAAATTACCAGGATTAACGTGGGAGCTCGTATGGGGCCTCCAATTAGTAAATATAAGAAGGATCAAGATTAAAATTATCACTCAGATTTTCAAACAAGATAGAAGTAGAGAAATTCTCTACACATGAATACTCATAGTCCAGATAGGGCTCATTACCTTTATCAAGATCCCAATGACCAGTATTCTCAGAAATAGTCTCCAATAAATTCCACGCTTCTTCTTCAGTATTATTTGTAAAGCTTCCACTAGATGAATTATCCAGAAATTCCTTTTGTTGCCTTGGTAGGCTCACATAAAAGTTTATCAGAATAATTTTCCTTGTAAGATCATGACAATGATTCTTGCGGAGGAGTTCCTTTAACCTCCCCCAAGGTTGAGTAATACTTTCTTCCAGATGTGGCCAAAAATTGAATATATGGCAGCGGTTCTCATAAGCTTCTCTAGGAGTAAAATACTTAAGAAAGAAAACCTTTCTCAAAATATTCCAGTCCATAGTGACTTCTTCATCTAAAGACCTGAACCAAATATGAGCATTACCAGACAAAGACAGATATAACAGCTTCCTTTTTACCTGATCTTCAGAAATATCAGTAAGTCTAAATAAACCACATATAGGCTCAATTGTTTCCACGTGTTCACGTGCAGATTTAGTTCCATCCCCTGTAAATGGATTTTTCATAACTCTTTTAACATGACCAACGGGAATTTTATATCCCACTTTAGGTATCTCAGGCACAGTAGTTTCAACAGTTTTAGGAGCATAAGCACTTTCATATAGAGCAAGATGTAGCGAGGCACGATTCATAAATGCCATAGTAGCAATGGGATAAAACAGTAAATAAAATTCACCTTTCAAGTTTCCTTACCAAACTTCTTACCAATAGCGCTACGCTCTCCGGCAACGGCGCCAGAAAAGTATCTTGATGACTCCCAAGTGCAGGAGATCAATTGTAGTACCTTTCGAATAGAAAAAGTTGTCGAACCCACGAGGAGCTGAAGGTATTGGTTATTAGAAATGATAAATAGACAATAAAAGATGCAATTGTTTTTGGTATTTTTGATTGTATAATTGCAAGACAGCAACAATGCAGCAGGTAAATGGTAACAAATAAAAGCTCTCAAAGAGAGAGAAAGCCCAATCCTCTATGTGTAAGAGGACAAGCTCAAGTGATGTGTAACTTATATGTGGAAAACGTTCCCGAGGGCGGCATGAATATTGCTAGGCATATAGATTTATTAAACAACACGTTGAATATCTTGTCTAGTTTTAATCTTCTTCGGACGGAGCTATTATTAGGTATAGCTAAATAAATAGACTAAACCCCTTATGATGGATCATGTGGCCAATTAAATGACAGCACAAGAATTATTAAGATATAAAATTTCACCATAGCATTACGCTCTAGGTCCCCGATACTAATACCCCGTAAAGTAACTTAATGATTCGGTCTCAGACTTTCGTGTCCTCCCAAGTCTCCCTCACGCCATTACACTACGGTGTTCTCCTATGAGCCCATATAGGTGAAGTGTTGTGCAGTCGACGTTCGCACAACACCATCATAGAATCACACAAAAAGATAAACACTAGACAAAATACCAACACATGTCATATATAAAATCATTGCCAATTCATCCTATGCCCTCAGGAACATACGTGAACTACTCACAACGTGCAAACATGATGATATTCAGTGGCATAAGTGGTACAACACAATCTGAAAATATAACTTCACCACCAAATAATGACAAGTACTCAATCACAAACATGAATAGTAGCACAAGATAAGTATCTAGGGTATAGCAACTCTCAAACTACGAGGGGGACGGAGTGGATCACGGAGATGATGATGGAGATGGTGCTGGTCTTGGTGATGGTGATGATGTAGAGGCCTCCTCCCACGCCAAGGAGGAGAGGTGATGACGATGACGATGATTTCCTCCTTCTCCGGAGCTCCGGAGCAGCAGGATCTGTTCCCCCTCGGAGGGAATCAGGAGTTTCGCCGCCGCCGCGACCTCGGATAGTCTCGTAAAAATTAGGGCGTTCCTTTTCGGGCGAGACGGAGACCTCGTTAGAAAGCCCCAGGCGAGGAAGTGCCCGAGGCTCCAGATGGTAGGCCCCACGCGGCCAAAGAATCTGGCCACGTGGGCCCCCCTCTTTTGGGCCTCGTGGCTCTCCTCCCTTCGATCTTCTTCCCACTGCTGTTCTCCCGATGAAAAACCAGCTGTGCAATTTTCCTTTTTCCATTTGGGTCCCTGTAGCTCCTGAAACATTAAAAACAAGAAAAAGGAGGTTTCCTGCCTCGCTGAAATTAAATACCAAAAATAGGGACTTTGTAGGAAAGTCCCCTAAATCATCTAAAACATGTAAAAACAATGATATAATTATGCAAATAACATCCTAATATGGTGGTATAAGTGGTATAAATGATGATATAAAATGCACGTATCAGATGGGTTCTTCCAAAAGGTCCTTGCCGCAAGAGCCACATAGTGTCTATGGGCAATGTTGAGTTCTTCGGGATCCAAGTAGCTTCCCTCCTCATGCTCTTGGTATTCATCTTGTTCCACCACCTTGGCCTTCAAAGCAAGTGAGGAAGCTTGGTGCATTCCAATAGCCCGGGCACGAAAGTCTTAAGCAATTTGGGTTTGAACTTTGTAAGATTGCATCTCTTGCATGACTTCATTTGAGGTCAAATCGGCGTAGTTGTGTCTTCCTTGGAGAATCTTCAGGTCGGCCACTTCAAAAGGCATGAGGGCATTTACATACTTCCTCTTGATATAAGCATCATTCACATGTATAGCACCAAGATCTTTATATGCATTAGCAAGAGCCTTGAGCCTTTGATACATATCCTCGTGAGTTTCTCCATCTTTCATGAAGAAACCTTCGATTTGGTTGCTCATAGCTTCATATTTATTTCTCCTCGTGCTCTCATTTCCAACGAACACCTCCGTAAGGCAATCCCAAGCTTCTTTGGCGGTGGTGCAATGTTGAATGTGGTGCATATCCTTGTCTCCCACGGCAACACGAATCAAATCAAGAGCGGTGACATTTAGTTGACAATCAAATTGTTCTCGCCTTGACAAGTTGGATTCATCCACAGCCTTGTGTCCACTTACAATGATCTTCCAAAGCTCAATGCTGGCACTGTTCACATGAGATCTCATAGAAGCTTGCCAATTAGTAAACGAGGATGCATTTAGACTAGGTGGAACTCCTCTTAGGCGCATAGGAGGATGAGGGATAGGTAGGTCGGGAGAGTACGGAGAAGGAACCCTACCATATTCTCCCGACTCATTAGTTGGTTTAATTAGGGAGTCAATTTTAGTTTTGTCAACCCCCATCTTCCCATCAACCTCTTCCCGCAAGGGTTTCTTAGGAAGCTCCGAAGTAAGAGGAGTGGGAGGAGATGAGATATCCTTTGCCTCCATGAGTTGCATAATCATCTCTTGCAACTTTTCCATTTAGTTTCCATAGAGGTCTTCATGGAATTGAAGTCCTCTATAGAAACCGAAGTGGAAGCGATGGGGGTCTCGGGAATCTCATTTCCATTCTCATCAAGGGCCATACTTCTCATAGTCGGTTAAGCCCGAATAAAGAGCCGAGGCTCTGATACCAATTGAAATGATCGTATGGCCACCTAGAGAGAGGAGGTGAATAGGTGCTACTCCAAATTTTAATTCTTTTTGATCAACACAAAGATAAATTCTCTAGATATGCAACTACGGTGAATTTACCTATATGACAAGTTAAGCCTAAACAAGATAAGATACAAGTAATAACTAAAGAGTAAGGTGTAACCAAACGGGAAGCACGCGGAGACAAGGATGAATTCCCGAGCTCCTCCTTTTTAGGGGAGTACGTCTCGTTGGAGGGGTATGAGTTTCAAACTCAAGCGAAACAAATGGCCTCACCCTATTCTCCGATGAACCTCGACCAAAAGCTCGGTTCACCTTCCACTATCGGAATCTTTCAAGGCGAAATCCAAAGCCCTTACAACACACTTGTGGCACAACCTACAAAAGGATTGGGAGCTCCCAATCACCACGAATCTGCTACACAAAAGTAGCAAGCAAGTAAGTACAACAAGATGCCTAGGTTTTCCTAGTGGAAACCCTAGGCTCAAAACTCTCAAGTGAATGAGGGGGAAATGAAGAACGCTTTGGTGATGTTGTAGATCCGGGCCTTCTCCTTCAATCCTCCGAACATCAACAAGTTTGGTCGGAGGGATTGGGAGATCTAGGTTGGTGAAGCTTTCATTAATGGAGGAGAGAGAATCTTAGAAGCTTGCTATCCTTGGAGAAGAAGAACCCCTATAAATATCCTCCTCCAATTTCTGGCCGTTGGAAGCAGAAAACCGTGCGCATCGGTAGTACCGGGCCCAGCCCGGTAGTACCGAGCCGCGTTGACTCACAGATTGCTCAAGGCTTCCTTGCGCTGTCCCGCAACGGTAGTACCAGACCGCACGGTCCAGTAGTGCTTTCTTCGCGGTAGTACCGTGCCACTATCGCGCCTAGTATCGGGATAAAATGTGGCGACATCAGAACGCCCATCGGAGATGCGGTACTAGCCCTAGTACTGGCCACGGTAGTGCCGCATGGCAAAACGCTGGGGTCACCCGGTAGTACCGGGATGGACCCGGTAGTACCGGCTGAAGCAGTACAGCCAACACATCTTCAATTTGAATCAAAACCTGTGCATTCAAAGTAGATATATTCCTACACACTTTTAAGGGGTGGATATGCTCTTTCAGCTTGTCCATCTTAATGCATCGTCTGGTCACCTGCGTGACGGCAAGATTCACTCGCATGTCTAATAAGATTTTGTGGTGTAATCTTTAGTTGCCCGGTTTGTGTTTTCATATTTCCGTGTCTGTTTGTTCGTTGGTTGCAGGCATTTTTTTGGCAGACCAGGTTTTGCTGTTTGGTCTTTTGTGTGCTTTTTATACCTGTTTTATGACCTCTTATGACTTTTTTCCTTCCAGGTCATCGTTTATTCGGGATTATCTCAGTCGCGAGTGGTTTTTCTTCACTCTTTGGCTTTTTGTGCCTGTCGTTCCTGTGCTGAGTTATCGTGGTTGGTGTGCGCTGCCGGCTCCCCATTGGACTTTAAAATACATCATGAAACGGCGGCCTGTATTAAACAAAGCGGCAGCCAACTCACCAAACACTTTCGAGACTTCCTAATCCTCTTAATGGCATCTCGCTGTTGGCTCACTTCTACAGTACAAATGAAGGCTCTGCACGGAAGAAAAGGATGTCAGTAGATTAAGCCGGCACGGCCGGTTGTATGGAAGAAGTCTTCACACGCCCTAGGGTGTATAGCCTCATTGTAGCACACAATTGATTGAGCTGTCATAGTATGGTCAGACCGAGTGGACTATAGGAGTAACTCTATGGCTATCATAATACGTGAGTGTTTTGTATTGTCTTGTTAAACTATCGTCATGATCAGTGCAGTTTGACCAGATAGACACAACATGGCCTCTCTATTTCTACACGATCGAACTAGCCCAGAGACTTCCACCATCATCGTGTACCGCCACATGCGGAAGTACTGTCACATCCAAGTTGCATGCAGAACAAATACGGGAAAACTTGTGTACAAAAACTATACACAGTGCTTTAAGAATACTGTAGTACAAAAAATGTACGTGTTCTTTTCTACCAACTAATTCATGTACAATACTCGCAACTTCGGGGGGGGGGGTGCCTTTTTAAGTTGTTCCAAGGAAATCATTGCAAACAAATTGGTGCACAGGCAAACCGAGTATGTACTTGCACCAGAGGCATGACACAAGGTGCAAACACGTGACCTGGAACCATTCACTGTTGAACCCGACTACAGGGAGCCGGCGAGGCCCCCCGATGTGGAGGGTTGGAATAATCTGTCGGTTTCTGGTCATATTAATTACCGTGTAGGTTCCGTCGTGGGCTGATTAATCCCAGACGGATTAGCTTGGAAACCTGGTAGGCGCGTTCCTTCCTTGCGAAGCCTTGGAGGGAAGTTCCTTCCTCAGTAAGTATCTATGTTATATGGAGTACATTGTTCTTAACCGATGAATTTGAGACACGCGTAGGCACGCTATAACACTACTGTTTATTTTTGTTTTCCATGTTTATCACAGCCCACAAGTTTTTGATGCCAACCATCCTCATCTAGCGTATCAAGAGCGAGGGGAATAATTGGACCCTGGCGGGGCCAAAGCGCTTGCGGAAATTATCGCCTAATTTAGTTTTCCTTTACCATGTAATCTTTTTATTTTGGCCTAGGCCTGGTCCCATGTTTGCTCCTTCTTTATCAATATAAAAGGCAAATTTTTGGCCCCGTTTCAATTAAGTCGGGATGTTTTGTTTAAGTCAACCAAACATTTCCTACTTTCTGCCTCTATCTTTAAATCTCTGTCACTCTTGCTGTGTACGATTCGGGAAGGAAACAAGATCATCATGACGTCCCCGTTCTTAAGCCGGGGGCTGTTCCCTGTCATTATGAAAGAAGAAACGTGTTCGCTAAGGGTAACTGCTCGCGTCATCGATGTCGTTGTTGGTTGGGAAATACGGTACATAATTGACATAATAACTCGGTTGTTTTTTGCCGATGGGATTACTTGGCAGTTGGGTAAAAGGCACTTTCCAGTGATGCATGCTTATCATTTAAATGGAAGACCATCAGTACATAAACACGCACACAAAACTGAGGAGGATCCAGAAATTATCAACCTCTCAATAACTATGAATACAACCTCTAGAAATTTGAAGTATACGTGATCTTGCGGCAAGCATCATACCTTATTTGTTCGACGTTCAGTGGAACTTCGTCCCAGCCTTCTTGTCTGATGGACGCTATCTTGGTATTCTTCTTCGAAAGGTTCGTCCGAATATAAAAATTGGCAAGATCATAAAGACCCGGAGGAAAATTGGTCGTTGGGTTCCGGATCGCCGACTGGAGGTCGCGTGTGTTGGGAATTACAATCCCGTAGCATTGCAGCATAAGCACATCGTTGTTGATGGCCGCGCCATAGAAGATGATTTCCTTGTCCCTGAGAAATTCCCTTAGGAGATCCGGTACTCCATCGGCCTTGCTTATCTGGAAGACTAAATTTTCGTATGCCACTGAGAGTTGAAGGATAGCGGTGCGTTGCTACTTCTTGGCTGGGAGATACTTCTGCTTGACATTCTTCGCACCGGTGGTGTACTCGCAGTCCAGGCCAACACACTTTACCGGTGCGTTTTCGAGGAACATCTTGACGCGACGGATCCACTTCTCCACTCTTGCTGCACGACGAGTGAATGGCACCCTGAAGTACATGTCTTTCTCCTCGTAGTGGTAGAGCCGGGAATTTTTGGTTCGCGCCATTGGAATGGAAGGGATAGAGGATGTGGCTGTGTGTTTTTCCTGGCGGATCGACTATGTGGTCATTTCGGTGTGGTATGTAGATTATATAGTGGTTGTAGACGAGTGTGAACAACTTAAGGGTTGAGTCGTATGAACACTTCGAGATTTTACGGTATGAACACATAAATATTTTAGAATTTATTGTTGGCATGGTAATTCGAAATGTGATGGAATCAGGTGCAGAAATTATTGATGGTGCGTATCTCGGGAACGGTGCATCTTCTCGGAAGAGGTCTTCTATGGTATAATTTTGCGACTAACGGTTGGAAGTCATATTGATGGTCCAACCTTTTTTTTGATTTTGTAGTTAATTATTTGGTATGTTGTTCTAACGACAAGATTCGTGCGTTGTGCACGAATTTCTTATTTTCTATGTATTGCGTGGTAAGCCGTCCGAATGGATAGGGAGACACCGATGTGGTTCGTGCCAAGTCCACAGAGCTTGATGTGAGGAGTCGCATGGTGGTTTCTTTGATTTGTATCAGATGCGTTTTGTTGACCGTGGATACAATATATCAGATGGATGATAGTACAATATGGAATATTTCATCACAGACAGTTTCACACATCGTACAATCAAGAAAATGTTCACATTCAAATCATCAACATGGTAAAAACCACAAACGGATAGCATTTCATAGAGTAAACCTGGAAGTTTGTAAAACATGAAATATGGCCCTGGACGATCTAAGAAGTCCACTCGCGTTTGGCCATTTCGATCTGCTTGTCGAGGCTCTCCTGTTCGTGGGTCAAAGCTTCATTTTGCAGGACCAATACTTTATTGCGCTCGATCCCGAGCTTGATCTCGAGGTCAAAAACCTTCTTTGATAGATCATAGTTGCTGGCAATCAACTTCTTCAGTTCTTCATCCTGTTTCATTATCGTGTTCTGCGTCTTGAACAACAGCTCTCTGGCCTCAATTGCCTGGTCGAGGTTCCTGCTGGCGAGCTTGAGGGACGCAACTAACTCATCTGCAATCTCGAGGTTCCTCATTCTCAGTGAGGCGACCACCTCAGTCTCTGACGTCGGCTCCGATTCACCGGGCATGTACATACGTAGTTGCAAGCAGATCGATGAACGGAAATAAGTTAAACCAAAGGCAAACAGCTTAAAACGGATGTAAAGAAGTGAAAGCAGAGAAGAAGTATGAAATTACTTGGAAGCAGAGCGCGTCTCCCGTGCAGCCATTGTTGGGGAAGGAGGAGCAGGTGGCGATCGATGTACTAGCTAGAGATGGAAGGCGGTCAGTTAGGCGGTTAGGGGGTACTAGGTGAAGGTGCGTTTGGTTGCCCCTCTATTTAATCACAGAAGATAGGTGACGGTTGTGGAGAAGCCGAGGAGTTAACTCATCCCCACGTCGTCACTCCCCACTAAGCATGCTCGCCCCTATGACCACTACGTCCCATCTCTACTGCATGCGTGGAAACCGAGGAGTTTACCCTCCCCACGGTCAATCTATGATGTGCGACGGTTTAGTTTTTACCATGTGTTCTCAACCTCGATGGTTCCAATGCATTCCACCGCTTCTTCCCACGTTTCACCGTCCGAAAAATATTGTATGTTTTCGTGTTTGCTCGGTTCTTAGGGTTTAGGGGTTTCAAAGGGTTTTGTACCCGTGAGGTTATACTTTTTAAAAGGTGTTTGTGTCTATCGTTTGTCTAATTGAGTCTTCGGCCTTACATTTGGATTTTTTTCTAACCGCTAATTATTAGCATTGTGTATGGCGTGTTTGCATGCCATTTAGTTGTTGCATGAGTCTGTTATCTGTTTATTATTTGTCTTATTTTGCCTCGACTTTACATATGGATATAACTATTTATACACGTTGATTATTAGCATCGTGTATGGTGTGTCGTCAAAACATGGTTCGGGGGGTTGTGCGCCAAGGCGCACCCCTAAATCTAGTCCTATATGATGATCAAGATGCAAACTACCAAGATAAGCTAGTAAAACAAGTAAATGAAGGTTAAGAGATAATCACACAATGACACGGAGAATTTAATCCGAAGTTTCCTTCACAAGGAAGGTAGTCTCCGTTGGAGCGGTGCGGAGTCACAAAGTGATACCCGAATAGCCATGATATGGCACACCATATCTCCCTCGTGCTTTCTCCAATGAGGAGTGACATGAGCCACTATATGATGCCCTTGAGGCCGGCAACCAAACCTTTATAAGGATGAGGCACACATACTCCACAACCGAATTGGAGCCTCTCACCGAAATCCCGCGACTCCCAAAGCCACAAGATTCACCAAGCCAGGGCACGCATCCACAATTGAATTGGAGGCTCCCGGCTAGTCCCTGCGGCTTTTAAAGCCACAAAGACGAACACAACCATCTAGGGTTCCAACGAACCCAAGAGTAACAAGTTCCTCAATGGAATGTGTAGGGAAATCAAATCGCTTTGGTGAAAGTGTAGATCTAGGCCAACTCCCCCAAGTCCTAGAAGGACAAGGTGTTTGAGTGGGTAGGGAGAGAGATCTAGGAGTTTTGAGCTAGCAACAATGGTGGGCGAAATAGTTTTGGTCGTGGTACTTGGACCGAGGTAGGAGAAGGGTATTTGTAGGTATCTCCAAAAACTAGCCGTTGCAGGAAAAATAAACCCGGAGACTCTAATTCCGCGGTTCGCCCAAACAATCCGTATGCCACACATTAAAATCCATCCCCCAACCTATGGTTGATGCTACTAATTTCATTAATTGGAAATTTTTAATTGAATCTCATATTAGTAGCTCTTTGACTTAATTATATAGAATCATTCAAGATGGTTCAATCCAAAGAATTTCCTACATGATAAGAGGTGGATAAGAAACTCAACAACACGGCCTTGCACATTATCCAAAATTCTTTGACCTCGGAGAACCTTGCTCACATTCACCCCTTCTTCACCGCAAGATATTCTTGGGAGAACATCAACAAGATGTTTATGGGAAACTTGAGCATTCAACGCTCCAAGTTTGTTGGGGCCCCAGATGAAGCCATTAAGTTTATTATGATTGAAGATGAGTCCCCCAAAGATCTCTACCGAAGGCTCGTGTCTCTTATGGTTGCTTTGACGTGGGAACAAGTATGTGGATGACAATTGGATCAAGCATAAGTTCCTAAAGACCATCATGCATTTTGACAAGAACATGTCGTCAATTATTCCACACCTTTCCTCTAATGTTGTGTTGAGCGAGTTTATGGGGATCTTGAATAAGACCACCGAGAATGCTCTTGCTCATTCTAGATGTGTGAAAAACTCAAATCTTTCACTAAAGGTCAAGGCACATCAAAGTTGAATAAAAGGAAGAGGACGAGTATTGCACTGAGGAGACCAAGTATGCTTTCTATCAACATATGGCCTAGCTTCAAATTTTTTTGGGACAATATGAAGAACTTCAAGACAAGCAACTTAAGAGATAGCTCAAGTGGATTCAATCCCAAGCAACGTGTGAGAACGTGCTCCAATTTGTTGGAACGTGAGTCACTTCATCGCGGAGTGCCCATATGAGAAGAGGAAGACAATGGAGAAATTTTTTTTAAGGATAAGTCCAAATGTCTCCTCTCGTAACCCCCCTCTCACCCGTGTGGCGGCAGGGGGGAACCCTAGCGCCGCCGCCGCTGCAGCCCCCCACCGTTCCTCCCTCCTCCCTCCTGTCGTGGGTTTGTCACGTCAGGTGTCATAGATGACTTCGTAGGTGTGGGATTATGCGAGTCAAGCATCTCCGAGCTTGGGATCGCAGGAACAAAGATCAACACAGATTTACCCAGGTTCGGCCCCCTCAATGTGAGGTAAAAGACCTACTTCCTGCCTACCCTAGATTGGTATTGATATGATAATCGAGGTGTTACAATGGAGGCGATCCGATCTGGTACTCGCCGTATGAGCTAGGGTTTGGGGCTTGATAGCTTGACCCGCTCTAAGTCCTGCGAGTCCTCTTTATATACACAGAGGCTCGCTAGGTTACAAAAGGAAACTTCCCCATAAGGAATACATCCACAGAGGCCTACTCGGAGACTACTTGGTCTTCACGTCCTCCGGGATATGTCTTCTAGATCTTTCCCTTATGGCGGTTCAATATTGGGCTTGCTCCCAAGTGGGCCTTGTCCGTGCGAGTAAGTTAAGTCGCACTGGGCCGCGGGTTAATCCAGAAAGTATTCCCCCGACATTAGCCCCCAAGCGTGGCCTGAACTTCATAGTATTTCTTGATCTTGAATGCTTAGGCCGCGCTTTTCCTTGTTTCGCGGCTTATAATTGTGCAAGTTTGGCCTTGACTCGCACCTGGAAGATCATCTGACTTCGTGAGCTTCTTTGTTAGAGTATCCTGATAGCTTCAGAACTTGATGACGATCTATCTTCAAATTTTTGATGATAATATGATGTAGCCCCCAAGGATTGAGAGGATGTTATGTGGTAATCATCTCAATTCTTCTCAGAGAACTCTGAAGGTCATCACCTGTAACTTGATATCATGAATAAAACAATTGTTAAGTTACAAGTAATTGTAATTGGTGTTGCCGTACTATAAGCAGTACATCGACCTCTAGTTAGGCCATCTGAATCCTTAAGTGGGCACTCGCGCGACTCAGTATTTCCTAGGA
The DNA here is from genome assembly GCA_947311845.1 of Poa pratensis. NCBI lineage: Eukaryota > Viridiplantae > Streptophyta > Magnoliopsida > Poales > Poaceae > Poa > Poa pratensis. The sequence continues at coordinate 69,080,979 of CAMZMU010000128.1, read as the reverse complement.
ACATGTGTGTTCAGGGTCGAGAGCGGCCATGATAGGCAATCAAGCTCGATTGACGCCACACCCCAGTACTTTGGCCACATAATGCGAGTAGCAATCCAACTTAAGGTAAATTTGATAATTGCCAATAAATCGGCTGTTTCAGGGTAACAAAGACCCCAAGAAACATAATGATATTGCCATGATAGGCTAAGCTATGATAAGCTTTGATTATGATGACACATAAGGTCGCGCCTAGGTGGCAACCGAGTGTTATACATAGGGTTGGATCGCGCGTAGGTGGCGATCCATGGTGATACATGGGGTCGGTCGCGCCTAGGTGGCGACCAGAGATGATACAAAGTTTACGGCCGCGCCTAGGTGGCAGCCGGTTTCTGATACAAGGGTCGATCGCGCCTGGGTGGCGATCAGATGTTGCATAGGTCGCGCCTAGGTGGCGACCAAAGTTGAAGTTCTAGCCCTGAGTGGCTGTGATGATACTCAGCTATAAAGCTGGAAAGGATGATGCTTGGCTCTGATTAGCCTTTTCTTATGTATAGTACGGTCGCAGGTGTGCGACGTTCCAAGGGCGAGGTGCCTCGAGACGATCCTCGAAATCATGGCGTTCGCTGCTTTCTTCCCTTACATCCAGCAGGTAGTACGACCCATTGTTTAGCTTCTTGCTGATGATGTAGGGTCCTTCCCATGGAGAGGACAGCTTATGCATTCCCTTGTGATCTTGTTTAAGTCGCAGTACTAGGTCGCCTTCTTGAAAGGTGCGGGTTTTGATGCGTCTGGCATGATAGCGTCGCAAGTCTTGTTGATATACTGCTGACCTTGATGCTGCCAAGTCTCTAACCTCTTCTAATGTGTCCACCGAGTCTTGCCGAGCTATCTCATTATCTGTCTCGATGTAAGCCGCAACTCTTGGTGAATCATGTATGATATCGCTGGGCATGACTGCTTCTGCTCCATAGACCATGAAATATGGTGTAAATCCTGTGGATCTGTTAGGGGTTGTTCTTAAGCTCCACAGTACTGCTGGCAGTTCTTCCACCCAACATCCTGGAGATGCTTCGACCTTTTCAATAAGGCGCGGCTTAATTCCATGGAGAATTTCCTGGTTAGCTCGCTCAGCTTGTCCATTGCTCTGCGGGTGTGCTACTGACGTGAGGTCCAATCTTATCCCATTGTCTGCGCAAAATATCTGTGTAGCCCCTTCAGAGGTGTTGCTCCCATTGTCTGTAATGATACTATGGGGGTAACCGAAGCGGAATATGACCTTCTTCAAGAACTTGACTGCTGTTTCAGCCTCGCAATCTCCCACAGGTTCTGCTTCTATCCACTTTGTGAATTTGTCCACCATGACTAAGAGGTGAGTTTTTCCGTTTGAAGACCGTCTGAAAGGCCCTACCATGTCAAAACCCCATACGGCAAAAGGCCATGTGATGGGTATTGTGCGAAGTGCTTGGGCTGGCATATGATCTTGCCTAGCGTATCTTTGACATCCATCGCACACTCTGACAATTTGCTCTGCATCTGCTAATGCTGTTAACCAGAAGAATCCATGTCGGAACGCCTTTGCCACCAAAGATCTTGACGAAGCATGATGGCCACAATCGCCTGAATGAATTTCGTGCAAGATTTTTCGTCCCTCTTCTGGTGAGACACATCTTTGGAATGCTCCTGATACGCTGCGCTTGTATAATTCATTGTTGATGATTGTATAGGCCTTTGATCGTCGTATGATTTTGCGCGCCTCAATTTCATCGTCCGGCAGCACTCCGCGACTTAAATATGCCATGTATGGCTCTGTCCATCCTGGCTGTTCATGCAGGGCTGCGACTAAAGTTGAATCATCCTCTGGCTCTGCAATGTCAATCTCTGCTGGAGGTTTGACTGATGGATTGTGCAGTTCATCCAGGAAAACATTGGGTGGGACTGACTGTCTGTTGGATCCAAGCCGAGACAGGGCATCCGCAGCTTCATTTTGTCTCCGATCAATATGTTCAACTTGGTATCCAGTGAAATGTCCAGCAATTCTGTCCACCTCTCTCTATATGCAGCCATGTTCGCATCCTTGCTGTCCCACGTTCCGGAGACCTGCTGTGCCACCAAGTCTGAATCGCCAAAACAGCGTATGCGACTGATGTTCATCTCCTTTGCTATACGTAGACCATGAAGCAGTGCCTCGTACTCCGCCACGTTATTTGTGCAGTTGAAGTGTATCTGTAACACATACCGCAGCTTGTCTCCCTTGGGAGATGTCAGAACAACTCCAGCCCCCGAGCCTTGCAACTGTCTTGACCCATCAAAATGCATGGTCCAGTATTTGGTTTCTGCCATGCTAGGAGCAACTTGGATTTCTGTCCAATCGTTAATAAAATCTGCAAGGGCTTGCGACTTAATTGATGTGCGCGGCTCGTAACTGATGTGATGTGGTCCCAACTCGATCGCCCACTTAGCGACTCTTCCAGTAGCTTCTCGATTACGAATGATATCTGCCAATGGTGCTGAACTCACCACAGTTATTGGATGCTCTTGGAAGTAGTGCTTCAGCTTGCGACTCGCCATGAACACTCCAAACACCAACTTCTGCCACTGTGGGTAACGCTGTTTGGAAGCTGTGAGGACTTCGCTCACGTAGTATACTGGTCTCTGGACAGGGTATTCCTTTCCGTTTCTTGTCTCTCCACAACCATGACAGCACTCACAGCGCGGGAATTTGCCGCTATGTATAGTAGCATTGGCTCTTTATCTTTGGAGCCGCCAGAACTGGAGCATTTGTCAATTGATGTTTCAAGGCTGTCAGAGCTTCGTCGGCCTCTGCGTCCCAAACGAAGGTGTCTGATTTTTTCAACAGTCTGTACAAAGGTAGTGCTTTCTCTCCCAATCTTGATATAAAGCGACTCAAAGCTGCTACGCAACCAGTAAGCTGCACATCTTTTATCTTTTCTGGCTTTTGGAGATCCATCACGGCCTTTATCTTGTCAGGATTGGCCTCAATGCCTCTTTCTGATACTATGAATCCCAATAGCTTTCCTGCTGGTACTCCGAAAACGCACTTTGTGGGGTTGAGCTTCATGTTGTATTTTCTGAGATTTGTGAATGTCTCTGCCAGATCACCAATAAGATCCTGGCTAACTTGCGACTTAATCACAATATCATCCACGTAGGTGAACGTTGCGACCTATTTGCTCATGTAGCAATTCTGAATGCATCTTTGGTAAGTCGCACCTGCGTTCTTCAACCCAAAGGGCATGCTGACATAACAAAAAGCTCCGAAGGGTGTGATGAAGGACGTCTTTTCTTGGTCCTCCCTCTTCATCTTGATTTGATGGTAGCCTGAATAGGCGTCCAAAAAGCATAACAGCTCGCACCCAGCAGTTGAATCAATTACTTGGTCGATTCGGCAAAGCAAATGGATCCTTTGGACAAGCTTTGTTAAGACTGGTGTAATCAACGCACATTCGCCACGTACCGTTCTTTTTCATAACCAATACTGGATTTGCCACCCATTCCGGATGGTATACCTCTGTGATGAATCCTGCAGCCAGCAAGCGAGCTATTTCCTCTCCTATTGCCTTTCTCCTGTCATCATGAAAACGCCGTAGTGGCTGCTTCACTGGTTTAGCCGCAGGGTTCACTTTGAGGCTATGTTCTGCTAATTCTCTTGGTACCCCTGGCATATCTGACGGCTTCCATGCGAAGATGTCTTATTTTCCTGGAGAAAAGCGACGAGGGCCTTCTCCTGCTCTTCTTCCATGTGTGCTCCAATGCTAGTTTGCTTGGATGAGTCGCCAGGAACAAGATTTATCTGCTTAGTGTCCTGGGCCGCTTTGAATTTCATTGGTGGCTCGGCAGATGGCGTGGTAACCACACTCATATCGTTTGGGTCCACCTGCGACTTATAACCTTTTAGTTCTTCCGCGGCACAGGCGGATTCTGCGAAGGCCGCATCTCCTTTCTCACATTCTATTGCTTTTTCTCTATCTCCGTACACTGTGATGACCCCTTTTGGTCCTGGTATCTTCAACTGTAGGTACACGTAGCATGGCCTGGCCATAAACTTAGCAAAGGCCGTTCTTCCAAACAAGGCGTGATATGGGCTTTGGAATTTTACCACTTCGAAGCTTAGGAATTCACTTCTAAAGTTCTCTTCTGTTCCAAAAGTTACCCCTAGGGTTATTTTCCCCACTGGCCGTGCGGACCTTCCTGGGACAATGCCGTGAAATACTGTTGACGTGGGCTGCAGGCTGGAATCCTTGAGTCCTAGACGCTGGAAAGTATCGTAGTACAAGATATTAATGCTGCTTCCTCCATCCATAAGCACTTTGGTCAGCTTGTATCCTGCAACGTATGGTGCCACAACCAGTGCCAACTTGCCAGGTTCCCGTACTGTGGCGGGTGGTCGTCGCGACTCCAGGTTACGCGTATTCTGACCACCTTAACCAAGCGGGTGTTGCTGGTATCACGGCGTTCACCTGCTGACTTCTCGGCTCAATTTCTCTTCTCTTTTGGAGGTATCGATAACTATTGTGTGATACTGCCCCGTCTGCCTGGGGTTACTCGCGCCGTGCTGCCCAATATTTGTGTTATGAGCCGCACTAGGGTTTCCTTCATGGGAATTCCCCCCGTTGTGTTGGCTCTCTTCTTTCCACTTTTTGTAATAATGGCATTGCGCCTTGGTATGGTCCGCTGGCCGTCCATCACCTGTCGCATGAAGGTCGCATGGCCGGTTGAAAACTTCTTGCATATTGATTGGACGGGAGCCGTATCCTCGACCCCTTCCACGCTGGCCTCTGAATCCTCCACGCCATTGGCGACGAGCCCTGAGTGACCATCTTCGCTTTTGCGTTTGTTTTGACTCGTTGTTGTGGCTCGTTTGCTGCTGCTGGGGCTTGTTGGAGTTTTTCTTTCCTTTGCAGCAACCTCCTCTTCTTCTCCGTCTGACGCGTCTCTGGTTTTATCTGAGCTGGCATATTTGTTAGCCGCAGCCATCACCTCGCTGAGGCTCTTGACTTTATCCTTCATGCGACCCAGCTTATGAATCAGCGGCTCAAACTTGCAGTTTTTCTCCATCACCAGGACGGCTGAGCTTGGTGGTATATTATCTGAGGAGTGTATTATTTCTGCCACCCTTTTCATCCAATGGCGACTTGACTCGCCTTCCTTCTGGACACAACGCTCTAAATCTTCTATATTGCAGAGTCGCTTGCAAGTTCCTTGGAAGTTCTTAACGAAGGCATCCTTCAGTTCCTCCCAAGTATTTATAGAGTTGGGAGGCAAATTTTGCAGCCATATGTGCGCTGCCTTCTAGCATCATGTTTAGGTAGCGTGCGCAGATCTCTTCAGATGCGTTTAGGATGCTCATGCCCATCTCGTAATTGTTGAGCCAAGTGGTTGGATCCATGCTGGCGTTATAGTTTGCCACCTTGCGTGGCCCTTTGAAATCTTCAGGAAAAGGTTCCGATCTGATCCTCTCAGTGAAACACGCCGGTCCCTTGAGTCGCGAGGACAGGGCTGTGGGCGCGCCTGCGGGGTTATCTGCGGGCCGCTTTTGCATCAATGGCATTCGCCTGCGCTTCTGCGACTTGCTCCTGCTGCCTCTGTGCGACTCCTGACACGTCCTCTGGTGGCCTGCTTGGACGCTTCTTTCTGCTGAATCCTGTGATTGGCTGGTACGAGGGGCAGCTGTGCTTCGGCTTCCGCCCTATTGGCTTGTTGCAGGACTGCCGTACTTAGCATCTGAATCGCGCGCCGCGCCTCAGCATTGACCGGGTCATCGCCTGTTGGTACCATCTGAGTCAAGATATTAGCCGCAGCATACATATTATCGACAGGGTTCTGGTAATGGCCCTGTGGGGTGTGAAACCTCCTTGGTTGTTGCTGGGTCTCTTGATTTGTTGGTACCCTCCTTCCGCAGTCGTCTGGATTCCGTCCCCGGCTGGAGTGAGCGGGATTTCCACTGTTGGTTGAGTCGCGCGCAGCTGTTTTGCGGGTCAACTGTTGTTGAGTCGCGCGCTGTGTTTGGGTCAACCTGTTGTTGAGTCGCAGCCAGCGCGGCTATTCTCTGTCGCTCCTGTTGGATTCCTTGGTTTATCTGATCGAGCCTGCGGCGCTCTTCTTCCATCCTTCGAACCTCATACAGGAGCTCGGCCCTGGCGGCCTCAATTTCTGTTGCACGGAGGGCGGCGTTCGTGGCTGACACAGGGACAAGAAGTGGGTTGCTTGGGGGTGCCGATGCCTCGGTTTCTCCAGCAGTTCCTGATGCGCCTGCTCTCCGGCCATGTAAACCGCGACTTGTGCCATCTCTTGATCTGGTGATGATGTGATTTCTGGTGGGTAACCCCAGCAACTTTCTTCAAAGGCTGGTATGATGGACCCAAACTCTTGCGAGTCCATGCTTTCCACGGATTCTTCCCCATCATCGGCGACTTCTTCTCTGAATCGCCTTCTTGGACCGATCTAACGGACCTGCCACCGATGAAGCCGACGAAGACGTTGATGGATCCGAACGGGATGACGTGGCCCGTCTCCAAATAATCTGCTTCCGGCCCCCAGCTCGAATCGTCGATGAGGGGTGTGCCATTGACCGTGATGATACGGCCAACAACAAGATCTTCAGCTCCCTTCATGGATCCTGCGCGGAACGTGACGCTCTTGACCGCAGGCCCCACGGTGGGCGCCAACTGTCGTGGGTTTGTCACGTCAGGTGTCATAGATGACTTCGTAGGTGTGGGATTATGCGAGTCAAGCATCTCCGAGCTTGGGATCGCAGGAACAAAGATCAACACAGATTTACCCAGGTTCGGCCCCCTCAATGTGAGGTAAAAGACCTACTTCCTGCCTACCCTAGATTGGTATTGATATGATAATCGAGGTGTTACAATGGAGGCGATCCGATCTGGTACTCGCCGTATGAGCTAGGGTTTGGGGCTTGATAGCTTGACCGCTCTAAGTCCTGCGAGTCCTCTTTATATACACAGAGGCTCGCTAGGTTACAAAAGGAAACTTCCCCATAAGGAATACGTCCACAGAGGCCTACTCGGAGACTACTTGGTCTTCACGTCCTCCGGGATATGTCTTCTAGATCTTTCCCTTATGGCGGTTCAATATTGGGCTTGCTCCCAAGTGGGCCTTTGTCCGTGCGAGTAAATTAAGTCGCACTGGCCGCGGGTTAATCCAGAAAGTATCCCCCGACACTTGTGCCCCGGCTACAACCATTGCCGGCTCCCTGGCCAACACAGAGATAGAGCCTTGTGCACACGCTCCGGAAATCGCCTCCATCCTCTTCCTCCAACCCAGTTCAGCATGCCGATCGGAGCAAAGACTCTCGCCAGCCAGCCTGCCGCGGATGCCACCATGACACTGGCTACGCCCACTCCCTGTGCAAGTCCACCATAACACGACCTCGTCGAGTCCCCGCTGCACCACGCCGCCAAGACCCCGTCTTCGTCATGGAAGGTGAAGCTCCACTCCACCGGTAGACCACTCCAGGCAGCACGTGTTCCAAAACGATGCCCTCAAGAGGGAGAAGCGACACCGAAAGTGCCGCCATCGTCTGATCCGGTAGCACCAGATCTTGGTTTCCCCCGGAACATCATGGCGGAAGGTAGAAGAATCACTGCGACGACGCCTTCAGCAAGGTAACGACGCCCACGGCGCCGCCATCGTCGGCTCCGACCTCGGAGCCCAGATCTCACCGGCCATCATCAACACCTTCAGATCAACGCGAGCAGAGGCAAGATCTGGGCATGGACACGCCACCGGAGTGTGAGTGGCACACCCAAATCACCCTGCTGATCAGATCCGCCCCACGCCCCGCTCACAAGGATCGGAACGCCGGAAGCCGTCGCTCTGCGCCTGGAGGGCCGGATCTACCCGTCCGTCACGCCGTCGATGCAGGCGTCGACGTCACCGTGGCGACCGGCAAGCCGCGCCACGGCCGAGGATCGGCATCGCCCCCCACGCCAGCCCGTCAATCTAGAGGACGGCCAATTCCCCCCCGCCGCCGGCCGTGCCAGGCTTTGCCTGGCCGCCCATGGTGGTAGCGGGGAGGTGTCGGGGGAATACTTTCTGGATTAACCCGTGGCCCAGTGCGACTTAATTACTCGCACGTACAAAAGGCCCACTTGGAGCAAGCCCAATATTGAACCGCCATAAGGAAAAGATCTAGAAGACATATCCCGGAGGACGTGAAGACCAAGTAGTCTCCGAGTAGGCCTCTGTGACATTTCCTTATGGGGGAAGTTTCCTTTTGTAACCTAGCGAGCCTCTGTGTATATAAAGAGGACTCGCAGGACTTAGAGCGGGTCAAGCTATCAAGCCCCAAACCCTAGCTCATACGGCGAGTACCAGATCGGATCGCCTCCATTGTAACACCTCGATTATCATATCAATACCAATCTAGGGTAGGCAGGAAGTAGGTCTTTTACCTCACATTGAGGGGCCGAACCTGGGTAAATCTGTGTTGATCTTTGTTCCTGCGATCCCAAGCTCGGAGATGCTTGACTCGCATAATCCCACACCTACGAAGTCATCTATGACACCTGACGTGACAAACCCACGACAGTTGGCGCCCACCGTGGGGCCTGCGGTCAAGAGCGTCACGTTCCGCGCAGGATCCATGAAGGGAGCTGAAGATCTTGTTGTTGGCCGTATCATCACGGTCAATGGCACACCCCTCATCGACGATTCAAGCTGGGGGCCGAAGCAGATTATTTGGAGACCGGCCACGTCATCCCGTTCGGATCCATCAACGTCTTCGTCGGCTTCATCGGTGGCAGGTCCGTTAGATCGGTCCAGAAGGCGATTCAGTAGAAGAAGTCGCCGATGATGGGGAAGAATCCGTGGAAAGCATGGACTCGCAAGAGTTTGGGTCCATCATACCTGCCTTTGAAGAAAGTTGCTGGGGTTACCCACCAGAAATCACATCATCACCAGATCAAGAGATGGCACAAGTCGCGGTTTACATGGCCGGAGGAGCAGGCGCATCAGGAACTGCTGGAGAAACCGAGGCATCGGCACCCCCAAGCAACCCACTTCTTGTCCCTGTGTCAGCCACGAACGCCGCCCTCCGTGCAACAGAAATTGAGGCCGCCAGGGCCGAGCTCCTGTATGAGGTTCGAAGGATGGAAGAAGAGCGCCGCAGGCTCGATCAGATAAACCAAGGAATCCAACAGGAGCGGCAGAGAGTAGCCGCGCTGGCTGCGACTCAACAACAGGTTGACAAACACAGCTGCGCGACTCAAAACAGTGACCCGCAAACACAGCGCGCGCGACTCAACCAACAGTGGAAATCCCGCTCACTCCAGCCGCGGGACGGGAATCCAGACGACTGCGGAAGGAAGGGTACCAACAAATCAAGAGACCCAGCAACAACCAAGGAGGTTTCACACCCCACAGGGCCATTACCAGAACCCTGTCGATAATATGTATGCTGCGGCTAATATCTTGACTCAGATGGTACCAACAGGCGATGACCCGGTCAATGCTGAGGCGCGGCGCGATTCAGATGCTAAGTACGGCAGTCCTGCAACAAGCCAATAGGGCGGAAGCCGAAGCACAGCTGCCCCTCGTACCAGCCAATCACAGGATCAGCAGAAAGAAGCGTCCAAAGCAGGCCACCAGAGACGTGTCAGGAGTCGCACAGAGAGCAGGAGCAAGTCGCAGAAGCGCAGGCGAATGCCATTGATGCAAAAGCGGCCCGCAGATAACCCCGCAGGCGCGCCCACAGCCCTGTCCTCGCGACTCAAGGGACCGCGTGTTTCACTGAAGGATCAGATCGGAACCTTTTCCTGAAGATTTCAAAGGGCCACGCAAGGTGGCAAACTATAACGCCAGCATGGATCCAACCACTTGGCTCAACAATTACGAGATGGGCATGAGCATCCTAAACGCATCTGAAGAGATCTGCGCACGCTACCTAAACATGATGCTAGAAGGTGCAGCGCACATATGGCTGCAAAATTTGCCTCCCAACTCTATAAATACTTGGGAGGAACTGAAGGATGCCTTCATTAAGAACTTCCAAGGAACTTGCAAGCGACTCTGCAATATAGAAGATTTGAGCGTTGTGTCCAGAAGGAAGGCGAGTCAAGTCGCCATTGGATGAAAAGGGTGGCAGAAATAATACACTCCTCAGATAATATACCACCAAGCTCAGCCGTCCTGGTGATGGAGAAAAACTGCAAGTTTGAGCCGCTGATTCATAAGCTGGGTCGCATGAAGGATAAAGTCAAGAGCCTCAGCGAGGTGATGGCTGCGGCTAACAAATATGCCAGCTCAGATAAAACCAGAGACGCGTCAGACGGAGAAGAAGAGGAGGTTGCTGCAAAAGGAAAGAAAAACTCCAACAAGCCCCAGCAGCAGCAAACGAGCCACAACAACGCGAGTCAAAACAAACGCAAAAGCGAAGATGGTCACTCAGGGCTCGTCGCCAATGCGCGTGGAGGATTCAGAGGCCAGCGTGGAAGGGGTCGAGGATACGGCTCCCGTCCAATCAATATGCAAGAAGTTTTCAACCGGCCATGCGACCTTCATGCGACAGGTGATGGACGGCCAGCGGACCATACCAAGGCGCAATGCCATTATTACAAAAAGTGGAAAGAAGAGAGCCAACACAACGGGGGGAATTCCCATGAAGGAAACCCTAGTGCGGCTCATAACACAAATATTGGGCAGCACGGCGCGAGTAACCCCAGGCAGACGGGGCAGTATCACACAATAGTTATCGATACCTCCAAAAGAAAGAGAAATTGAGCCGGAGAAGTCAGCAGGTGAACGCCGTGATACCAGCAACACCCTTGGTTAAGGTGGTCAGAATACGCGGTAACCTGGAGTCGCGACGACCACCCGCCACAAGTACGGGAACCTGGCAAGTTGGCACTGGTTGTGGCACCATACGTTGCAGGATACAAGCTGACCAAAGTGCTTATGGATGGAGGAAGCAGCATTAATATCTTGTACTACGATACTTTCCAGCGTCTAGGACTCAAGGATTCCAGCCTGCAGCCCACGTCAACAGTATTTCACGGCATTGTCCCAGGAAGGTCCGCACGGCCAGTGGGGAAAATAACCCTAGGGGTAACTTTTGGAACAGAAGAGAACTTTAGAAGTGAATTCCTAAGCTTCGAAGTGGTAAAATTCCAAAGCCCATATCACGCCTTGTTTGGAAGAACGGCCTTTGCTAAGTTTATGGCCAGGCCATGCTACGTGTACCTACAGTTGAAGATACCAGGACCAAAAGGGGTCATCACAGTGTACGGAGATAGAGAAAAAGCAATAGAATGTGAGAAAGGAGATGCGGCTTCGCAGAATCCGCCTGTGCCGCGGAAGAGCTAAAAGGTTATAAGTCGCAGGTGGACCCAAACGATATGAGTGTGGTTACCACGCCATCTGCCGAGCCACCAATGAAATTCAAAGCGGCCCAGGACACTAAGCAGATAAATCTTGTTCCTGGCGACTCATCCAAGCAAACTAGCATTGGAGCACACATGGAAGAAGAGCAGGAGAAGGCCCTCGTCGCTTTTCTCCAGGAAAATAAGACATCTTCGCATGGAAGCCGTCAGATATGCCAGGGGTACCAAGAGAATTAGCAGAACATAGCCTCAAAGTGAACCCTGCGGCTAAACCAGTGAAGCAGCCACTACGGCGTTTCATGATGACAGGAGAAAGGCAATAGGAGAGGAAATAGCTCGCTTGCTGGCTGCAGGATTCATCACAGAGGTATACCATCCGGAATGGGTGGCAAATCCAGTATTGGTTATGAAAAAGAACGGTACGTGGCGAATGTGCGTTGATTACACCAGTCTTAACAAAGCTTGTCCAAAGGATCCATTTGCTTTGCCGCGAATCGACCAAGTAATTGATTCAACTGCTGGGTGCGAGCTGTTATGCTTTTTGGACGCCTATTCAGGCTACCATCAAATCAAGATGAAGAGGGAGGACCAAGAAAAGACGTCCTTCATCACACCCTTCGGAGCTTTTTGTTATGTCAGCATGCCCTTTGGGTTGAAGAACGCAGGTGCGACTTACCAAAGATGCATTCAGAATTGCCTACATGAGCAAATAGGTCGCAACGTTCATGCCTACGTGGATGATATTGTGATTAAGTCGCAAGTTAGCCAGGATCTTATTGGTGATCTGGCAGAGACATTCACAAATCTCAGAAAATACAACATGAAGCTCAACCCCACAAAGTGCGTTTTCGGAGTACCAGCAGGAAAGCTATTGGGATTCATAGTATCAGAAAGAGGCATTGAGGCCAATCCTGACAAGATAAAGGCCGTGATGGATCTCCAAAAGCCAGAAAAGATAAAAGATGTGCAGCGGCTTACTGGTTGCGTAGCAGCTTTGAGTCGCTTTATATCAAGATTGGGAGAGAAAGCACTACCTTTGTACAGACTGTTGAAAAAATCAGACACCTTCGTTTGGGACGCAGAGGCCGACGAAGCTCTGACAGCCTTGAAACATCAATTGACAAATGCTCCAGTTCTGGCGGCTCCAAAAGATAAAGAGCCAATGCTACTATACATAGCGGCAAATTCCCGCGCTGTGAGTGCTGTCATGGTTGTGGAGAGACAAGAAACGGAAAGGAATACCCTGTCCAGAGACCAGTATACTACGTGAGCGAAGTCCTCACAGCTTCCAAACAGCGTTACCCACAGTGGCAGAAGTTGGTGTTTGGAGTGTTCATGGCGAGTCGCAAGCTGAAGCACTACTTCCAAGAGCATCCAATAACTGTGGTGAGTTCAGCACCATTGGCAGATATCATTCGTAATCGAGAAGCTACTGGAAGAGTCGCTAAGTGGGCGATCGAGTTGGGACCACATCACATCAGTTACGAGCCGCGCACATCAATTAAGTCGCAAGCCCTTGCAGATTTTATTAACGATTGGACAGAAATCCAAGTTGCTCCTAGCATGGCAGAAACCAAATACTGGACCATGCATTTTGATGGGTCAAGACAGTTGCAAGGCTCGGGGGCTGGAGTTGTTCTGACATCTCCCAAGGGAGACAAGCTGCGGTATGTGTTACAGATACACTTCAACTGCACAAATAACGTGGCGGAGTACGAGGCACTGCTTCATGGTCTACGTATAGCAAAGGAGATGAACATCAGTCGCATACGCTGTTTTGGCGATTCAGACTTGGTGGCACAGCAGGTCTCCGGAACGTGGGACAGCAAGGATGCGAACATGGCTGCATATAGAGAGGTGGACAGAATTGCTGGACATTTCACTGGATACCAAGTTGAACATATTGATCGGAGACAAAATGAAGCTGGATGCCCTGTCTCGGCTTGGATCCAACAGACAGTCAGTCCCACCCAATGTTTTCCTGGATGAACTGCACAATCCATCAGTCAAACCTCCAGCAGAGATTGACATTGCAGAGCCAGAGGATGATTCAACTTTAGTCGCAGCCCTGCATGAACAGCCAGGATGGACAGAGCCATACATGGCATATTTAAGTCGCGGAGTGCTGCCGGACGATGAAATTGAGGCGCGCAAAATCATACGACGATCAAAGGCCTATACAATCATCAACAACGAATTATACAAGCGCAGCGTGTCAGGAGCATTCCAAAGATGTGTCTCACCAGAAGAGGGACGAAAAATCTTGCACGAAATTCATTCAGGCGATTGTGGCCATCATGCTTCGTCAAGATCTTTGGTGGCAAAGGCGTTCCGACATGGATTCTTCTGGTTAACAGCATTAGCAGACGCAGAGCAAATTGTCAGAGTGTGCGATGGATGTCAAAGATACGCTAGGCAAGATCATATGCCAGCCCAAGCACTTCGCACAATACCCATCACATGGCCTTTTGCCGTATGGGGTTTTGACATGGTAGGGCCTTTCAGACGGTCTTCAAACGGAAAAACTCACCTCTTAGTCATGGTGGACAAATTCACAAAGTGGATAGAAGCAGAACCTGTGGGAGATTGCGAGGCTGAAACAGCAGTCAAGTTCTTGAAGAAGGTCATATTCCGCTTCGGTTACCCCCATAGTATCATTACAGACAATGGGAGCAACACCTCTGAAGGGGCTACACAGATATTTTGCGCAGACAATGGGATAAGATTGGACCTCACGTCAGTAGCACACCCGCAGAGCAATGGACAAGCTGAGCGAGCTAACCAGGAAATTCTCCATGGAATTAAGCCGCGCCTTATTGAAAAGGTCGAAGCATCTCCAGGATGTTGGGTGGAAGAACTGCCAGCAGTACTGTGGAGCTTGAGAACAACCCCTAACAGATCCACAGGATTTACACCATATTTCATGGTCTATGGAGCAGAAGCAGTCATGCCCAGCGATATCATACATGATTCACCAAGAGTTGCGGCTTACATCGAGACAGATAATGAGATAGCTCGGCAAGACTCGGTGGACACATTAGAAGAGGTTAGAGACTTGGCAGCATCAAGGTCAGCAGTATATCAACAAGACTTGCGACGCTATCATGCCAGACGCATCAAAACCCGCACCTTTCAAGAAGGCGACCTAGTACTGCGACTTAAACAAGATCACAAGGGAATGCATAAGCTGTCCTCTCCATGGGAAGGACCCTACATCATCAGCAAGAAGCTAAACAATGGGTCGTACTACCTGCTGGATGTAAGGGAAGAAAGCAGCGAACGCCATGATTTCGAGGATCGTCTCGAGGCACCTCGCCCTTGGAACGTCGCACACCTGCGACCGTACTATACATAAGAAAAGGCTAATCAGAGCCAAGCATCATCCTTTCCAGCTTTATAGCTGAGTATCATCACAGCCACTCAGGGCTAGAACTTCAACTTTGGTCGCCACCTAGGCGCGACCTATGCAACATCTGATCGCCACCCAGGCGCGATCGACCCTTGTATCAGAAACCGGCTGCCACCTAGGCGCGGCCGTAAACTTTGTATCATCTCTGGTCGCCACCTAGGCGCGACCGACCCCATGTATCACCATGGATCGCCACCTACGCGCGATCCAACCCTATGTATAACACTCGGTTGCCACCTAGGCGCGACCTTATGTGTCATCATAATCAAAGCTTATCATAGCTTAGCCTATCATGGCAATATCATTATGTTTCTTGGGGTCTTTGTTACCCTGAAACAGCCGATTTATTGGCAATTATCAAATTTACCTTAAGTTGGATTGCTACTCGCATTATGTGGCCAAAGTACTGGGGTGTGGCGTCAATCGAGCTTGATTGCCTATCATGGCCGCTCTCGACCCTGAACACACATGTTCCTAGGAAATACTGAGTCGCGCGAGTGCCCACTTAAGGATTCAGATGGCCTAACTAGAGGTCGATGTACTGCTTATAGTACGGCAACACCAATTACAATTACTTGTAACTTAACAATTGTTTTATTCATGATATCAAGTTACAGGTGATGACCTTCAGAGTTCTCTGAGAAGAATTGAGATGATTACCACATAACATCCTCTCAATCCTTGGGGGCTATATCATATTATCATCAAAAATTTGAAGATAGATCGTCATCAAGTTCTGAAGCTATCAGGATACTCTAACAAAGAAGCTCACGAAGTCAGATGATCTTCCAGGTGCGAGTCAAGGCCAAACTTGCACAATTATAAGCCGCGAAACAAGGAAAAGCGCGGCCTAAACATTCAAGATCAAGAAATACTATGAAGTTCAGGCCACGCTTGGGGGCTAATGTCGGGGGAATACTTTCTGGATTAACCCGCGGCCCAGTGCGACTTAACTTACTCGCACGGACAAAGGCCCACTTGGGAGCAAGCCCAATATTGAACCGCCATAAGGGAAAGATCTAGAAGACATATCCCGGAGGACGTGAAGACCAAGTAGTCTCCGAGTAGGCCTCTGTGGATGTATTCCTTATGGGGAAGTTTCCTTTTGTAACCTAGCGAGCCTCTGTGTATATAAAGAGGACTCGCAGGACTTAGAGCGGGTCAAGCTATCAAGCCCAAACCCTAGCTCATACGGCGAGTACCAGATCGGATCGCCTCCATTGTAACACCTCGATTATCATATCAATACCAATCTAGGGTAGGCAGGAAGTAGGTCTTTTACCTCACATTGAGGGGGCCGAACCTGGGTAAATCTGTGTTGATCTTTGTTCCTGCGATCCCAAGCTGGAGATGCTTGACTCGCATAATCCCACACCTATGAAGTCATCTATGACACCTGACGTGACAAACCCACGACAACAAGGCCCCGTTTCACTCTGTCGTTTGTGCTAGTTGTGGTACTGATGGTGGATTCAGCTTGTATTCGTTCGTTATAAGGCTTTTGCCAGCTATGTTGAATAAAATAAATAAAGCGGCGTATGCATCATTTTGATGCAGAGGCTGGGTGACCCTTTTCTAAAAAAAAGGATAAGTCCAAATTCGTTCAAAACAAGAAACTTCGCGGAGAAGAAGCCTCACAAGATGTTGGTGGTCCATGAGCAGTACATGTTTTTGGTGATGAATATGAAAATCAACTTGTAACTGTGGCCCAAGTCGCCATAGCTACCCTTCCCCTTAGTCGATGAATGTGTATACATATAAAAATAGAGTATTTTATTGCCTCATATGTGCAGTGTGTGTGGGAATACCATTTCATAATAGACTTGCCGATTATGCTACCAGTTGAGTCTCTCATGGAAGAAACAACAAATATCCCCAAGTTAATGGCCGGCCTAACCCATACACGAAAGACAAATAGTAAAAAACTACACCCAAAACATTAAATATCCCCCAAATGAGGGATACATCTAACCCATGCATGGAAGAAACCTTGTAAACACTACACCCTAAACAATTAATTTCACAAATCGATAGCAGATCCCCTAAACATTTTACTTCACCCAAAAAGGGAGTAGATGAAACCCTAGATAAGGAACTACCACCAAATTGAACAAACTAAAGATAGATTTACACACTATCCTTCCTTGCGAAAGAACGGACAAACTAACACAAGCATGATCAAGCGAATGCAAGCACGATCAAACCCTAACCATAGCGTAACATGAATAGTATGTACAAATCCATGAAGAGCATTCAAAACTATGGTGGAGGACTTACCGCTATTGCGACGAGTTGGTGGTGGTGAGCATGTGCTGACAGAGGGACCGAGGGTGGCCGTCGATGGCCACGACGTCGCTATAATTATGCCAGAGAAAGTTGAACCGTTGGCGACACGGGCGGAGCTTAGTTGGAGCAAAACTGAGCCATGACCCGCCCAGCTCAGTAAATTTCTGCATGGACACATGTAAAATTAGCCCATTAACAGTCATTCTACTCTCTGTTGCCTTATGGGCCGCTCAACTATTTTTGGCAAGCTCCAGCGCTGGTGCGAACATGAAAGAGCATAGATGCGTATTGAGGGGATTTATGACATATTTTTCTGAAGCGGCTTCCCCGCTTTTGCAGTTATGTCCCTCTGTGGGCCCCCAAACATTTGGATTCACGAAAATGGTCGATTCGATCGTTCCTCGTGGACCAAGGCCTATTTCGTTTTAAGAAACATGTAATATATGACCAGCGCACACCTGCAGGAAACTAAACACGCCCTAGGCATTTGCATCTCGTGGTGGGAGAACCCCCAGAATGTCATGGACGGTCAATCTGGGTCTCAGTCGGACAGCAGTTTCTGAGTCTTAATCGGAACTCCACGTTGTGTGCCACAGAGCACGGACACGGCGCAGGCTGGAGCGAAGGGATAGACAAAGAGCCGGGAGCGAGAGAGTACGTGCCAGGCAGCTAAACCCTGGACCACGGACAGCGAAAGCGCTGGGCGCCTTGTATCATGCCATCTACGAGCGATGCAGATGCCCTTCCTCGGCTGGTTATTCATTGGTTCCCCGGAAGGGCGGAAGAGCAAGGTTCCAAACCGGCATGGTCCAAGTCGCTAGTCGGCGGTAGATCGACAGCTTGCCGCCTGTCCGCCTCATGGACTCATATGGTCATGCCTCGAGTCACGGGCGAAATGAAGATACGCTCCAAATGGGAGAATTTCGCATGATCCAAACTGAAAGAGACCATTTTATTCGGTGCCCGTGAGCAGCTAACTACACGGTGCAGTGTCTGTCTGTGCCACGAATACGATTAATCTCTTTACCATGCGCTAAGGGCCCATGCGCAATCTGGGCCGTCTAATACAACTCTTTAGAAGAGCTGTAATATAGACGGAGAGTTGAATGTCACTGATCTCCGAGCATCAGGGAATGCCACTGATCTCCGAGCAGCAGGGACTTGACGATGGCGTCGGCGTTCCGGCTGTCGATAGGGAACATGTGGCCGGACCTGGGAAGCTCGTGGTAGACGACCCAGGGGAGCCTCTCGCTGATGTACCTCGACAAGCTGCACGGGACCATGAGATCCTCCGCTCCATGCCACAGGTGCACCTTCCCTTCGCCGCTGGCGAACGGGTTCTTCAGCTCAAGGGGCTCCACTCCCACTTCCCGAACCCGACAATCATGTCGCGGTGCAGGCTGTGGTACTCCCCCTGCTGCCTTATCATCGGCTGCCAGATGATGCACAAACAGAGCACAGAAATGAGCAGTCAGTTACATCAGGGCGCGAGTGATTCAGGAGTGCTTTGTTTTTTGTTACCAAGTAGGTTCGCATGGCGAAATTCGTGAGCTTCGCGTCTTCTTCAGACATGATCGCTGGGTTGTAGGTGATGACGCTGGAACGCGGGAAAAACTTCTGGGTGTTCCACCAGTAGGTGAGCCATGGCAGATGATGGGAGACCCAGACCGCCCACTGGTCCTGCGGGAGCTGCTGGTACCAGGAGTCCCGTGACACGTTCGACGGCAAGCCCGGCCACCAGTAGTTGCCCACCGGCGCCAGAATAGCCACGTCCAAGAGCCTGTTCGTCCAGCGCGATCAAACAAACATTCAGACTTGAAGCCTCTCATGTTTTCAGTCAAGAAAGGCGCACGTGTCACCTGTGTGGGATGTACTTGAGGCAGCTCCACATGATCTCGCCGCCCATGGAGAAGCCGATGAGGTGAAACTTAGGACCAAGCTCCAGGTTGTCGGCGAGCTCCTCGATGTCGAGGGCGATGCTCTTCTCAGTCCGGGCTGGGTTCGCGTCGCTCTCAGCGTATCCAGGCCGGTCAAAGGACAGCAGGTAGATGCCCAGCTCTTGTGTCACCTCCTGCACCAGGATTTCAGTACATGCCACATGGCAACCACTTCGTGTTAGCTTGAACTAGACTGTTCAGTCTGTAAAATGTCTTAAGATAGCAGTAATTAACAATATGTACCGGGGAAATCGGAAGGGCGTCGAGTCTGCAGGAGTCAAACCCATGAACATAGATGATCTTGTACTTAGCCTTCTCCTTTGGGACACCGAATTCCTTATATGCCAAATGCCTACCGTCTTTGAGCTTGGTTCTTGGTGCTGTAACCGGGGGGCCATTCGGTGAGCCACAGATTTTAGGATGCGGAGGATGAATCTGCTGGTACAGCAGCGCCGACAGGATCACAAACAGAACCACGGAGAGCTTCCTCGCCATATCTGTGAAATGAAAATAAACACCTGAATTGGTTTTGTGTCATTGCAGTCTGAATATATGCACTTTGTTCAATTGTTGTGCAGGTTGTAAATTGTCTTCTCTTGTAAGTAATGGACGGTTTCAACTTAGCTTTTGACCTATATCAGAGATGGAGGGTTTGAACATGTACCAAATTGCAACGTCATACATCTCAACCAGAAGGCTTGTTATTACAGATACAGCATGACACCAATGCTTTCATGATATTCTGTACTTTGACATCACCATGACTTTGACATCAGTGTTTTGTGGAACGTTGGACTATCTCGAGACATTTCCATGACTTTGACATCACTGTCTTGTGGAATGTCGACAGAATGGTACACATCAGACATTCAGATGTCTGAAACTATTATACCAAGGGGAATTTCCCAAACACTACTTGGCAGATTAATGAAGTCTGAAAGCATAGTCTACTAAACTGTTTAGAAAATAAGCATAGTCTACTAAAATGTTTCAAAATATAAATATAAATAATGCATATTCGGCTAACATCGAGGTCCCAAGAAACAATTAAATATGCAAGCTGCATCTGGTAGCCAAGAAACATATACAAGCAAAACACAAAGTAATTTATCATTTTGGACTGTCAGTTTCAGAAATCTGTTCAACTACAGTCAACCTGATCCCTACATGGAGTTAACAATGGAAGTTTAGACGTATGATAGGCCATAACAAAACAGATGAAGATCTAATCTCCAAATGTGTAGTTTATGTTTCTAGCCGTAAACTTTATTTCTGGATAGAAGGGCTTCAATCACAACTTTTAAAACTGACGAGTGCAAACGTTAACATGTGGTCGCTCCTTGAATTAAGATAGCATTTCACTATAAAAACTCGACTAACAGGACTAGCTCTTGTAACCAAGGCACACACCATACGCAGAACAGGGCTCAAAGACGGGTCCGATCCACCGTCCACGCAACCAGTCAACCGGTAAACACCATGTTCCCTAGTAAATAAATAGTAACATATATATCTTTTTTTTGCGAATAAACATATATATCTGATAGTACGCTAATATATATTCATCCACGCAAATCTCGAGCAACCCCTCATGGGTTATGTATGCTAATTCAATCCTCGTTGCTTCACGCAACACACCCAGCGAACAGTTCTGCGATTTTTTCCATGGAGTAATTTTATTACCTCTGAGAAAACAATACCAGATACTTTCCAGATTTTTTTTGAAATATGGTCAGGGAAATTTGTACAACTGATATGCAGTGGCCAGTGCCCAGTGGTATGAAATTTTGCGACCAACATGAACATGGAAAGGGGGAAATGTGGTTAACTTTGAATATTCTAGCAAGGGAAAATATTCTAAAAGAATATGCAGATTAATAAGAAATGATAACCACAGCTGAAGTGGTCCTAAAGAAATTAACTAGGTGCCCTTTGGCAGCAAAGAAGTTGAAAACAAAAGATATAAAACAAATATGTCATCCTGGACTGCTACTTTCTATCTAATGTTCATCGCGTTATCACTAATGCACTCAGTCCCTACCCATGAGGATTAAATAGCAGGACAACAGAGGATTGACGTGTAAAGGGTACCGATACACAATTAGCGATTTTGCATATCATAAAGCATTTTGACAGATAATACAAACTTTATGTCATCAAATTTGCTCAGGCTCTTGAATAACAGAACGGCGCTGTTATTTCAACAGAGAACAAGACGGCTCTTCCAGTTTTGGAACGACCCCCGCGTCGTCCGCCTAGGGCGACTCGGGGCGAACCCTAGGCGCAGCTGCTCGCCCCTCTCCCTCCCCGCTTCTCCCTCGCCGCCGCCGGCGTCCGCTGCTGGGCAAGCCCACGGCAGAGGCGGCGGCGGGGCCTTCTCCTCGCGTCTAGCTGGGTCGAGGGGCAAGCTCGTCGAGGCGCTTGAGGCCGGCTTGGCCATGGTGGTGCTGCTGGCGGCGGCGTTGCGAGCCCTGCAGCGGCGGCTCTCCTGGAGCGTGGTCGTCGGGAAGGTGCCTCTCGGGCTCGTGGCCAGGGTTGGGGCCCTGTGCTTGCTCGAGATGGCAGAGGTAGTCGCCTCCCCTTCCGCCAGATCTCGATCTGGATCCGTGCGGGATTGGGTGTGTGCTGCATCTGCTTGGGTCAACCGACGCTTGTTGTGCTCAGGCACGCGTGGTGGCCGGTGCCTCTCTCGAGCGCCGCCTCTCGATCTGCTAGGATGTGCGTGGAGGTTGGAAGCCGGGGCGGCGGCCCCGGGTGGTGGAAGTCGCGACGCCGAGGCGGGGGTCGTGGCTCTGGTGCTGGCTGTCCGTCATGGCCGCGCGGGCGGCGTGTTGTTCGGCGAAGAGGCGGCCGATGGTTGTGGTTCGGTAGCTTCCTCAGCGGCCGGCCACACTCGGTTTGGAGAAGGAGAGTAGTGCCGGGGTGAAAATCTGCCGGGCGTTGCTTTGGCCGACGGCGGCGACGCCCATGGGTGCCGTTCTCCTTCTTGAAGGCGCCGTCGCGACACTCCCCCTTTTCCTCTCGAGGCTCCCAGTGAAAACCTTGGATCCCTTCGGATCAGGTGGCGGCGGAACTGTGGTGCCGTTCCCTTCTTGAAGGCGCCGCCCTGGAGTCCATGGTGTGTTCTCTTCCGATGGTGGTGTGGTGGCAGTGACAGTGGTGGTTGGCAGCCAAAGTCTCCAATTTGGGTTCTGCCCTTCGAGGCATGGTGTAGCGTTCGTTGGTGATTCGGCTCGAGCGCTCGGGTGAGCTCTAGTCCATCGACGCCGGCGTCAGCTGTCGACCAAGGATAGAGGTCCTTTTGTCGACGGAGACTTGTCCGTGCAGCGCAACCCTGCCTCTCTGAAGGTGTCCAACCCCGTCGGCGTCTTCGGCTTTGCAAGCTTTATCTGTTGACTGCCTGGTGCTACCGTCGACCCAGCTTCCTTGTAGCTCTGCTCTGTGTGTGTGGAGGTGTTTGTAAGCTGTTTTCAGCACTCTATCTTCCGCCATTGGCGTCATTAATTTAACGCTGGGCTACGGCCTATTGTCTCGAATAACAGAACGGTACTGCACTATTACTGAATCATTCTCTCAAGAGAAGCGATCCTAATTGGGTCATCTAGAATCACGCGGCACACTGGCGTACACTTCGGAAACCGATCGAGCAACTATTTTACACCTCTGGGAAACCGAGTAGTATCTATTTTGCGGGGATCCACGGATGGCTTCTTCACCTACTGTCTTCAATTGGATTTATACGGAGTACTGTATATGCGAACAACTTGCTTGGTGGATAAATTTTTAGTGCTGAAAAGGGCGAGGACGGGAATCGGGGATACTACGATGCTACGAATTTGCACTAAACAGGATCAGACTAAGTTTTGCGACTGGTTGAAACGACACTTGCATCATTGACGATTACTGGCTCACTCTTGCATCCACAAAACAGAAGGGGCAAGGAACCACTACACAGCCGGAAGCAACAAACAGGAGTAGATACTGACTTCACTTATCGCCGAACGATCTCGCGAATCACGGCGTCACTCGCAGTTGCAGTATCCGCGCACGCACGAATAAGAGCAAATCCAGCCATACTCGCGAACCAAGAACCCGAAAAAGAAGCAACCAAGCGGATCAAACGGCACTACAGCAGCAATCACCGAGGCATAATCGTAAACACTAAACAGACAAGGCACAAGAGAGCACGGGGAGTGTGTGAGCGCGCGTATCACCGGAGGCCGGCGCCGGTGTCGGAGGCCGCTTTCCGGCGGGCTCGGCCATCGATCGACTGGCAGAGGCCGGGGTGGCAAGCAAGCAAATTCCACGAGTAAAACGGCGTTCACCCCTCTCCGTCCGACTATCCAACTGCCTTGAACCGCTTGCGGTGCTGCTAGTCCAGTCCAGCTACTAGTAGCCACCCGCATTTAAAGCTGCGCAGAGCCCTGGGCCCGCAGCATTCTGTTTGCCCTGGGACAGAGTCGATTTCAAGTCCTCCCAAAGCAGGGTACTCTTTCTCTTTGAAAGATGCGTGCTGCAAAAAACCTGATCGGAGTGAGTAGATAACCAGAAACGAATTGCCGTGGAAAAACACATGGCCGGAAACGAAAAGTGCCAACCACTAGTCTCCAACCGCAATACACTTATCTAGAAGCTGTACACAAATCTAGAACGTGATATCATGTGAACACAACATTTTTTTTACCCTCCTGCAAAATACCAAGTTGAAATTTAAAACACGGCTCTAGAAAGAAATAGAAAAGACAAAATATTTTTGCGTAGGAGCTAATCAAAATTGGGCCATGAGTTTGCTCATTGTCACTATTAACGCTGAATTAGTCACGGTTTCCGCGAGTTGTTATTTGAATTTGGATTCAATGTTTTGCACAATGTCGCGAAGTTTCTACACATCATATATTTAACAATTTACCCAAGTATCTAAATATGTAAGCTGGGGTCAAGCCTCAGGACGAAGGAAAACCCTGAGGCGAAACCCCGTGTGTGTGTGTTCACATGATGATGGGTAAATTATAAAATAAAAACAATTCGAAAAATTACACATATCAATGTTCACATTCTACCATGTACTTGCAAAATTTCATAACAAAAGGATATCTCTTGCGTATTAAGTGAAAAAATACAAATATGAAAACAAGAACGTAACCACTAAATTTGTTGTTTTTCATAGTACTCCTCTTCTGCAGAATTTATAACCACACAACATACTTGGTCATTTTCTATTTTAGATTTATATCAATGTTCACATTCTACCATGTACTTGCAAAATTTCATAACAAAAGGATATCTCTTGCGTATTAAGTGAAAAAATACAAATATGAAAACAAGAACGTAACCACTAAATTTGTTGTTTTTCATAGTACTCCTCTTCTGCAAAATTTATAAGCACACAACATTCTTGGTCATTTTCTATTTTAGATTTTTTTTAGACGTTTTGCATCTCCGAGCATGTGCTCGTGGGCGCACCTTTTAATTTATGCAGTTTTGTGTACAAAGTTTGTCACTAAGCCGTTTCATGCTCCACAAATATACTTAGTAGTAGGTTTTCATAAGCACATTACAATCAAACAAAGTTTATACTACATCCACAATCAAAGTCATCAAGTCACTAGCACTCTGGTCTCTTTGCCGGACCCAATTGAGCTAACAAGTATTTCATACAAGAAAAACTCTCTTGAGCTAAGAAAATAGTTACCCGGTTAATAGGAAACTTCGGACAAAAACCAACTACAAAGGCATCAAGCTCTACTGGTTGACAAAGCGATGTAATCAATCTAACATTTTGGTCTAGGACTTAATATCATTGATAGAATACTCAAACTAACAAGGTACATCTTATTTTTTGGAAGCTTGTCCCCCAAAACCCTCTGGGCTAAGCTTGCTTGTCTTGAATCAATTTGGGGATGAGTGACTGGCGGGGAATATGGTAACCCTGGTTTTTTTGAATCTAAATTACTTTGAGTAGAATAATACTTGGCTTCTAATTCTTCAGATTTTACTAATCTCTAGTGTTTTATTAAATGGTCATATTTGCATGGTTTTAATTATATTTATTTTTTAATATACATTGTTTAAAAGCAATATGATTAACATTTATACATGTGTGTAAGACATGACTATTAGCAACCAAGTGTGGTCATACCAATCAAATTTGTTTCGTAGTTGCATATATTTATGTATTTGTCCGTTGCATGCATGCGCTCGTAGAGTACATGCGAAAAGTTAAAATATCCCACCCCTTACTCTGAATGATCAACCGGGCAATTTTTGCTCCATTTCTAAAACAATCAAAAAAAATGAGAACCAACTCTTGCAAAAAGAGTCCTCTAAAAAATGACTATCATGTATGGACGTTCGGGGGTTTCAACCAAAATGACTAAGGGGGTGGCCATATCCATTACATAATTTTTATAATTTGCCCATATTCGGCACATGTGTGCCTTTTGTCATTGCAAACAAAAGTCACTATAGTATTTTCCAATTCTGTTGTGTAAAAAACATTTCCCATTTGTGAAGACACTACCAAAATATTGGCCAAAATAGCTCCATGTTATATTTTCAGACAAAGTAAACCTCGTGGGATGGCAACTATCAATTGTGAAGATGTTTTTTTTTGCTTTGTAGATATTTTTTTTTGAGTTTTAACCTTTTTCATAAACTAATTCAAATTTAAGCTAAAAGTAGGTGCTAGTTTGGTCTTAAATTTTGGTAAAAAAATTCTAAGGTACCCTACATGAAGATAGTTCAAACATTTGACCCCATGCTACCGATGGACAAGCGGACAATTTTGACCCCATTTTGAAAACAAATCAAAAAAAAAAGTGAAAACAAATCTTAAAAATGGAAAAATTGTCCACAAAAATGGCTATCATGTATGAATATTCATGTTGCAAACCAAATGACCAAGGCAATGGTCATATCCATGACAAACTTTGTTAAAATCCCATGTTCGGTACACATGTGTGTCTTCTCATTGCAAAAAAAATCTTAACAGATTTTTCCAACTTTGTTGCGTAAAAGTATGATTTTCTATTTTATGAGTGCTAAAATGGTTATTTGTGAAGCAAACCAAAACATGGACCAAAGTTGCTCCACGTCAGCTATCGCACAAATTAGACCTCGTGGGATGGCTGTAACAGCCCAAACCTGTGAACCCAAATTTGTGAACCAAATTTTCACTTTTGCATCTCATTAATGCATCATGGCCTCATTTGTTTTGAGTGTGCAAGTTGAAACAAAACTTTTGGAAACAAATGAAACAAGGGGAAACAAAAGTCACAATTGTTGTCAAACAAGTTTAACTGAAGTGAGTTTGTTTGTGACAAAAGTTCTCCAAATAACTTCTCCATATCTGTCAAGGAAGTTCCAAAAGTTCAAAATAATATTTTGCCTTTGGTTCAAAATTCCTGAAGTGAGAACATTTGGAAATTGAGCAAAATGCCCATTTCAAACCCTATGAACAAATGTGGACCAAACTAATTTATTTTGAGACACCAAAATTTGTGGAGTTCCTCCAGGTTAAGGGGAGCATCCCCAAATTTTTCCATAATTTTTGGAGCAATGCAAGTGCCCTAATTAAAACCAGCAAAGAAACAGGTTTTAAAGTTAAAAACAGAAAAAGGAAGACCGGATTATCCGGCCCGATCGACCACCGGATTATCCGGTCGGGATCATCTTCTTCCTGTAGCGACCGAAGAACGCAGCTCGCGTCGCACCCGCACGCACGCCTCGCCCCGGGGGCCCCCTCTGCCCTCTCCACCTGCAAGGAGAGCAAGACACGACCCCCACTGCTCCTCCTCACCCTATCCCCTCACCCACCACTTGCTCCTCTCTCTCTCCTTGCTCCCCACGAGCTCCACGTCGTCGTCGCCATGGCCGAGCTCGCCGCCGTCGATTGAGGTCACCCCGAGCAAATCGCCGCCAACCAAAAGCTCCGCCGTGCTGCCTTCCTCCTCTCCTCCGAAGGAATCGAGCCGGGAAGCTACACATTGCCCGGGATTCGAGCTCTTCTCCGACGAACTCCGCCGCACGCCGAGCTCGATTACCGCTGCTCCCGTCCATCCCCGGCCTAGCTGAGCACCCCCACGAGTTCAAGGTGAGCTGCGGTCCGCCTGGATACCCTCCATCCTCTCCGTCCCCGTCTAGCTCGCCGAGCCGCCGTAGCCCGTGCGCCGCTGGAGTTCATCGCCGTGCTCTCCATTTTCCTGCCACCGGATATTCCAGCCTTGGACAAAATGTCCGGCTTGAATTTTCCGGCCGAGTCCAGTGGCTCGCGCCTTGAGTCCTTAGCCGTTTTCACGAGTTGCCAAGAATTGAGACCGGATATTCCGGTCTGGCACGACCCGGATTATCCGGCCTCTGGGAGCTTTTTGCCTATTTTGGCTAAGTTGCACATGGTCTCCTCACAACTTAAAACTTGCATTCTTCTCATGAGCATGACATTAATATGCAAGTTAACCCTAGGGTTCATCGATAGTGATCAACTAGTAAAGTTGTTGTAACCCTTAAACCCCACGGTATAGTTGCGATGCACCGTGATGCATCCAACCTCCGCTTAAATTGTTTAGTTAAATCATCCTCGTTCCGGGGATTTAAAATGTCATGTCATCATATGTTTACGCATTGCATTTGTTAAGCATATGTGTGGTGATTGATTGTCCTCTCCCGATGTTTGTTTTTCGTTAGATCAAGCAACCGGGGTTACTCCACAATACCCCGAAGACCCGTACTACCAGCACGTTGAGCAAGGCAAGCGTAATCCCCCCTCTGAGCATATCCTATCCTATTTTTCCGTAATTATTTCCGCCACTATAATATTGCATGCGGTTCTAAATGTCTTTTGCTTGGGTTAGAATATCCTACAGAATGCATTATGTTTCCGATGCCAATACATGTTTTTCCCTCCTAACACCAT
Organism: Poa pratensis; assembly: GCA_947311845.1. Lineage (NCBI taxonomy): Eukaryota > Viridiplantae > Streptophyta > Magnoliopsida > Poales > Poaceae > Poa > Poa pratensis. The sequence continues at coordinate 69,053,097 of CAMZMU010000128.1, read as the reverse complement.
ATGTTTGTATTGTTGGCCATGAGATACTTAATTATACTAGGTTGATGCTTAGCCATGCTTAGTAATTGCCTAGTGGTACTATGGTTACCAAATGTTGGGAACAGGTGGTGAAATGAGAATGATGGTGGAGAATTGTGGTGACGGTTAATAAAATGCTTAAAGGTGGGGATGAGAGGCCACGGTGGTTGTGGTGTTTTGTCTCGTTCTCGCCGCCTAGGTGCGAGTTATGTACCTCCTGAACCAAGACTGAGCGTGCAACCATGCGTGAGGCCTATGCATTCGCAGTGCAGGAACCCTCATAGACTAAATAACTCGAGCGGGGCTAGCCAGGGTCCTCTAGTTCGGGCTTCCATTTGCGCGTGCGTGAGGATGGTGGTATGAACTGGGATGAGGATGGTGGTGTTAGGAAAATGAGTGGCTGTGGGGCGGGGTGTTGTGATCCTGGCAGTCCTACCGCCACTGATGATCCTGGAAAGTCCTTAACGAGGGAGAAGTCGACACTGCTCCCACCCAGCCGGCTCTCCAAGGAAGAGAGCTAAAAGCTAGGTAATGGGCCAGACGGTACGCGTGGCAAACATTTGTACACCCCTGCAGGGTTAAATCTTTTCGAAAAGCCGTGTCCACGGTTAAGGACAACTTGGGAATGGACGATGATCATAGAATAACTTTAACGGAATGCTTAAAAACTGGGTACTAGAGGTACCACTCAAGATTGTAAGGTGAGCTTCCTCGAGGGTGATTCGGGGAGGTGCCTTTGATGAACAGGTACAGTGGTTGATGATGGTTTATGATGAGTAAGGTGATGAAAGAAAGAGTTACTCCTTACCTCTTTTGAAAATATTCTGAATAGTCGATGCCTTTGAGTTATGTTTTCATAAATAAAATCAGCTTTATGCAAAACAACCATATAACTTTGAAAGCCTCATCGAGCTAAAGCTCTATATATAATCTTGCGAGTTCGTCGAACTCAACGTCGTTTGTTTTGTTTCAGAGGAGGACTTCACCGACCTCGAAGGTGGGTTCTTTGTGGACGTCGACGAGTAGTCTGGGGTTCCCAGGTGGCAGCTTGGGACATCCCGGAACAGCTGGCGATGTGATGTTTATCTGTAGGCCTCTTAGGCCATATTTGGATCTTGTTGTTTAGAACAACCTAATTGCTTCCGCTTGATGTAATGTTGGGTCTGTGACCTCTGAATGTCATTTGCTATCTTTCTCTATTATAAGAGTTGAACTATATGCTTTGTGTCGTAGAGTCTTTGATGTGCTAGTTGTTCCACGAGTCTTGATCTCTCTATTATACATTGAGGGTTGTGCCTGTGTTAAGGCATCAATGGGGGAGTTGCGTTGCCGATGATCCATTCCGAGCAACGCCTGCCAAAGGTTTTGGCCGGGGATTGGTAAACCCGTAACCTCCGGTTGTATCGCTTAACCGGTGACACACAACATCACTGTATAGCAGTCGGGTCGGGGCACCACAATGGCCAACTACCAAATGTGACGAATCTTCTCGCTTTTGTAGATATGTTAGTTTCCTTTGAGTTTTGGCCGATTTTCCAAAAGTAATTTCAATTTGAACAACAATAAATTGATAGTTTGGTCATAAATTTTGGCAAAAAATGATTCTAAGATACCATTAATAGCTCATAGAATCTTAAAAGCCATTAATAATATTTGGTACCAGAAGGGCTCTATTCGTACGTGGTTGCCCTTCGTGCTACAAAACGACAGGTCAACCGATTTCACATGTCATATATAACACATAAAAATATCTAATACCTATGCCTAACGTCCTACTCGTCGCGTCTTCGTCGCAGGCGGTGACCTTGCTGGAGCATGAGGCCTTAGCATCATCGCGAGCTGGTTGATGGAGCGAACGGCTTCCCATTAGGCCAATTCCTTGGCCACGACGGATGTCCAGAGTCACGTCTGCTTCTTTGCATCCTTCCTAACATGGAGTAGCGCATGCACCCCGCTCTTGCGAAGATACTCGAAAGAGTTCTCGACCACGCAATTCACCATTGCTTCCTCAGGTGTGCGTCGACGTAATGGACACCTCCACCAAATCCTCCTACAATTACTCTGTGTTTTCCTACGGTTCGACTAACGTTGTCGAATAAGTTTTTTAGGGGCGCATGGGTGAGATCTTCTACCGTGAGGTCAATGAAGCTACCCCAGTTTCGTGCGCTAGGGACAACTTCTCCTCATCCTCTGACTGTGTGAGGTCCACGAAGGTACCCATGTCTGATCTTTTGTGGCTTCCGTGTTGTGGGGCTTGATACATATGTTAGAAAACCTGCGAGAAATAGGGGAAGGATACAAACCGTGTGTGATGAGTAAAGTGAAAGGATCGTGTAGGTTGACTAGAGGGGGGGGGGGGGGTTGAATAGGCAACTACAAATTTTCTTTTTCTTTAATCAAATTAATGATTTTCTCAAATATAAGTTCTCTAGATATGAAACTAGGTGAACAATCCTATATTATGAGCAAGATACAAGCTAGCAAGATATTCTAAACAAGTTAAGCTAGCAATACAAGTAAAGGAAGGTTAAGATATAACCACACGGTGACGCAAAGATGTTTACCGAAGTTCACTTTCCAATGGAAGCTACGTCTTTGTTTGAGTGGTGAGGGGTCACAAGTGATCCCTGAATAGCCTTGATATGGCACACTGTATCTCCCTCGTGTTATCCTCCAATGAGGAGATCCACGAGTCACTATATGATGCCCTCGAGGTTGGCAACAAACCTTTATAAGGATGAGGCACACTCCACAACCGAATTGGAGGCTCTCACCAAATTCCCGCGGCTCCCAAAATCACAAGAATCACAAGGCCGGGGCACGACTCCACAACTCAATTGGAGGCTCCCGGCTAGTCCCCACGGCTCCCAAAGCCACAAGAACGACCACGACCTTCTAGGGTTCCAACTAACCCAAGAGTAACAAGTTCCTCAATGAAATGGATGGGGAAATCAAATCGCCTTGGTGGAAGTGTAGATCTAGGTCAACTCTCCCAGGTCCTTGAAGGACAAGGTGTTTGAGTGGGTAGGGAGAGAGATCTACGAGTTCGAAGCTTGCAACAATGGTGGGCAAAGATATTATGGTCTGATACCTCTCTTGGAAAAGAAGAGGCGACTTAAATAGGTCCACTAAAACTAGCCGTTTTGACAGAAAACATGCAGTCCGGAATAGATCCGGATCTGGCTCGGAATTCCGGATGGCTCAGAAAAATATGGATGTCTACCAACTGAACCCGGACTGACATCAGATAGGAAAAGTTCAGTCCGAAATCAGTTCGGAATCCATCCGGAAAATTCCGAGTGGTTCGGAATTCCAGACCAAATCCGAGCCACTCGGATTTCGTCCAGTTTGGCCTGTTTTTCTGCAGATCTATTTCCTGTCTTTTTCCACCAAGGTTGTAGGAAGGCTGTGGGGAGCAAATATGGCTTGTGATCATGCAAAGATGATTTCCCCAAGCTTTCCAAAGAGTAAACCCTCTTGATAGTACAGCTTCCCTACGACTCAATAAATTAAATATTCGGGACACCGGCTTCAATCTTTTTCTCCTTTTGAGGGGTCAACCATAGCCATGTGCATTTCATCAGTTGTACCTGTAGTACTTTAGCACATGGTAAGATCATCACTTATGTTGTTAACAAACACCCAAAACTTAGATTAGTAGGCACATGTCCTTTCAATCTCCCCCTTTTTGGTGTTTGATGACAACATAAAGATTTGCATATATATATATATAAATATATAATATGATCAATGCAATAGATTTACAAAATATGGACATGCTCCCCCTTGATTTGTGCACTAATAAGAGTTGCATTTGAATACACAGAGTACACAACAAGGATCAATACTCCCCCTATATTTTATAAACCAATAATATGTGCAACATATAACAATAATGCATAATCATGATGAAGTTGCACAAAATGAGGTATGACATGATAATATGAATGTAAAAGACCACACACAAGATATCTAAAGATATAAACGGTGAGACCCATTGAGCGCACCACAACGATTTGACCTTTCTGGCCGTCCAATCTTTCCCGCACCACACGTCCGCAGCGTCCGATCCCCACCGGTTCCTGGAGTCAGCATGAACAGGGATTCACAAAGTCGCTAACCGTACCAACCTTCGTGCACCCACTCTCGCTGATGCCCTCTCCTGATGCACCCTGGAGCCCGAGAGCCCACCCATCGGCCTCACGCTGCGCGTTTAATCGGTATGGCGGGGTTGTAAGATTCGCACTGCATTCTTCCCATTGGTTGATTTTGTCCATTTACCGTTGTAGGTTTTTAGCGGATGCACCGTGTGCCCTTCTGGGAGAGCGATCTTCGTACGTGGTTCCTTCCACCTCTCTGTCGCTAACGATGGGGCCGTCCCCTCCCGTGGTACACATGTCGATTGCCCTGCACGTTTGCCTCGTCGATCTCTCCCGTGCGTGTGTAGCCGCTGCGTATTTTCTACAGTATGTTGGGTTGCGCTCAGTATTTCGCTTGATCGTCTGGTACGGTTCACTATTCGTGATGTCATGGAGAATTCGGGCCCGATTTCTCCGTCCGAGCTGGCGTCCTTCCATTCGTCGACGGGTTCGTTGCACTGTGCTGGTGGTCAGAATGAATTCGGGCCCGTTTTCCCCTGTCCTTGCTGGCGTCTCGCCATTGTTTCCGAGTGGTTACCGACCTAACTGGGTTGCCGCGTACACTATGCCGGGGGGAGGGGGTATATAGGCTCCGTTCTGGATCGGGTGGTTACTGCAGCTCTCATTTTCCCCCTTTTCTTCTACCTCGCTGTTCTTGCCCCGTCGGCTGGTTAGCTCCGGTTTAGGTCCGTTCATTCGCCTGCTCCACTGTTTATCCCTCTTTTCTTCTTCCACGTCTTTGGTTTCTCTCAACAAGTTGCCTCACGGTTGTTTTTGTTGGTTTCACAACCGATGTATTTTGGTTCTTTTTTTTGTTCTTCCCTGTGCTTTCCAGTTTACTGTTGTTTTGTTTGATTTATTTGTTTGTTGCTTCCGTACCGTTTTTAGCGTGCTATTGTTTGATTATTGGGATTTTAAAGGGCATTGTTGTCGATGTACTTGCTCTCATGTTGTTCTTTGTGTTCCTTTTTCTATGTACGGTCGTTGTTTTTTACTGAATTCTTGGTCTCTCGATGGTCCCCGAGTTTTCTTATAAAGGGTTTCTAATGTTATTTCCAATTTTTTGTGCAGGTCGTGATCTTGCTCGGTCCTCTGCTTTGGCTGGGTGCCTGTTATTCAGCGTGTACTATTGCTCGGTCCTCTGCTTTGGCCAGGCACGTGATTTTCAGCGTGTACTATTTAGGCAGCTGTGCTTTCGGTGAGTTTTGATGTTACCTATTCCGTTTGGTTAATCGTTTACAGTTTTCCTCCTCGGTTTTCTCTGGACCTTTGTTTGTTTTGTATTTTGATTCCTATATGCATCTCGATTTTTTTACAGATATACGATCCTGGTGTGTTTTGGGCGTGTTTTTTGTTTTTACATTCCTTCCCGTTATTTGTGAGTTTTAATGTTTCCTGTTTTTTGCTTTAGCCTCGGGTTTTTCATTCGGGGTTATTATGTGTGTTTTGTATTGCTTTTATTCATATGTGTCGTTGTTTTCATGTTTTGGTTTGTTTGATTCAGGTTTTTTTCCAGGTTTTGCTATATGCTGGTAATCGTTGGCGTTTGATGTCTACGCACGCTTCTATTCTTGTAGACAGTGTTGGGCCTCCAAGTGCAGAGGTTTGTAGAACAGCAGCAAGTTTCCCTTAAGTGAATCACCCAAGGTTTATCGAACTCAGGGAGGTAGAGGTCAAAGATATCCCTCTCAAGCAACCCTGCAATTAAGATACAAGAAGTCTCTTATGTCCCCAACACACCCAATACACTTGTCAGGTGTATAGGTGCACTAGTTCGGCGAAGAGATATTAAAATACAAGTAATATGGATGATTATAAGTGGTAATTGCAATCTGATATAAAAATGGCAGCAAGCAAACATGTAGCAGAACTGGTTGTAAACGGTGTTTCAATGCTTAGAAACAAGGCCTAGGGATCATACTTTCACTAGTGGACACTCTCAATAATAATATAATTGAATACATAGATATTTCCTCTTCACTATGCTACTCTGAGTTATTCTCTCGTTGGATAACGAACACCAATCCACCGCGTAGGGCTATAAAAGCACACGTTAAAGTCGCATTCCATATCTAGGGAACCCCACACAGTCAACTTGAGCGCCCCAAACAGTACTAGACAAACACCGCAATTTCATAGAGACATCCAACGCAAATAATAACTCATGATAAGTATTCCTGTTATCTTTAGCCTAAGAGCCACACACGGGGCGCACACTGTCAACTTCGCACCGTGGGACAAAGGTGACTCCAGAGATTACATCAATAAAACCACTTGAGTAGCATATAAGATAATGAAGAGTAACATCTATGGATTCAACTAGATTACAAAGCTCATGATCACATAAAGATCACACCATGAGAGAGAGAGATAAACCACATAGCTATCGGTAGAGCCCTCAGCTCCGATGAAGAACTACTCCCTCCTCATCATGGGAGGCAGTGACGGCGATGAAGATGGCGGTGGCGTCGATGGAGATGGCTCCGGGGGCAATTCCCTGTCTCAGCAAGGTGCCGAAACAGAGACTTCTGTCCCCCGAATTAGGGTTTTTGGTGGCGGCGGAGCTCTGGAATTTTTCTGGGAAATCGTCGATTCTTTTAGGGTTTTCGGGGTAGGAGCAATATATAGGCCAAAGGGCGTCGCGAGGCGGTGCACGAGGAGGCGACACCACCCCTCGGCGCCGGTGGGCCCTTGGCCGCGCCGAGCCCACGTGTGGGGCCCTCGTGGCTCCACTTTGCCTCTCCTTCGGACTCCAGGTGTCTTCTGATAAAATAGGGGCCTCCGTAAATTTTCGTCCAATTCCGAGAATATTTCAAGACTAGCTTTTCTGGAATACAAAAACAGCAGAAAACAGGAACTGGCGCTTCGGCATCTTGTTAATAGGTTAGTCCCAGAAAATGCATAATAATGGTATGAAGTGTATGTAAAACATGTAGCAATTGGTATAAAACAAGCATGGAACATCAAAAATTATAGATACGTTTGAGACGTATCAGCATCCCCAAGCTTAGTTCCTGCTCGTCCTCGAGTAGGTAAACGATAAAAACAAAATAATTTTTAAGGTGGCATGCTACCATCATAATCTTGATCATATAATATTGTAAGGCACATGTAAATGAATGAAGTGATCCAAGTTTCAGCATTTGCTTCAACTTTCAACATATTTATCTCATGGATATCGTCAACACAAAGTAGTATAACAAGTCCAATACGTAGCATATAACGCATGTTGTAACAAAGTTGACACTAGTGTTTGCTTGTGGAAGACAGAAAGAATAGGAAAACTGACTCAACATAAAAGTAAAAGAAAGGCCCTTCGCAGAGGGAAGCAGGGATTAAGTCATGTGCTAGAGCTTTTAGGTTTTGAAAAACATATAGAGATTGCATAAAATATTTGACACTCCTCCCAACCTTGCTAACACAAGCCATGGCTAACCGAATCCTCGGGTGCCTTCCATCAATCACATACCATGGAGGAGTATCTAGTTTTGAGAGGTGTTTGTTAATTGTCAACGAATGGTAGCGGGTGAGAACAGTATTCTACCTGTCAAACGGACTTTTAAGAGCGGCTCCCATGAAGGACGTTATTTCTACCAGCAAGGCAGATCATCCCTCTTTCTCTTTGGTTTACACACGCAGGTATTTCACTGTTTGTCATTGCTTACTGATGAATCAGGGCAAAAGTGTGAAGAGAGTTAATGGTTAAAGTTGTAATTAATTGGGACTGGGCACCCCGTTGCCAGCTCTTTTTGCAAAATTAGAGGATAAGCGGATGTATATGCCGCTAGTCCAGGTGTAAAAGTCCATTTGACAACTAGAATAAAGAATAACCACACTAATTCCTCATGAGCTAGTAAACATTGACACAAAAGGGAATAATAACATTTTGAATAATTTAAAGGTAGCACATGAAAAATTTACTTGGAGTGGCAAGGAAATACCACATATAGGTAGTTATGGTGGACACAAATGGCATGGATTTTGGCTCAAGGATTTGGATGCACGAGAAGCATTCCCTCTCAGTACAGAGTTTAGGCTAGCAAGGTTTATGTAAGCAAACAAGAATATCAACCCGTACACCAAGTTTTATATGACAAACATATTGCAAACGTTATAAGACTTCATACCGTCTTCCTTGTTAACCAAACCCTGTTATTAGAAAATATCTAGACCTTAGAGATACCACCGATGCAAACCAAATTTTCAACAAGCTTTACGGTAGTTCTTCACTAATAGGCTTAACTCATGTGATGCACAAATTTAATCATGATCTACTTGTTAACTCAAAACAATTGACAAGCATCAAGTTATCCAAGTTAGTGATCTACAAGATTATGCAAGTTTTTCCTTATACCAATTACCACATGCAACATTTTCTGAACCAACCAAACACCAATCAATTCATTTCAACAACTCTCCAAACAGATATAAGTGAAGCAAGAGAGTACTTTCTACAAAAGAAAGCTAATAGCTCTGACAAGAGATACATGAAAACAAGAGCTAAAAGCTGAACAGCGCTAGATATGAATACTCAACAAATATAAGTGAAGAATAGGAGTATTCTCATGAAAAAGCGGAGCGTGTCTCTCTCCCAATCAAGAATGCTAGGGTCCAGTCAAGCTTTATTGAAAATAAAAGTACAATACTGAAAATAAAAGCACACAGACGCTCCAAGAAAAGCACATATGATGTGAAAGAATTAAAATATAGTTTCACTAGAGATGACCTGATAATTTTGCCGATGAAGAAGGGGATGCCTTGGGCATCCCCAAGCTTAGACGCTTGAGTCTTCTTGAAATATGCTGGGGAGATCCATGGGAGCCTCCCCAAGCTTGAGCTCTTCACTCTTCTCCATCCTATTATATCACTCTTCCCTCTTGACCCTTGAAAACTTCCGTCACACCAAACTCAAAGCAAATCTCATTAGAGGGTTAGTGCACAATCAAAAACTCACATGTTCTATAAAGACGCAATATGACTTGTTACTTTAAACATTAGCTACTGCCACTGATGTTATGTGAAGCTCTTCCACCCAAAAAAGAATTTCACTCAACACTAGTAAAAGAGAGAATGCAAAATAAAAAGGCATAATCTGTCTAAAACAGAACAGTCCGCAAAGACGAATTTTTTCGAGGCACTTACGACGCTCAGATCGAAAAACTTTGAACTAACGAAAGATGCATACATATCTGAGGATCACGCACAAAAATTTCAGATTTAAATAATTTTTCTGTGATTTTACAGAAGCAAAACGGTGAACAGCAGAAATCTGTTCCTGCGCAGAAATCCAAATCTAGCATCATCTTCCTATTAGAGGCCTTACTTGGCACAACAATGCAAGAAAATAAAGATACAAAGGCATTGATACATAAGTAAACAGCACCTTGACTCAAATAGCAGAAAATAAAAATAATGGGTTGTCTCCCACAAGCGCTTTTCTTTAAAGCCTTTTAGCTAGGCATGATAATTTTGATGATGCTCTCATATGTATAAGAGTTGAATATGAAAGAGCATCGAGAAGCAAATATCAAACACATTTAAGTCTAACCCACTTCCTATGCAAAGGAATCTTGTAAGAAAATAAATCAATAAAGCACAAAGTGACTAGCATAGGAAGGCAAAACAAGTGGAGCTTCAAAAATTTCAACATAAAGAGAGAAGACTTAATATTATTGAGATATATGAAACCGTGTATCCCTCTCTCATAAGGACCAGTAGGTCTTAAAGTACCCAGCAAATAAAAGCAAATCAAGAGAAAGCTCAAAACCTTCATCATAAAGAGAAGAAATTTAGTAACATGAAGATTTCTATAACCATACTTTCCTCTCTCAAAATAATTTTCAGTGGCATCATGAATAAACTCAACAATATAGCTATCACATAAAGCATTCTTATCATGATCCACATGCATAAAAGTATCATTACTCTCCACATAAGCATAATTAATTATATTAGTAATAGTGGGAGTAAAACTATCACAAGCATCATTGTAATCATCATAAATTGCAGGCATAGTATAATCATAATAAACTTTATCCTCCATAGTAGGTGGCACCAAAATACCACTATCATTATAATCATCATAAATTGGAGGCAAAGTATCATCAAAGAAAATTTTCTCCTCAAAACTTGGGGGACTAAAAATATCATATTCATCAAAACCAGCTTCCCCAAGCTTAGACTTTTCCATAGCATTAGCAATAATGGTGTTCAAAGAATTCATGCTAATAAATTGCTACCACTATTATGCAAACAAATTTCCATAGGTTTTTTAATTTTCTCTTCAAAAGCATCATGTCCTAACTCAAGATAAATTTCATAGAGCTCTCTAATTTTGTTGTTGTTTTCCATTAAGCCTAACTAGTAAAATAAAAACAAGAAACAAAAAGATATAATTGCAGAATCTAAAGGAAATACCTTCGAGCACTCACACGTCAGCAACAGTGCTAGAAAATAGCTAAGTAGCTGGAGGATGTGAGTACCTTTTACCTTACCTCCCCGGCAACGGCGCCAGAAAATAGCTTGATGTCTACGCACGCTTCTATTCTTGTAGACAGTGTTGGGCCTCCAAGTGCAGAGGTTTGTAGAACAGCAGCAAGTTTCCCTTAAGTGAATCACCCAAGGTTTATCGAACTCAGGGAGGTAGAGGTCAAAGATATCCCTCTCAAGCAACCCTGCAATTAAGATACAAGAAGTCTCTTGTGTCCCCAACACACCCAATACACTTGTCAGGTGTATAGGTGCACTAGTTCGGCGAAGAGATATTAAAATACAAGTAATATGGATGATTATAAGTGGTAATTGCAATCTGAAATAAAAATGGCAGCAAGCAAACATGTAGCAGAACTGGTTGTAAACGGTGTTTCAATGCTTAGAAACAAGGCCTAGGGATCATACTTTCACTAGTGGACACTCTCAACAATAATAATAGAATTGAATACATAGATATTTCCTCTTCACTATGCTACTCTAAGTTATTCTCTCGTTGGATAACGAACACCAATCCACCGCGTAGGGCTATAAAAGCACACCTTAAAGTCGCATTCCATATCTAGGGAACCCCACACTGTCAACTTGAGCGCCCTAAATAGTACTAGACAAACACCGCAATTTCATAGAGACATCCAACGCAAATAATAACTCATGATAAGTATTCATGTTATCTTTAGCCTAAGAGCCACACACGGGGCGCACACTGTCAACTTCGCACCGTGGGACAAAGGTGACTCCGGAGATTACATTAATAAAACCACTTGAGTAGCATATCAGATAATGAAGAGTAACATCTATGGATTCAACTAGATTACAAAGCTCATGATCACATAAAGATCACACCATGGGAGAGAGAGATAAACCACATAGCTACCGTAGAGCCCTCAGCCCCGATGATGAACTACTCCCTCCTCATCATGGGAGGCAGCGACGGCGATGAAGATGGTGGTGCCGTCGATGGAGATGGCTCCGGGGGCAATTCCCCGTCCCGGCAAGATGCCGAAACAGAGACTCCTGTCCCCCGAATTAGGATTTTTTGTGGCGGCGGAGCTCTGGAACTTTTCTGGGGAAATCGTCGATTCTTTTAGGGTTTTCGGGGTAGGAGCAATATATAGGCCAAAGGGCGTCGCGAGGCAGTGCACGAGGAGGCGACACCACCCCTCGGCGCCGGTGGGCCCTTGGCCACGCCGAGCCCACGTGTGGGGCCCTCGTGGCTCCACTTCGCCTCTCCTTCGGACTCTAGGTGTCTTCTGATAAAATAGGGGCCTCCGTAAATTTTCGTCCAATTCCAAGAATATTTCCAGATTAGCTTTTCTGGAATACAAAAACAGCAGAAAACAGGAACTGGCGCTTCGGCATCTTGTTAATAGGTTAGTCCCAGAAAATGCATAATAATGGTATGAAGTGTATGTAAAACATGTAGCAATTGGTATAAAACAAGCATGGAACATCAAAAATTATAGATACGTTTGAGACGTATCAGCATTCAAGGTACGCCTCTTTTTGCGATGTGTCTAACTTTCGTGTTTTCTACCGTTGTTCGTTGAATTGACTATTGACCTTATCTGTTTTCTCGCATTCGATTCGTTCTTTGAGCCGGCTGTGATACCGTGCTTGAGTCGATCAGCTGAGCCGTCCTTGCGTGCCTTTACTTGCTGCCGGCTTAATTTTCTTAGATACTTTTCTTCCGTGCAATAGGGTGTTTCGGCTATTGCTATAGGTTTGTTTGATTACACGTTTTTGGCTGTGATTGTGTGCTGGAGTTCGATCAGTGGCGGTGTGGTTGACTAGCTTATTTGCTAATTTATTTGTTCGGCATAATTGGTTTTATTCTTTTGATTCGCTTGCGTTCTATCATCGTGTGTCACGTCATGCCTATGTTTCTTCATTTAGCCTTGCCACTGCATCATTGTTTAATCTGGATGTTTTTGCACGTACTACAACGATATTTGCTATTGTTCAAGGAGTCAATGTTGGTATGCGTGAACGGTTAACTTGTGATGTATATTAAACGTAGATAATACTTGGGTTCTGATGTTGGAATTTATTTGGTTGGGTTGGATAAAAGGATGACTTGGTAGTGTGACAACTTATTTGTGTTAATTTCTGATACTTTGCCCAAGAGTACATCCGGTCCTTCTTAACTGTTTCAGGCATCGCCGGTTTATTTTCCGTGTCGCCCTGCCTGTTATTACTATTGGCTTCATGGGCCCCTGTTTTTTTCCTCCTGTGTTTCCGTGCTGCCGGTTCCAGAGTGTAGTTATGAGATGTTATCTTCTAAATGTAGTTAATATTTTGCCTGCGATACTAAATCTTCTTTTGTTGGGTCATGTACAAAGGGTTTTGTTACAACAGAGGTCCTTATGTTTAGTATTGTCCCTGTTTGTACAGTCTGTTAACATGCTTTTCTGGGGATTTGTGCGGCTGGTCTTATTTTATTTTGTTACCCGGCGACATCTCTACCTTTGCTTCCTGCTTGTACCTTTTGCCCATTGTCTGTATTGCTGCTCTGGTTAGTATGCTCGGTTATATTATGTGTCTATTTATTGTTTGTTTGATCCTATTGTTTGTTAGTTTATTATTATTTTTGTATATTGAGCCTTTTTGTTTGGAATTTTTTTCTTTGTTTTTCTAATATGGTGATCAATCCCTTTAGCGAGCTTAACCCGGGTAGTCGGAACTGGACAGTTCAGGTTTATGTGTCTCGCCTATGGCTTCACCGTGGAGCATCAGATAAACAAATTATCTTTTATCGTTTACCTACTCGAGGACGAGTACGAACTAAGCTTGCGGATGCTTGATACGTCTAAAACGTATCTATAATTTTTGATGTTCCATGCCTGTTATATATTGATTACCACATGTTTATCTTACACTTTATATCATTTTTATGCATTTTCTGGGCCTAACCTATTAACAAGATGCCACAGTGCCAGTTCCTGTTTTCTGTTTTCTTTTTGTTCCAGAAAAACTCTTCTGGAAATATTCTCGAAATCGGACGCCAATTTGACTGATTTATTTCTGGACCGAGACGAAGCAGCAGCCCGAAGGAGAAGCCCCGGAGGCAGGCGAGCCCACGGAGGTGGTTCAGTCCTATAAAGCTCATTGGTATCGTCTTCCAGGACAAAGAGGTGGTTGTTTGTTTATTGGTTTTGTTCATTTATTTTGTGTCTTGATTTATCGCTTATCTGTAACTTTTTATCGTTAAGGGGAATCATTGATATGTCTAAAACATATCTATAAATTTTTATGTTCTATACCTGTTATATATTCATTACCACATGTTTATCTTACACTTTATATCATTTTTATGCATTTTCTGGGACTAACCTATTAACAAGATGCCACAGTGCCAGTTCATGTTTTCTGCTGTCTTTTTGTTCCAGAAAAACTCTTATGGAAATATTCTCGGAATCGGACGCCAATTTAACTAATTTATTTCTGGACCGAGACGAAGCAGCAGCCCGAAGGAGAAGCCCACGAGGCAGCCAAGGGAGGTAGGCGGGCCCACTGCGCGGCCTAGGGTGGGCCCGCACCCCTAGGCCGCCTGGTGCCCTCGGGTGCCCTCCGACGCCGCCCTTTCGCCTATAAATCACATCTATTCGGGAAACCCTAGACACCCGAGCGAAAATTCACGAAAAGTTCCGACGCCGCCGTCATCGCCAACCCTTGTTCGGGAGGGTTTCTGCAGTTCTTCCCGACACCTTGCCGGAGGGGAAATCATCACCGGAGGGCTCAACATCGCCATGTGTCGGGGGAATACTTAACCCGCGACTCATCAAGAGAAGTGCGACTCATCCTGTGAGCCGCACCCGCACCGTTAACGGGCTTGTACTATGATGGGCCGGCGCCAAGGACATCGCAAGAAAGATTTAGAAGACTGGAGATAACTTGACTTGGACGACACGAAGATATGTAGTCTCCTAGAAGGACTCCGGTCGACACTTTCCTAAGGGAATAGACTTTCCTTGTAACCTAGCGAGCCTCCGTGCATATAAGGAGGACTCGCAGGACGTAGAAGGGATCCAATCCAAGCCCTAAACCCTAGAGCATACGGCGACTCGACACCTCGATCGTCGGCGACTCGATACCTTGATCGCCAACCCTTGTAACACCATATTCATATCAATCCCAAGATAGGATAGGCAGGAGTAGGTCTTTACCTCACATTGAGGGGCCGAACCTGGGTAAAAAACATTGTCTTCTTCGTGCCCTGCGATCCGTAGCTCCGAGACGATTGATCCGCGCAATCTCACACCTACGAAGTCATCCATGACATCTGATGACGTGACAAACCCACGACAGTTGGCGCCCACCGTGGGGCCTGCGGTCAAGAGCGTCACGTTTCGCGCTGGATCTTTGCCTGGAACGGAGGAGCTCGTCGTCGATTCAAGCTCGGCGATTTCAACAATCTCGGCGATATCAACATCTACATCAAGGGCAGCAGACAACGTCCCTGCTGCGATCGACCCCGACGACGTCTCGGAAATCATATCGACGATCCGTTCGGGGGAAAGATGCGGAATCGAGTTACCCAGCAGCCGGTAAAATTTCGTTGGATTCCAACGGCTGGATCTCCCTGGGCGACTCATACGGTAACTCTCATCGGAACCCTGACGAAACTCCGCGCGATCTCGGGAAAACAATTACCGAGATCGACTCAGAAATAAATTCGAAGATCCCTCCGGTGGAACATTGCGGAACACAATCCCGAAGCTACCCACAAAATTTGAGACAATTCCAACGATTAGATCTCCGTCAGCGACTCGCGCACTGCAGCAAGTTTTATGTCCAGTCGAATTCGCGAATTCAGACCAGGAGTCCGGCTCAAAATCAATTGCGTCGATTTCCAAAAACTACGAAGCAGTCAACTTCAACCTTCCTCCTGCCGGCTCAACATCAACTACGCCAAGGATGACTCGCAAGGCTTCGATCTCACCTCGTCAAGAACATCAGCGATTCGCCGCACCGAGGTCGGGGGCTCGACACCAACATCGTCCCAGTGTGCGGCTGACCAAATCTACCAGATCCAAGTTGTTTGTTATCTTTCCATGCGCGCCTCATCTGACTAGCTCGCAACCTGTCGCTGCATAAAAATCTGGCCGTGCTTGTCCGGGAATTCAGCGGTCAGGACGTAGCCTAATTATATGAACTTGAGTCGCACACGGAGGAAAGTTATCACTAAAGGAAAGAGGTGATCCGTTTACTATATTGCATGGACCTCACGTACGTGCATATATGGATTTCACATGGAAGGAAGTACGATCCCTCGAGGCAGCAAGAAAAAAGAGAAAAATCAAAGGCAGAGCGGCTTCAGCCCAGCTATGCGACTCAAAAAGGTATAAAATGAGCAGATCGCACACGACGACTTACCAAGAGAATTTTACAACGGCCCTATAGATTGATTTGGAGCGAGGCCTAAGTCTGTATCAAAAATAGCTCACGATCAAAAAGCAGACGGGAAGAAGAACTAGCGTGCAAGGCCCTCCGACTGCAAGATCAACATGATCATCACAGAATTGCCGCGGGCGACTTCAACCACACCACGGACAACGACTTCTATTCCGTGGCAATGACGATCGACGAGTCGCCGCGGTCAAAATTCACTTTCACCACGGACAGCTCCACTTTGCTGTGGATAACATCACGGCTACCTCATCGACATCTACTGTCCACGGATCATACCGCATCATCAATGCCAGGAGAATAAAAACAAAATAAGTTGCTATCATGCTCAACTTTCATTGCTTTCCACTTTTCTCAACAAGATTAAGTTTCACCTTCGATTTTATCTCGGGGGCTGCATATCTAGCTTATTATGCCTCTTATCAATATCTCTGCGATTCAAATTATATCATGCCCCAGGTTTTAAATTCAGATCATTTTGAATGCTGAATTACATCTACCTCTTAAAGTAGGGTCTTACAACCCGCATTGGATTTATTAAATTCGAGTTCTTTATAGCTCGCACTATATTTATCATAGATGAATATAGCTTACTATTTATCAAAGTTGAGCTCTTTTTATAGCTTGCATGATTTATTGCGAAATTAGCTTTTATTTACATCTGACAAACATGTTTCTTAACGCACCAATGTCACCATTACATATTCAAGCATTGATATTTGTGAACTCATTATACAATTTCATGATTTATCATTGTCATATCATTTTATGGGCTGTCCAGTGACTTATCATTATCACATTATTTTATGAGTCACCTAGTGATTTACCTTTATATCATTTTATGAGTCGCGTACAGCTCATCATTATATCAGTCTACGAGTCACTAACGAATTATCATCTTATCAATATTTGAGTTAAACGGGTGACTCGTTGTATCAATCCTTGGGTATAATCAGTGACCCGTGATATCACATTTACAGCTAATCAAAGCTAATTATCATTAAATCTATTCAGAGCTATCGTCACAGCTATTGCAGCTGCTTATATCAAAAATCGACTGTCACCTACGCGCGGTCATACATCAGGATTAGTGAAATAAAGCGTGCACCACCGGTATCCGGGGTTTCTCATTTCGCCTCAATTTGAGTTGCTGAGACTTTATTTTCACTAATTTCTGGGTTTCACGGGGGCTTTGCAGCTTTATGAGCTCGGCTTATTCTCGTGGAGTCGCTCTTTGTGGCAAATTAAGCTGGTTATACTCGCCTTAAGTCAGATGCAACTCGCACTACGCGGCCAAAGTACCGGCATGTGGCGTAATTCGAGTCTGATTGCCTATCATGGACTTTCTTGACCCTGAACACACATTAGAACTGGGAAATACTGAGCCGCGCGAGGGCCTACTTAACGGTAACAGAGATAATTCAGAAGGACTAAATTACCCCATGTGGCGTCAATCGAGTCTGATTGCCTATCATAGTCGTTCTCGACCGTGAACACACATTAGACCTGGGAAATACTGAGTCATACCATATGCTATCATGCATCGTACCATTTGCTATCATGCAACCATTTGCTATCATGAAAAATACCATTTTCTATCATGCAACCATTTGCTATCATGCAAAATAACATTTGCTATCATGCGACATACCATTTGCTATCATGCAAAATATCATTTATCATGCAGATTATACTATGCTATCATGCAGGGTACCATATGCTATTATGCGGAGTACTAACTTTTATCATAATTATTACAAGCCGCCAAGGCTAACATATTATCATCAAGTTATCATCATTGCTTCCTTGGGGGCTTTGCCTTTTGATTTTACAGGAACCTGTAACTCGGCCATATGAATTGGCGCGACAAGATTTTTTATGATTGAGATAATTATCTCCAGATATCGGCTGATAAAGCCACCATTATTTATTTATTTTCAGCCACATCAAGTGGAATTTTTAAGGATGATTCCTTAATTTATATCTAGAGTCTTGACAGGGATTATCTTTTTTCCTAGCGGCTCAACTAATACTTCACAGTTCGGAGTTTATAAGCGATTTTGCTCTACTCTGATACGTCTCAAACGTATCTATAATTTTTGATGTTCCATGCTTGTTTTATACCAATTGCTACATGTTTTGCATCTACTTTATGTCACTTTTATACATTTTTGGGACTAACCTATTAACAAGATGCCGAAGTGCCAGTTCCTGTTTTCTGCTGTTTTTGTATTCCAGAAAAGCTAGTCTGGAAATATTCTCGGAATTGGACGAAAATTTACGGAGGCCCCTATTTTATCAGAAGACACCTGGAGTCTGAAGGAGAGACGAAGTGGAGCCACCAGGGCCCCACACGTGGGCTCGCCGCGACCAAGGGCCCACCGGCGCCAAGGGGTGGTGTCGCCTCCTCGTGCACCGCCTCGCGACGACCTTTGGACTATATATTGCCCTTGACCTAAAACTCACAGAACAATCAACAATTTCTCCAGAAAAGCTCCGTAGCTCCGCCGCCACCAAAAACCCTAATTCGGGGGATAGAAGTCTCTGTTTCGGCACCCTGCCGGGACGTGGAATTGCCCCCGGAGCCATCTCCATCGACGCCACCGCCATCTTCATCGTCGTTGCTGCCTCCCATGATGAGGAGGGAGTAGTTCTCCCTCGGGGCTGAGGGCTCTACCGGTAGCTATGTGGTTCATCTCTCTCTCCCATGGTGTGATCTTTATGTGATCATGAGCTTTGTAATCTAGTTGAATCCATAGATGTTACTCTTCATTATCTTATATGCTACTCAAGTGGTTTTATTAATGTAATCTCCGGAGTCACCTTTGTCCCACGGTGCGAAGTTGACAGTATGCGCCCCGTGTGTGGCTCTTAGGCTAAAGATAACAGGAATACTTATCATGAGTTATTATTTGCGTTGGATGTCTCTATGAAATTGCAGTGTTTGTCTAGTACTATTTAGGGCGCTCAAGTTGACAGTGTGGGGTTCCCTAGATGTGGAATGCGACTTTAAGGTGTGTTGTTATAGCCCTACGCAGTGGATTGGTGTTCGTTATCCAACGAGAGAATAATTCAGAGTAGCATAGTGAAGAGGAAATATCTATGTATTCAATTATATTATTATTGTTGAGAGTGACCACTAGTGAAAGTATGATCCCTAGGCCTTGTTTCTAAGCATTGAAACACCGTTTACAACCAGTTCTGCTACATGTTTGCTTGCTGCCATTTTTATTTCAGATTGCAATTACCACTTATAATCATCCATATTACTTGTATTTCACTATCTCTTCGCCGAACTAGTGCACCTATACACTGACAAGTGTATTGGGTGTGTTGGGGACACAAGAGACTTCTTGTATCTTAATTGCAGGGTTGCTTGAGAGGGATATCTTTGACCTCTACCTCCCTGAGTTCGATAAACCTTGGGTGATTCACTTGAGGGAAACTTGCTGCTGTTCTACAAACCTCTGCACTTGGAGGCCCAACACTGTCTACAAGAATAGAAGCGTGCGTAGACATCAAGCTATTTTCTGGCGCCGTTGCCGGGGAGGTAAGGTAAAAGGTACTCACATCATCCAGCTACTTAGCTATTTTCTAGCACTGTTGCTGACGTGTGAGTGCTCGAAGGTATTTCCTTTAGATTCTGCAATTATATCTTTTTGTTTCTTGTTTTTATTTCACTAGTTAGGCTTAATGGAAAACAACAAAAAAATTAGAGAGCTCTATGAAATTTATCTTGAGTTAGGACATGATGCTTTTGAAGAGAAAATTAAAAAACCTATGGAAAATTATTTGCATGATGGTAGCAATGTTATTACTATAAATGCTTTGAACACCATTATTGCTAATGCTATGCAAAGCTCTAAGCTTGGGGAAGCTGGTTTTGATGAATATGATATTTTCAGTCCCCCAAGTTTTGAGGAGAAAATTTTCTTTGATGATACTTTGCCTCCAATTTATGATGATTATAATGATAGTGGTATTTTGGTGCCACCTACTATGGAGGATAAAGTTTATTATGATTATACTATGCCTGCAATTTATGATGATTACAATGATGGTTGTGATAGTTTTACTCCCACTATTACTAATGCAATTGATTATGCTTATGTGGAGAGTAATGATAATTTTATGCATGTGGATCATGATAAGAATGCTTTATGTGATAGCTATATTGTTGAGTTTATTCATGATGCCACTGAAAATTATTTTGAGAGAGGAAAATATGGTATAGAAATCTTCATGTTATTAAATTTCCTCTCTTTGTGATGAAAGTTTTGAGCTTTCTCTTGTGTTGCTTTTATATGATGGTTCTTTAAGACCTACTGGTCATTATGAGAGAGGGAGACACGGTTTCATATATCTCAATAATATTAAGTCTCCTCTCTTTATGTTGAAAGTTTTGAAGCTGCACTTGTTTTGGTTTCCTACGCTGTCTCTTTGTGCTACATTGATTTGTTTTCTTACAAGGCTCCTATGCATAGGAAGAGTGTTAGATTTAAACATGTTTTATATATGCTTCTTGATGCTCTCTTTTATGTTTCAACTCTCATCTTTATGTGAGCATCATAAAAATCACTATGCCTAGCTAAAAGGCTTAAAGAAAAGCGCTTATGGGAGGCAACCCATTATTTTTATTTTCTGCAATTTTTCTTTATTTGAGTCAAGGAGTTTGTTTACTTCTGTAGCAACTCCTTTGTATCTTTATTTTCTTGCATTGTTGTGCCAAGTAAGGCCTCTAATAGGAAGATGATGCTAATTTTGATTGCTGCGCAGAAACAGATTTTTGCTGTTCACTGTACGAAATTCCTAAAATCACCAGGTTGTTAATTAAATCTGAAATTTTTTGTGCGTAATCTTTATGTATGTCTGAATCTTTCTTAGTTCAAAGTTTTTCGATCTGAGCGTTGTAAGTGCCTCGAAAAAATTCGTCTTTGCGGACTGTTCTGTTTTAGACAGATTATGCCTTTTATTTTGCATTCTCTCTTTTACTAGTGTTGAGTGAAATTCTTTTTTGGGTGGAAGAGCTTCACATAACATCAGTGGCAGTAGCTAATGTTTAAAGTAACAAGTCATATTGCGTCTTTATAGAACATGTGAATTTTTGATTATGCACTAACCCTCTAATGAGATTTACTTTGAGTTTGGTGTGACGGAAGTTTTCAAGGGTCAAGGGAAGAGTGATATAATAGGATGGAGAAGAGTGAAGAGCTTAAGCTTGGGGAGGCTCCCATGGATCTCCCAGCATATTTCAAGAAGACTCAAGCGTCTAAGCTTGGGGATGCCCAAGGCATCCCCTTCTTCATCGGCAAAATTATCAGGTCATCTCTAGTGAAACTATATTTTAATTCTTTCACATCATATGTGCTTTTCTTGGAGCGTCTGTGTGCTTTTATTTTCAGTATTGTTATTTTTTTTCTAAACTGGACTAGCATTCTTGATTGGGAGAGAGACACGCTCCGCTTTTTCATGAGAATACTCCTATTCTTCACTTATATTTGTTGAGTATTCATATCTAGCGCTGTTCAGCTTTTAGCTCTTGTTTTCATGTATCTCTTGTCAGAGCTATTAGCTTTCTTTTGTAGAAAGTACTCTCTTGCTTCACTTATATCTGTTTGGAGAGTTGTTGAAATGAATTGATTGGTGTTTGGTTGGTTCAGAAAATGTTGCATGTGGTAATTGGTATAAGGAAAAACTTGCATAATCTTGTAGATCACTAATTTGGATAACTTGATGCTTGTCAATTGTTTTGAGTTAACAAGTAGATCATGATTAAATTTGTGCATCACATGAGTTAAGCCTATTAGTGAAGAACTACCGTAAAGCTTGTTGAAAATTTGGTTTGCATCGGTGGTATCTCTAAGGTCTAGATATTTTCTAATAACAGGGTTTGGTTAACAAGGAAGACGGTATGAAGTCTTATAACGTTTGCAATATGTTTGTCATATAAAACTTGGTGTACGGGTTGATATTCTTGTTTGCTTACATAAACCTTGCTAGCCTAAACTCTGTACTGAGAGGGAATGCTTCTCGTGCATCCAAATCCTTGAGCCAAAATCCATGCCATTTGTGTCCACCATAACTACCTATATGTGGTATTTCCTTGCCACTCCAAGTAAATTTTTCATGTGCTACCTTTAAATTATTCAAAATGTTATTATTCCCTTTTGTGTCAATGTTTACTAGCTCATGAGGAATTAGTGTGGTTATTCTTTATTCTATTGTCAAATGGACTTTTACACCTGGACTAGCGGCATATACATCCGCTTATCCTCTAATTTTGCAAAAAGAGCTGGCAACGGGGTGCCCAGTCCCAATTAATTACAACTTTAACCATTAATCTCTTCACACTTTTGCCCTGATTCATCAGTAAGCAATGACAAACAGTGAAATACCTGCGTGTGTAAA
Organism: Poa pratensis; assembly: GCA_947311845.1. Classification (NCBI taxonomy): domain Eukaryota; kingdom Viridiplantae; phylum Streptophyta; class Magnoliopsida; order Poales; family Poaceae; genus Poa; species Poa pratensis. The sequence goes on along the minus strand of CAMZMU010000128.1, from coordinate 69,030,634 downwards.
CCAAAGAGAAAGAGGGATGATCTGCCTTGCTGGTAGAAATAACGTCCTTCATGGGAGCCGCTCTTAAAAGTCCGTTTGACAGGTAGAATACTGTTCTCACCCGCTACCATTCGTTGACAATTAACAAACACCTCTCAAAACTAGATACTCCTCCATGGTATGTGATTGATGGAAGGCACCCGAGGATTCGGTTAGCCATGGCTTGTGTTAGCAAGGTTGGGAGGAGTGTCAAATATTTTATGCAATCTCTATATGTTTTTCAAAACCTAAAAGCTCTAGCACATGACTTAATCCCTGCTTCCCTCTGCGAAGGGCCTTTCTTTTACTTTTATGTTGAGTCAGTTTTCCTATTCTTTCTGTCTTCCACAAGCAAACACTAGTGTCAACTTTGTTACAACATGCGTTATATGCTACGTATTGGACTTGTTATACTACTTTGTGTTGACGATATCCATGAGATAAATATGTTGAAAGTTGAAGCAAATGCTGAAACTTAATTCTTCCTTTGTGTTGATTAAATACCTTTTATTAGAAACTATTGCTTTATGAGTTAACTCTTATGCAAAACTGTTTGATGCTTGTCTCGAAAGTACTATTCATGAAAACGTTTAGCTTGTGTGATTCATTGTTTACTCATTATCTATTTGGTAGCAAACTATAGACCATTGACTTGGATCACTTCATTCATTTACATGTGCCTTACAATATTATATGATCAAGATTATGATGGTAGCATGTCACCTCAAAAATTATTTTGTTTTTATCGTTTACCTACTCGAGGACGAGCAGGAACTAAGCTTGGGGATGCTGATACGTCTCAAACGTATCTATAATTTTTGATGTTCCATAATTGTTTTATACCAATTGCTACATGTTTTGCATCTACTTTATGTCACTTTTATACATTTTTTGGGACTAACCTATTAACAAGATGCCGAAGTGCCAGTTCCTGTTTTCTGCTGTTTTTGTATTCCAGAAAAGCTAGTCTGGAAATATTCTCGGAATTGGACGAAAATTTACGGAGGCCCCTATTTTATCAGAAGACACCTGGAGTCCGAAGGAGAGACGAAGTGGAGCCACGAGGGCCCCACACGTGGGCTCGGCGCGGCCAAGGGCCCACCGGCGCCCAGGGGTGGTGTCGCCACCTCGTGCACCGCCTCGCGACGCCCTTTGGACTATATATTTCCCTGACCTAAAACTCACAGAACAATCGACGATTTCTCCAGAAAAGTCTATAGCTCCGCCGCCACCAAAAACCCTAATTCGGGGGACAGAAGTCTCTGTTTCGGCACCCTTCCGGGACGGGGAATTGCCCCCGGAGCCATCTCCATCGACGCCACCGCCATCTTCATCGTCGTTGCTGCCTCCCATGATGAGGAGGGAGTAGTTCTCCTCGGGGCTGAGGGCTCTACCGGTAGCTATGTGGTTTATCTCTCTCTCCCATGGTGTGATCTTTATGTGATCATGAGCTTTGTAATCTAGTTGAATCCATAGATGTTACTCTTCATTATCTTATATGCTACTCAAGTGGTTTTATTAATGTAATCTCCGGTATCACCTTTGTCCCATGGTGCGAAGTTGACAGTGTGCGCCCCGTGTGTGGCTCTTAGGCTAAAGATAACAGGAATACTTATCATGAGTTATTATTTGCGTTGGATGTCTCTATGAAATTGCGGTGTTTGTCTAGTTCTATTTAAGGCGCTCAAGTTGACAGTGTGGGGTTCCCTAGATGTGGAATGCGACTTTAAGGTGTGCTGTTATAGCCCTACGCAGTGGATTGGTGTTCGTTATCCAACGAGAGAATAATTCAGAGTAGCATAGTGAAGAGGAAATATCTATGTATTCAATTATATTATTATTGTTGAGAGTGACCACTAGTGAAAGTATCATCCCTAGGCCTTGTTTCTAAGCATTGAAACACCGTTTACAACCAGTTTTGCTACATGTTTGCTTGTTGCCATTTTTATTTCAGATTGCAATTTACACTTATAATCATCCATATTACTTGTATTTCACTATCTCTTCGCCGAACTAGTGCACCTATACACCTGACAAGTGTATTGGGTGTGTTGGGAACACAAGAGACTTCTTGTATCTTAATTGCAGGGTTGCTTGAGAGGGATATCTTTGACCTCTACCTCCCCGAGTTCGATAAACCTTGGGTGATTCACTTGAGGGAAACTTGCTGCTGTTCTACAAACCTCTGCACTTGGAGGCCCAACACTGTCTACAAGAATAGAAGCGTGCGTAGACATCATACTACAAATATCATTATTATCTTGAAAGCAACATTTTTGCTCAAGTTATTGCAGGATATGACATCAAGCAGGATGACAAAAGCATGCCTGCTTAATGCCCGGGGGATAGGACAATTAAGTTTTTGTCTAAATTGAGATATTTTTGAGTCCCGAGCAGCATGATCAAGCAGGCAACCCGGCCCTTGGGGGCTACACATCCACCCACTGGCATTTGGTGGTTTCTACTAAATTGATATACCATGTTTATATGCAGATTTCATTTTTTGCAGCACATGAGAATATATATATATATCCATTTGCGAGTCAAATCAGCGACTCGGAAATCTTTAAATACAAACTGTGGCTATATACCCTTAAGCCGCCATGATTCAACATGCGCTCAGATGGCTCGTCATGAAAACTTGACAGATTTTAATACTCTAATGATTGACCAGCTTATTTATGCTTATGGTCTTTTCTGCTTCGATGTCTATGACTCAGCACCTTATACACATTTGGCTGATATATCTTGATGCTCATAAGTTATTATTCTTATGATTTCAGCTCAGTCTTACACCCAACAGGATAAGGTGGTTTTCACCAAAGGCGTCGCCGCCTCCACATTTATTCAGAAGTTTCAGCACGATTTCGCCGGCTTCAAAGGCCCGCGATACTATATCAACAAACGTCGGCGGCTCAACGCTTCTACATCAGCAGCTCAATAAGCCGCTACTCTCGCGACTCATCATCAGCGAGTCGCCAAGCTCCACATCAGCAAGTCACCAAGTGCAACATCGACAAGTCGGCAAGAACTACATACGCAAGCCCGCAAGATCATCATCAAGACAGAATCTTCCGCCTGATTCTACAAATCACCCGGAAGCTTGGGGGCTAATGTCGGGGGAATACTGAACCCGCGACTCATCAAGAGAATCGCGACTCATCCTGTGAGCCGTGCCCGCACCGTTAACGGGCTTGTACTAAGATGGGCCGGCGCCAAGGACATCGCAAGAAAGATCTAGAAGACTGGAGATAACTTGACTTGGACGACACGAAGATATGTAGTCTCCTAGAAGGACTCCGGTCGACACTTTCCTAAGGGAATAGACTTTCCTTGTAACCTAGCGAGCCTCCGTGCATATAAGGAGGACTCGCAGGATGTAGAAGGGATCCAATCCAAGCCCTAAACCCTAGAGCATACGGCGACTCGGCACCTCGATCGCCGGTGACTCGATACCTCGATCGCCAACCCTTGTAACACCATATTCATATCAATCCCAAGATAGGATAGGCAGGAGTAGGTCTTTACCTCACATTGAGGGGCCGAACCTAGGTAAAAAACATTCTCTTCTTCGTGCCCTGCGATCCTTATAGCTCGGAGACGATTGATCCGCGCAATCCCACACCTACGAAGTCATCCATGACATCTGACGTGACAAACCCACGACACCATGCCTGCCTCCGGAGTGATGCGTGAGTAGTTCTTCACGGGACTACGGGTCCATAGCAGTAGCTAGTTGCTAGTCTCTCCACCTTGTGCTATCATGTTTAGATCTTGTGAGCTGCTTAACATGATCAAGATCATCTTTATGTAATGCTATATGTTGTGTTTGCTGGGATCCGATGAATTGTGAAGTTATGATCAAGTTTGTTCATCTATTTATATCATGTTTTATCTATGTTCCTGCATGCTCTCCGTTGTTAGTAGATGCTTTGGCCAAGTAAATGCTAATGACTGCAAGAGGGGGTATTTATGCTAGATAGTGGTTTCATGCCTCTAGAAGCCTGGGCTTGATTGACAGAAAGAACTAAGGTTGTAGATGTGTTGTTGTCACTAGGGATAAAATAACTGATGCTTAGCTTAAGGGTACTGCTGTTAAGTCTAATGCGTTTGTTTACATTACACACTTTGTTTAATGCTATAATCTGTTGCTTGCAACTTAATACTCACGGGAGACCCTGTAACATCCCGAAAATTTGGGAAATTTTGAAAAATTTAAAACCATGCATGCATTCATCATCATCATTTCATCATTGCACTTCAAACAGAAATGTATAAAATATAAACTTAAAATAAAACACCTTAATTGAAATATTATTAAAAAGAGCCTATGTATGCCATATACAATATTTTAATTTTATTAAATTATTTTCTAGGCTAAAGTGGAACATTTTGGACAAGCTTTCCAAAACCTATTTTTGTATATTTTTGAAAAATATTTTGTACAAGTTTGAATTTTAAATTTGAAGACAAAGTTTTAAAACAGAAAAGAGAAAAGGAGAAAGGACAAAAAAAAGCTAGTCGGGCAGCCCAAGATGGCCCATCTCTTACCTGCCGCGCGCGCAACGCGATGGGCCAGTGTTTTCTGTAGTATGCATGATAGGTTTGTATTGAAGTTATTATATTATTCTATGCTCCTAAGTAGTGTGTAGCCATCCCCCACCATGAACCTTGTAGCATTGAACTTGGTAGAATGCTTAGTCAAGCTATTAAAATGTTTTGATTAGTTGGATAGTGAAAATAACTAAAACTAATCAATGAACTACCTCAGTGCTGGTTGGAGAAGTATGGTGGGTGGCTACTCAGGGGGTCCATGTCTATGCTTCATGTCTATGGTAATTACCCTTGGTGGAAGCGCACAACTGTGGAAATTCACCCAGGCTTAAAGGGATTGTAGACTCTCTTTGTTTAGTAGCTTCCAGTGCAGCCACATGTCAAATGGGCTCTGTCTTGATGGAGTAGGTTGTGAGACTCTGAATTCGTCGTGACCAGCAGATGTAGGTGATGTAGGTTGGAGTGGGTCCGATGTAAGGGCAATCACTTCTGAAAAATCTCGTCTTGATCTTCTCCTTTCCATTTCACAAATTGTGTGTTTTGGATGTTCAGGTTGATTGGGTCGTGTGGTGAAAGTGCACAATCTCTCGAGAGTATAAAACTAAGATCTTAGCCGTGTCCCCGGTAACGGACAACTTGAGCAACTTGACAAGGAAGCTGTTGAAGATCTCCTCATTCCAATTTCATAAATTAAAACTTGATGGGTGAACAAGGGTTGTTTGTTCACTGATGTCTATCAGTGGTACTCCTTAATTGTAGATGTACAAAGGTGTTCACTGATGTCTATCAGTGGACCTCTTTGTACCATACAGAAAATGCCTTTTAAAAAGATAGGACAAAAACTTGTTTTCTGCAAATTCGCCACAACTCCACCCAGCCAAATATTCATATAGAACATAGGTTGCCATTTATATCCACATAAGTGTCATTTGCCAATACAATTCAATTGTATTGACCAGAGATTATGGCTGTAACTCACCGTTGCAGGTTTTCCAGGCTACGAGTGAGGTTTCGAATAGGGTCTCGAGTCTACAATCAACATGCTTGCCTATGGCGCATAAAGATGATGGGACTCACTGTATCATTTTCTTTCCGCTGTGTGTTTATTCGGTTTGAGCTAGCCTTGAGCTATGCACCTTGTATCAAACCTTTTTATTTCTGGATCATCGTGTAATAGACTTGATGCTTTGTTATGATATTCATCTTAAAATGTGTGTGCTAGCAAGTTGATCTAGGGACTAGCACGAAACACATGGATCTCACCCTTTAGTAAAAGGTGAGGTCTTTACAGATGGTATCAGAGCATTGTGTTGCCTGTAGGATTCGTGACCCTAGGTTAGGATTAGAACTAGGAATAGACCCTATGATTGAAAATCTATTTTATTCAAAATTTCAAAGAAAAAATTGCATTTTTATCATCTCTCATACTCTCATCTACTATTTCCCTTCTAAAACATCTTCCCTTATTTGAGATGACCTGTACCGATGGATACAACCCCATTTATATACAAGAACAAGGGAGATGAAGAGGAACTTGAGTAATTCAAGAAAGAAATAGACAAGACCACCACTTTAGAACAACGACATCGCGATAGTGTATTGATCATACCAACTTAGGTTGAATGACAATACTAGATTCTTTGTTTATGTTTGAATCATGTTGCTTGATGTTTGTTAGATGTTGCTTGAAAAATGAATTGCCTTGATCCGCTGTGTTGGGGTAGGATTCTTTCTTAGTATCTTTCTATCTTCACTCATCCATGCTAAACCCAACCAGATGCCTCATCAAAGTGCCAATAACAATGAGATGCCAATAGCAATGCAACCACTACTAGAGGCTCAAACTAAGTTGATGCAACTAATGGCCCAAAATCAAGTCAACAACCCCAATAAGGAGTTACCCCCGGGAATGCAGCAATTGTTAGTTGGCCAATCTCAGATGGTGCAGATGATGTCTGATAATATGGCCAAAAATGAAAACAACCAACCACAGATAGACCATGACAACAAGGAGATCCAAAGAGAAGTGATGGCAACACTTAGAGCCTGCAAAACTTGTGGAGAAATAGGACACACGTCCAAGGAATGTCATGATGAGTGGCCCCATTCTGATGCAACCAGTTCAACTGAGGAACCCCCCACAACTCAAGTTACTTGCTTTTTGTGTGAAGGAACCGATCACATCCCTGCACGATGCCACATATACCCCATAGTGCAGCAAGTGAACCAGCAAGTCCAAGATGGAATGCACCAAGCTTTTAAAAGGAGGAAGAACTTGTGCCACATCACTTGCTTCAAATGCAAAAACAAAGGACATTATATCAATAAATGCCCGGATAGAAAACTCGTGACAGAAGCCAAATCGGGTGTGGTAATTACAAGGAAACAGGGCATGTCAAGGAAAGTTTCTCAAATGAAAGAAATAGCCCGAAGATATTACCATGAAGGGAACAGAGACATGTCTACAGTGTTTTGCCACCGTTGTAGGGAGACATGACACTTCACCGATGATTGCCCAACTCGAAAGAGGCATCGTGCAAGTGTTAACTCAGAATGATATTTATTAGGACATATAAGGAGTAAAGGTAATCAAACTAATTGGATACTTACCAATGTAATGGAAGATATGAAATGGAATGAAACTCTTATGTTGATGATTCATGTAATCTTTATGGGGAATAAGTATAGTGTGAAAAAAAACTTTGGAAGTAAGAATGAAAATGCAAGTATGGGAAACCCTACTATATCAAGGAGAAGAAGCCTTGAAGAATCAACAATGTGTGGGCCTACATTTTATAGTAGTTTACGCAACCCAAATAGTTTGTGAGGACTGATAGTTTAGTAAGGTTGTATTACAAATGGAATAAGTGGGAGTCAACTTTGAGCCTTAGTTCATGACCATGGAACTATCTGTCAGACAAGTGAGGATGACCGAGTGTTAGATTGCGTGATTCACCAATTTACGCGTGGGAGAAATGATATGGGTGCAGGATGGATTGATCACCATTCCTACTACTCCTATCATTCACACTCACCATGTTAGGTTGATGAATTATGTGTACCTTAAACTTTAGTCGAGAGGCGACGATATTAAGCCTGAACCATAGATTGGTAAGATATATATTACCCTATGTTAGGCCAGTGTTGCCGAAACGTATGTAATTACGATGAGGATTGGCTTCGGCCATCTTGAAGAAGAAACTCTACACTTGAAAGTTTTGACCTACCATGAGTGTATCGTTAGGTCATGTAGTGTTTGCATGGAAGCTTTCAACCAAGAGGATGAAACGTTTGAGGACACCAAAAGATAGAATACAAGGGATTATAGTGAAGTTCTCTCATCTTGGTCTTCTAATTAACCCAAAAAGTGACCCTTCAACATCAAATTAGTTCAACGGACTACTCTTATTCTACAACTCTACCATGAGGGAAAGTTCTACTCAAGCCAACTCGAGGAAAGCAACAAGCTATAAGAAGAGACACCCACTCGTGGTAAAAGAAGATGGACCCCTATAAACTTAAGGATTTAAGAAAGGATTCAAGATCTCAAAAATCCCAACAAGGAGGTGGTACATGCCATACCAGAAATTAAGGATGATGAAGCATGACTCAAAAGCAGAAGATAAAGTTGACCCATCAAAGTTTGACAAACCCCTAGATGTGATCATGTTGAAGCCAGGATTTTAGACTGCCCACAAAAGTTTCTTTTAAGGGTGGTAGCCCACCCAGTTGTCCTAAACCCCGATACCAAAACCTATCTTTCTAGCCTCTCTGAATCCTGGGACGAGATTTCTTTTAAGGGTGGTAGTCTGTAACATCCCGAAAATTTGGGAAATTTTGAAAAATTTAAAACCATGCATGCATTCATCATCATCATTTCATCATTGCACTTCAACAGAAATGTATAAAATATAAACTTAAAATAAAACACCTTAATTAAAATATTATTAAAAATAGCCTATGTATGCCATATACAATATTTTAATTTTATTAAATTATTTTCTAGGCTAAAGTACTTCCAAAATGTTCCATTTTGGACAAGCTTTCCAAAACCTATTTTTGAATATTTTTAGAAAAATATTTTGTACAAGTTTGAATTTTAAATTTGAAGACAAAGTTTTAAAACACAAAAGAGAAAAGGAGAAAGGACAAAAAAAAAGCTAGCCGGGCCAGCCCGAGCCGGCCCATCTCTTACCTGCCGCGCATGCAGCGCGATGCCCCAGCAGACCCCACCTGTCAGCGCCTTCTTCTCCAACCGCCTGCACGCTCGCTCCCACGACTGCGACGCCGTCGCCCACGACCTGCACGCCCCCGACGTGCAACGGTGCCCCTGACCTGCGCCCTTAAATTCCCACCCCCTCCTCTTCATTTCCCCTCTCTCCACCAAATGAATCGTGCCCCGAGGCCGTTTAATTTTCTCGCCGGAGTACGCATCGGCCGCCACCGCAATCCTCCATTTTTGGTCGATACCGTGAGTCCCCACCACCCATTCTTGGTCCTTTGTCTCCCCCACACCCTCTCGCACCTCTCTGACGCCTTCTCGCGATTTTAGGAACACAGGATCGACGACTCCGTCCTCAACCCGACGCCACCGTCCGCCCCAACTCCGGCGAGGAATTCCCGGTGACCCAGAGCTTCCCCGCCGTCATCGAGCCCACCATCAAGCTCGCCTTGACCTCCTCCATCACAAGGTATCCCCGCGTAGCCCAACCCCTCTTTTTCCACGAGCTCGCACACGCCGGCCATGGCACCACCGCCGCCGGAGCTTCGCCGCACACCGGCGCTGCCAGCTTCTGGTCATCAGAATCTAGACCGTCAGATCTAGATCTGATGGTTCCTTTTTGTTCAAACCCGAATCAGTACGGGCCAATCCAGTGCGTCCGTTTAAGTTAGATCGGACGGTCGAGATTAATCGATTTTCTGAGAATTGTTTAAATAGACAGAAATCAAATAAAACTTTAAAAATTCATAACTTTCAAACCACAACTCCAAATTTAACAAAATTTATATCTTTGGAAAGCTCTAGACATGTAGTTTAATTTAGAATCATTAGTTTTGCATTTTGCATCTGTTAAAATTGATCCAAATATAGAGAGGCATTTCGGCCATTTAATTCAAAACTTGAGTTTTAAAAATGTTTTTAAAAGGAATCCTTTTGTTAAATGACAATAATTTCATCCTCTGTCCAGAGAAACTAAGAACCAATTTTACTGATCAATAAATTACAAAAGTATCAATTTTGCATATAAACCCTTTAATGTTTCAAAAATGATTTGAAATAATAACATTGCATTAAATTTTTGCTCATGTCATCCTGCATCATTTAGCAACTAGAGAACTAAATAAAGTGGTTAACAATTTAACAATGTTGTCTGCATTCATACATGCATAGCATTGTTTTTGTATTGTGCATATGTGTTGAATCGTGTGTATGTTTTGTTTGTGATTAATTATAGATTGTGCGGAGTGCCTAGCAATTTGTGACTGTTGCTCTTCCCCTGCTTGTGGCCAAGGCAAGTGACACTCATAAATGTCCTAGTGTTTTTAGTATTTTGCATTTAGTGTTTTCTCTAGTATGCATGATAGGTTTGTATTGAAGTTATTATATTATGCTATGCTCCTAAGTAGTGTGTAGACATCCCCCACCATGAACCTTGTAGCATTAAACTTGGTAGAATGCTTAGTCAAGCTATTAAAATGTTTTGATTAGTTGGATAGTGAAAATAACTAAAACTAATCAATGAACTACCTGGGTGTTGGTTGGAGAACTATGGTGGGTGGCTACTCAGGGGGTCCATGTCTATGGTTCATGTCTATGGTAATTACCCTTGGTGGAAGCGCACAACTGTGGAAAGTCACCCAGGCTTAAAGGGATTGTAGACTCTCTTTGTTTAGTAGCTTCCAGTGCAGCCACATGTCAAATGGGCTCTGTCTTGATGGAGTAGGTTGTGAGACCCCGAATTCATCATGACCAGCAGATGTAGGGGATGTAGGTTGGAGTGGGTCCGATGTAAGGGCAATCACTTCTGAAAAATCTCGTCTCGATCTTCTCCTTTGCATTTCACAAATTGTGTGTTTTGGATGTTCGGGTTCATTGGGTCGTGTGGTGAAATTGCACAATCTCTAGAGAGTATAAAACTAAGATCTGAGCCGTGTCCCCAGTAAAGGACAACTTGAGCAACTTGACAGGGAAGTTGTTGAAGATCTCCTCATTCCGATTTCATAAATTAAAACTTGATGGGTGAACAAGGGTTGTGAGTTCACTGATGTCTATTAGTGGTACTCCTTAATTGTAGATGTACAAAGGTGTTCACTAATGTCTATCAGTGGTACTCTTTGTACCATATGGAAAATGCCTTTTAATAAGATAGGACAAAAACTTGTTTTCTGCAAATTCGCCACAACTCCACCCAGCCAAATATTCATATAGAACATAGGTTGCCATTTATATCCACATAAGTGTCATTTGCCAATACAATTCAATTTTATTGACCAGAGATTACGGCTGTAACTCACCGTTGCAGGTTTTCCAGGCTACGAGTGAGGTTTCGAATAGGGTCTCGAGTCTACAATAAACATGCTTGCCTATGGCGCATGAAGATGATTGTAACATCCCAATATTTTGGAATGTTCAAAAATCACTAAAAATTTAAACTTTTGTTTTTTATTAAAAGAAAACATTCAAATTATAATAGAAACCAAATAATAGAAGACATTTGACATCTTCAAAAACTCTAATAGTTTAAATACCCAAGTAATCTTAAATTTCAAAATCTGAGTTTAGTGTAAATTCCTTTATCTAAGGTATTTCAAAGAAAACTTCATTTCATAGAATGCCTTATTCCAAGAATTAGATTTTAAATATTTAGCTTTTGGATAATTCTTTAAACCCAAAATCTTATTTGCAAAGTGCCTATTTCTAAAATGGTTTTGGTTAAACTATATGATTTAAAATTAGGAGTATGTTAAACTCTAAAACAATATCTATAAAGTGTTTTAAATTATTTAAAACTTGTCCTATTTTAAATTTTTGGGTTTGTTTCAATTATATTTATTTAAAATTAAGTTTAAAATAGCACACTTTCATATTTACTTTTGTGGTATTTTATTTGATTTTTATAAGCCACAAAAGATTTTATTAAAACCCTATGTTATAAATTGACATAAAGTGTCAAATTTGCATTTAAACATATTTTGAAATTTTTAATTTTGAAATGTTTGGAAAAGTGTGTTTGAATGTTTTAAATAAAAGATGTGGATTTTACAAATTTTTAGAAACAAATTTGAGTTGATTTGGACACTTAAAACAAAAGATATGAAAGAAATAAGAAAAAATCAGAAAAAGAAAAAGAAAAATTGATGACGTCATCGCTAACATCATCATGGCCGTCTTCAACCTCCAGCGCACGTAAACCAGGCCCGAAAATGCTCTGTACGCGTTTCTTCTCGATTTATTTCCCGGCGATTTAAAGCACCAAATTAAGTGCCGTTTCTTCCTACATCAAGCCCTCGACCTTCTCCTTCACGTTATCACAAAAGCCCTCTCCAAAACGCTCCCAGTATGGAGAATTTAATCGCCGGAGCTCCGCAACGCCAAAACGGCCGATTTGATTGCGCTCTTAATTTAGCACGAATTACTCCACCGTTTCCTTCCACGTTTGCTCCTACATAATCCCCACGTCCTCCTCTCTCTTTAGTCCCAAAAATCCCAGCCCGAGAGCCCCCAGGCTGCTGTCAATCGAGCTCGAAGCACCGCCACGGCCGCCGGCGAATTCCTCCATTTCCGGTGGACGTCGACCACTCCAAGCCATATCTCCACTCCCTTTCTCTTTGTTTCGACCTTGCGCATCTTTCTGACCCCTCCCACGATTTTTCCTTGCAGCGAAACGTCGTCGCCATCCTCAACCGAGCTCGCCGGAGCACGCCGCGTCTCCAGCCGCTCACCGTCGCCGTTCCAGGAAGCAATCGAGCACGCCGACCTCGCCATAGTCCTCCCCGATATGCGCCGCACCTCGTCGTGGTCTTCCCCGAGCCCAAGCACCACCGTCAGGATTTTCTCATCGGCAACGACCACTGCCTTGAGAACGTCATCGTCCTCCCTTGCTGTCAACTGAAGCAACTGAAAGGATACCAGCCAATGAAATCCTGCCATGTGTCCATTTTCGAATTTCTGTCTACTTTAGATAGAGAACTTCAACAATTCATATCAAATCAACCGTGACTCCGTTTACAATGTTTTTGTAGTCTATGGATTCGTATGAACGTGTAGAATACAGTGGTATAATAAAAACTTATATTTTAGTCATGCACAAACTTGTTATTTATAGAATCTTGTAAAACATTATTTTCACTATTGTTTTAATTCTATACATCCAATATTTGTAAATAAAATAATTTTAGAAACCTTAGAATATGTGTAATTTTATGCCTCTGTTATAAAATATTTTTGGGCACTATTTTGGTGATTTAAAAATGAGAGGCTTAATTTGAGTATTTTTTTGACTTAGTTTAATTTCTGACAATGTTTTCAATATGTTCTCTTTAGCAAATTTGTTCTAAGTACTAACTTTAGACCTGAGAGACCAAGGCCTAAGCCATTGGACACCATGAAACCAAGTCCATGTATGTTTTGCCTAGTTGACTCTCCCAGTTGAAAAACAACCAAGTTAGGACTTGTGAAAAACCATGAAGTGCAATGAAGGTGCCCCATTTGTCGACTTGGGATTTTCAACAAGATGCTACTACAAGGAGGACCAAGGAATGACTTAGCCATCTCCAAGAAGTGACTTAGCCATCTCCAAGAAGTGGAAACACTTAGAAGAAAACAAGAGAAACTTCAAGAAGACCAACCCCATCTTTTCTAAGTTTGTCTCCCTTTATTTTCTTTTCCCTTTGACTTAGTGGTGTGGCCAAGTTAGATTCAAGACCAGCCTTGGTGATACGAAAACCCTCAAGTATGCAAAACCATCAATTCTACAAAAAATCAATGAAGTCAACACACCAAGGAGGAAGCTACAAGGAAGCCTGGAGATGATCCTTTGGAAGACTAACTACATCTTTCTCTCTCTCTCCTTTCTGCTCTTCCTATCCTTTCTTTCACTTTGGACATAGACCAAGTCCTTACTGTTTATTACTAAGTCCCTAAAGTGCTATAATTGAAGATCAAGACTCAAGAAGATGTGACCAACACTCAAGAGGAGAAGTTCAAGGCACAAAAATAAGAAGTTTCAGAAACAAGAGAAGAAGACCAAGGTGAAGCACAACAAATAGGGATCCACTAGAGTTTGATTTATTTTCAAACTTAAACCTTGACCAACCCATGCCCTAGTAGCTAACCATAAACCCTTTTTCCATAACTGTCGTGGTGGTGTCACGGCAGATGCCATGGGTATGGCTTAAGTGTGGGCTCGCTTGGGCGTTGGGGGAACCGGGGAGGGTTTGCGCGCCTACGAAGCACGCATGAAGACCAAACAAGAACCTCGCAGGAATCAACAAGAACAAAGCAAACCAAGAACAGCGAAGAACACCACGATGTACCCTGCTTCGGGGCCCTCTTGTGGAGGTAACACCCCTACTGCAGCTCTAGCCTACTCTCTTATATCTCAAGTGTTTACAAGTACAGAGCGCTCCTTGAGCTGTATGATGAACAAAGGAACGGGCTCTAGGTAGAAGATGAAGCTTGGGGGGGAAATGATGCTCACAATGGTCGATCCTCCCCACAGAAGGAGGTGGTGTTGCCTATATACAGTAACCGAATTACCCTTTTGCCCCTGGCCGCAGAGGACAATGGCATGGACAAGGAGAACAGGACAAACACTGGCCACTGTCACTCAGCCCAGCTCACCCTCTGTTCACCACAGGCTTATCTTTCCTCTTTGAGCTTAAGGCAGTGTAGACCACAGTAGCCTAGCCACTGCCCCTTTCCCGAATAGGCCGAGTCAGCGCCTAGGGGCTTGTGACCCGGAAAACCTGTGGCAGCACCTTGCTGTCTTCTGAGCCCCGGTCAGTAACCTTACAGTGCCCGTGACTTTTACTGACATTACTTGGCCCCTGTGCATCATCCGAGTTGCCCTACCCGGGTCCTTCCTGACCGACCCGGATAACTTAGCCGGCTCTTCTTTCCTGGATCCGGTTAAACCTCACCGGATCCCCTTTGGTCTTTTCTTTCACTGGCTTGAAGTAGGACTGACCGAATCGCCTTGAGATCCGACCCGGATAACTTAGCCGGCTCTTCTTTCCTTGATCCGGTTAGACCTTAACTGCTCATAACACATCATCTTTGCCCTACCCGGGGGCAGCCCCCCGACAGTAGTCCCCGAAGCTGGTGCGGTCCTACGGCATCGGCTGAAGGGCCGTTCCAGATTCTAAACCAACATCACTAACCGGATCACCTCTAGCTGTCACCGAATTTTCCGGGACATTTGGCAGGAAAAGCCTGTGCAAAGCCGTATAACCCGGGTTGTCAGCTCGTTATCCGGATCCACCGGGTACTCGAGTGTGTTTGACCAGAAGACCACGTCTCCTCGTTTTCTCCGTTGACCGGCACATAGGATCCGCTCCACCGCTTCCAATTCTGCGGCGTGGCCACGAGTGCTTGAAATACACGGCCACAGCAGCTGCCACAGAGTTCCGCGACGCAAGGGATCTAACCGTGCTCCGGTAACCGCGCGGTAGTGGGGGGCAGTTACCGCTGGAGGCTATAAAGAGGGCGCGGTGGTTTTTCCCCTTCTTCTTCCTCTCAACTCCCACTAACCCGCTCCATCGACGCCGCCGCAACCTCGCCATTCAAGGTTGCCGCGCCAGGGACGCACAGCGTACCAGAGCAAGACCATCGGAGCCGCGCCTCGCGCCCATCTCCGACGTTTCTCCGTCGAACTCCTCCTTCGAGCGACTCGCACTGTAAGTTCTTCCTCCTCTCGCCATAGCCACCGTGACGAGTTCATACTCTCGGAATACACACACCTGTTCTTGGTAGATTGATGCGTATCTAAGCCCGTGTTCCTGCCGTAGCACACTCCGCAAATTTTCTGTCCAAGTTCCGCAATAGACTGGCCTAGATACACCTGTCCCCGTTGGAGCAGTTCAACCATGTTTTTACCCGTGATTTTCTTTCTTTTTTACCACCGCTGTAGATCTTCCCAACCCTAGAAACTTGCGGAAAGATGTTTGCGACTTCCAACCGCTTCACCTTCTCCACCGGACCCGGTTAACCCTACCCGGGATAGGATTAGCCGAGTCACCATAGATCGATTCGGCTTTAATGTTATCCGATTCTTCTTTGGTCCCATGGATTCCGAATTTCCTGACCCGGTTATCCGACTCTTTGCTGCAGGACCGATTCGGTTATGGCCAAACTTCCCCCTGGCCGATGGGAAGGATCTGATGTTACCAAAAATGACTTGGAATGGCTACGAGCCACCCGACGCATAACGCCCCAAGCCATCTGCCGCCGACCCGGAAAAGAACTCGCACCGGCGCCCGAACCCGGTGAACGCGTGGTATTCATAGCACACTTCGAGCGCGGGCTCGGGTTACCTGCCAGTGACTTCTTCCGGGCCTTTCTGGACTTCTTCGGATTACAGCTTCACCACCTCCCGGCGAACGCCTTCGTCTCTTTATCAGCTTTCTCTTCCTTCTGCGAAGGCTATCTCGGTCTTTGGCCGAGTGTGGATATATGGGCAAAGTACTTCCACCTTCGCAAGCACACCATCCCGGTACCAAGCCGAAAGAGCTGACCGCTTGCGGTTCGGTTAGCATCACGCCACGGCAGGGATCCGCCTTTCCCCGAGTCACCGGCCTAGACACGGTGAAGAAATGGCAAAGGACCTGGTTTTACATAAAGAGCGCTGAGGGCCATGACGCTCTTAATCTGCCCGAATTCAGGATGGAGCCGCCCAGAGCCGAGCTGAACTTCGGTTACAATCCGGCTGAAACGATTGCTGAACTCCAGACAGTGCACACCGCTCTGGAGGATTTTTTGAAGAATGGCATGATCTCTGACGACCTCCTCCGGACCTTCATCTCTCGCCGGGTCAGCCCTCTTCAAAGGCGTGACCACAAGATATGCCACATGCGTGGCGCACTAGATCCTACCCGGATCAGCAAGCACGAGCTTAACAAAGCTTCCGTCTTCAGACGGGTAAACGCCATTGCTGTCAATGAGATGTCGGACAAATGGCGGTGGGGTGTAAAGCCATTCTACCGGGAAAAACTTCCTCCACAGGTTAGCTCACCACTCTCCGAACCCAATCCTACTTCATCCGCATAACCGCGGCCTGATCCGGATTCGCATTACCTTCTTTGTAGCTGTTTGATCGCCAACTTACTGAAGACGGAGATCTCTCCACCAAGGCATGGACACCGGATCTCAGCCCGCCGCGCGAGGGCGAAGAAGATCCGGATACGGATGACTATTTGCCCATTCCCCGTGCCAAGCCAGTCCGCAAGGGTAAGCAATCAAACACTCACAACCTTTCCGACGAGGAAGATGAAGATTGCTGCATCTTAGAACCCATCAATGCTATTCCGATTTCATGGTTACCACCACCTTATGTTCCAGCCAAAGATGATACCCAAGAGACATCTCGGAAACGCGCTGAGGCGCCCGAGACAAATGCCCCAGAGACCAAGCGAAGAAAGAAATCCGGCGACAAGCCGAGCCGTGTCAAACCGATGCCCACCACCAAGGGGTAACATTGACCGAACTTTATTTGCTTTCTTCCTCTATTAACCGAGTCATATCTATCCGAGTTAACTGTTTGCTTTGCTTTATGCAGTGATGTCCTCATCACCGCGCAGACTCATTCATCCATCTCTTCTCCCATTCCTCCATTGGATACGGCCATGGAAACCCAGTCTCCTGACCGAACTGCCACCTCACCCACGCGTGTCCCAACTACCAATATTCCCCAGCCGACTCCCATCTCAGAGCCGGTTATCGACTTGGAGAGTGAGGAAACCTCGGCTCCAATCCGAGATTCAAGCTGGCCACGTCCTTTGAAGGAGCTGGAGAAGGAAAAGGCTAAGACATCGGTTAAGTCCACACCTAAGCCGGATTCCCGTCCTGCTCCTGCAACTCAATCTGCACTGAGCCAAGAGCAGCAGCAGAAGAAGAAGAAACCGAGGCAGCAACAACCACAAGTAACCCCTGAAGAGCAGCAACAGCAGCAACAACAGCAACAAACTTCCGAGAAACCACAGAAACCGCAACATCAGAGACAGACCCCGGGTGCATCACCTCCACCCAAGCCGACTCAAGTTGTCTTTGGCACAACTTCCTCCACTCCGGATAAGCAAGTGATTGCTGTCAAGCAAACCACCGCTACCTCCTCTGCCATTCAATCCGGCCAAGCCAAGCCTAAGCTCAGCACTGCCAATGACTTTATTGAGGCCTGGAACGCCGTGGACCTTGCACCAGGCTTTTCCGCTGCAACGCCGCACCCTGCTGGTCCTAGCCGAATGATGCAATCTCTTCATTCAGTGAAGGTTGCGTTTACTGCATCGCACCAAGTCTTCGAGGTAAGTTTGCCGAATCTTGCTTTTAGTTCGTCATGATCAAATAGTATACACCCAGTCCCCGAGATTCGGGTCGAACGACTGATACTCTTTGGAGTAAGAAAGTCATTCGGCTTGAATCTTTTAAAAAATTTGATCATGATCTTTTTCTTAACTGAAAAAACTGTGAGACCCCCAGTCCCCGGGTTTCTTTTTAACCGATTCGGTCAGTCTCGGCCAATCTCCGAGATTTGTTTTGGCTCCACCTTGTCTCGGGTATCAGTCCCCGAGTCTCTTTTGACGCTATCTACTTTCTTTCAGGAAAGCACGGGCACTCGCAGCGACCTCTTTAAGCAGCTTGCCAACCAGTACCACAAGCTCCAAAAATCATTTGATGCCTTGGTCCTCAAGATGAATAGCAAAGAGGAAGAGCAAAAGCGTGCTTTATCCGAGGAAAAATCAGAGGTAGCCCGAGTCCAGCGGGAGCTTGACCGGGTTGAAAAAGTGAAGAACAAAGTTAAAGGAGAGCGGGATGCACTGCGGAGGGAGAGAGACACGCTCCAAAAGGAGAAAGATACAATTCAGAAGGAGCGAGACACTTTGCACGCCGGGCTACAGAGGCGAGCCGAAATGGATAAGCAGATTCAAACCACAGTGGCCGAGTCTGAAGCTGAACTGAAAGCTGCTAAAGAAGAACTGGCTGCTCACCAAGCGGCCAGTGCGAAATGGCTGGCTCAACTTGCTAGCCTTAACGATGACATGGATCGTAAGTTCACCGAATCCCCTTTTTTCTTTCTGCTCTTAACCGATACATATGCTTGTGTTCCTTCTTGCTGAACTCAGTATTAGCTTATTTGTTTGTAGGAGAGTTTACCAGCATTCGGCTTCAAGCCGCCAAGGCTGTGCGAAACGCCCGAGCTGAGAGAGCTAAATTAACCGAGGCTCCCCTATCCGAGACATGGGACATCGAAGATCATATTACAGCACTTAAGGCTCGGATTGCTCCTCTGAAGGATTCCCACATTGGTCTGCTTAATGCAAGTCTCAAGGCTCACCGAATCTTGTTTCCTGAAGCGCGGCAAGTTGTGCCCGTGGAGGAGCTGATCAGAGACCTGGATCAAGCAATGACCCGGTTAAAACAGTGGAGGTCTTCGTCTGCCCGCGCTGGTGCTGACGCAGCTTTGTTATTCATCATGTCCTGGTACGAGCTGATTGACCTTGCCAAAGTGCGCTCCTTTCGCGAGGGTTCTTCATGGGCTACAGACCCTATCCGGATCAAGATCCGTGAAGAAGCCGCCAACTTCATGGCCGAATTTGCACGCACCAAGCATCTTGATCTGGAGGCTCCAGTCTACTCGGATGGAGAAGACACTGAAGAAGAGGAATCAGACGACGCCTCCGCTGAAGAATATGCCGACTCAGAGGGCGAGTCTGATGAAGAAAAATCCAGCAAGGTACCAGCCTCCGACTCGGCCAAGCTCACCGAACAAACTCCAACCGAGTCTTTTGTGATTTCAGCCACTAACTTGACTGTGATTACTAACAGGCTTCACGCGATCCGGAAATTTCCGAATCCGCCCATCCTTCAAGCTCTCCAGTCAAGATTACTTCCGGAGCGCCACCATCTTCCGAATCTGCTCCAGCAACAGAACCTCTCGTAACCGCGTCCACTTCCACCGAAATACCCGTAACCGAGGTTCGCGCGCCCGAAGCTCCGCTAACCGAAGCTCCTCCCACAGAAGTTCCCGCAACCGAAACTCCTATGACCGAGTCTGCCGCGACCGAGTCCGCTGCCCCCTGAAGTACTTAACAAAAACATTAAATCCCCGGTATGCCGGGAGCAGATGTAATAGACTATTTTAAGTTCTTTCGAGACTATGCTTATCATGCTTAACGTGATCCGGACAAGGTTTATGTTGGATCATCTTAAACCGAGTCCCCGAGTCTGTTTTCTTGTTTACTACTTTTGCCAAATCTTTGCTCTTGTCTACCTCTTTGGGTGTTTTGACAGTCGAGTCACAAGATAGGAATCATAGCATACAGTACTTGAAACATGCGAGTTGTGGTTTAGAATCATTCAACATAAACGAAAAAAAAAAAATAAATAAAAACAGGGGTTAGTAAACGACATGTGCCGAATCGGTTTTGGACCGAGTCCCCGTGTCCATTTTCATGTTTCCCATATTCCTCATCTCTGCTCTTGACTACCATTTTGGTGTTTGTCAGTCGAGTCACGAGATCAACAACACAACATACATTACCTGAAACTCAGAACAAGGTTCAAAGCGATTCGGCACATGAACGGCAACAAACAAAGCCGTAATAAACAACACACGCATAAGGACGAAGCAGTCCCCGAGTCCAGACTCGGATTACTGCGATTTCATTCATGATAAATTGAAATACATACATTGCGCCCTTTAAGAGTAGAAGGGTCGAAGCAGAGCTACATTCCAAGGTCGCTTGGTTTCCTGTCCGGGTCTGTCCAAGCCATCCTCCCTTGGTTCCTGTACATCTATAAGATAGTACGAGTCATTGTGCATAGCCCTGCTCACTCTGGTACTGGATGCAAAGGGAACAAGTGCTCATTTTCTTCCACAGGTTTGGCCGCCATTATCTCTTCTATCAGCTTCTGTCCATTCCCCACAATCCGGTTAGCATCATCATCTCTACTCCTCTTTCCCAAGACTCGGTTAGCATTTTCCGAATCTGCGTGAGCAGTCCCCGAGTCCGGGCATGCAGTCCCCGGGTCTTCCTCGATATACTCAACGTCAACATTCATAGGAATAGCTTCGGATTCTTGCTTGGGAATAAAAATCGACTCGGAATCAGGCGACGGTTTGATTGAAGGGACCCTTAGATGATTCAAGGATATTCCGGGTGGGATTGCCTCCCTAGACGACCCGAGTTTTGACAGAACATCTGCAGCTTGGTTTTCCAGCCGAGGTATATGCTTGTATTCACAGCCTTCAAAAAATCCCGAAATTTTCTGAACATGAAACCGATACAGTGCCATATTGGCATCAAGAGCATCCCAATTTCCAGAAGATTGCTGTACGACCAAATCCGAATCACCGAAACATTCAATTCGGCGAACGCCGATGTCCCGAGCCACATTAAGCCCATGGATCAGTGCCTCATACTCGGCTACATTGTTTGACGCTGAGAAATGAATCTGCAATACATATCGCAATTGATCCTGTTTTGGTGATGTGAGCACCACTCCAGCACCTAGCCCGATTTTGCATTTGGAACCGTCAAAGTGCAACCTCCAGTAATTGTAATCCGGTTTAGGTGGCTCATATTGCATCTCAGCCCAGTCACAAAGGAAATCCGGCAAAGCCTGAGACTTGATAGCGTCTCTTCTCTCATAATGCGGTGTGTAAGGAGACACTTCTATCGCCCATTTGGCAACTCGGCCAGTTGCATCTTTGCACCCAATGATCTCCGCAATTGGAGCTTCACACACCACTGTAATCGGGTGCTCTTGGAAGTAATGTTTCAATTTCTTGACCGCCAGGTACACACCATATGTCATCTTCTGGTAGTGAGGATAATTTTGCTTCGAAGTTGAGATCACCTCACTCAAATAGTACACCGGCCTCTGCACGGATTTGCCCTCTTCCTCTCTTTCTACCACAATAACCACACTTACGACCCGGTTAGTGGCCGCAATGTAAAGCAACATCGGTTCACTCGGCAAAGGTGATGCCAAAACTGGAGCAGTGGACAACATCTTTTTCAACTCATTGAAAGCCGAATCTGCCTGTGGGGTCCATGTGAACCCGGTGCTCTTTCTCATCAATTGATATAAGGGCAAAGCTTTCTCTCCTAACCGACTCACAAACCGGCTTAATGAGGCTAAGCACCCGGTGAATTTTTGCACATCTTTTAGACACTTAGGCAATTTCATGTTTTCTATGGCTCGGATCTTAGCCGGGTTAACTTCAATGCCTCGGCTTGATACAAGGAAGCCAAGCAACTTTCCAGCCGGGACACCAAAGGTGCATTTATCCGGATTCAATTTCAACCGATATTTTCTCAAGTTCACAAATGTCTCCTCGAGATCCCGAGGAGAGTATGTTTTCTTTAGTTTTGATAACAATATCATCGACATAGACCTGCACATTTTTGCCCATCTGGGAGTGTAGCATTTCTGCATACATCTCTGATAAGTAGCACCGGCATTTCTCAAACCGAAACACATGACACGATAGCAATACGCCCCATACGGGGTAATAAAAGCAGTCTTTATTTGATCTTTAGGGTTCAGTGGTATCTGGTGAAAACCAGAGTACGCATCAATAAAAGACAACAACTCACACCCAGCAGTGGAATCGATCACTTGATCAATCCGAGGTAAAGGAAATGGATCCTTCGGACACGCCTTGTTCAGATTGGTGAAGTCTATACACATGCGCCACACCTTGACCACAGCTGGTTCGTCCTTCTTCTTCTCTACCAGAACCGGATTGGATATCCAGTCTGGATGCACACCTCCATAATGAATCCGGCTGCCAGTAGCTTAGCCAGCTCATCGAGCACCACTTTTCTTCTATCTTCTGAGAGACGCCTAGTCGGTTGCTTAACCGGTTTTACTTCTGGCCTGACAAACAAAGAGTGCTCTGCCAATTCCCTCGGAACACCAGGCAGGTCCTTAGCCGACCATGCAAAGATATCCCGATTCTCACGGAGGAAATGGCAGAGCGCGCTTTCCTATTTCTCGCCCAAACCGGCTCCAATGATGGCCATGCGCTCTGGGTTCTCCGGGTCAATGGGGATCTTCTTTGTCTCCTTGGGCACTTCAAAGGTTGCGCCGCCATCCGGTTGGTCATGGCCAGCACGCCTAACTGAGCCGACTTCGCCATTGCCACCACCTCGTGCATCTTGCTCTTTTCAGCTTGTATCACCAGTGATTCGGCTAAGTTGGAACCAACTGTAGCACACTGTATGGCCTTCTTGTAGTCTCCCGCAACGGTGATAACACCATTCGGGCCAGGCATTTTCATCTTGAGGTAGGCCACATGAGTAGATATCATGAACTTGGCTAATGCTGGCCTGCCAAGCAGAGCATGGTATGGGCTTTCCAAATCCACCACCTCGAACTCGAGACTCTCAAGCCTGTGATTGTCCCTGGTACCGAACAACACATCTACCCAGATCTTACCCATGGGGGAACAAGATACCCCGGGTACTATGCCATGGAAAGTACAGCTGCTCTGTTGCAACTGATTCGGCGAAATACCCAACTTGATCATTGTGTCCCGATACATGATGTTTATGGCACTGCCATTGTCGACCAAGACTCGGCTAAATTTCACGTTCAGCTTGGGTCCAACCAAAGTTGGATCCACCACCAGTGCATAGTTCCCTGGGCTTGGCATGATCCTTGGGTTATCCGCCCTGCTCCAAGTGATCTCCTGCTCAGACCAGTTCAAGTACTTTGGAACTGCTGGCATCACGGCATTCACCTCCTTTGCTCGTCTCAACTGACTTTTCTTGTCAGTTGGCTCGGTCACGAAAACCACATAACTCTGATGTGCTTCCTTGTAATCATTCCCAGGGTATCCACCTTGCCTACTTGGGCCATCACCATTGTCACTGCCTCCCATGTTCACCAGGTTAACCGGCTTCGTTGCTGCTGGCCTTGGAGTTCCAGCGTTGACCGGGGTCGCATTGGCTCCGGTTAGCGGCATGTTTGGCCTGAAATTCGGTCTAGGAGCACCTCTTTGAGGTGGTCCTCTTTGACCTTCCGCCTGAATGCGGTGATGCCAACTACAGTTCCGGGTCGAATGATTAGCCGGTTTGCGCGGATCGGTGGTGTGATAACAGCAAGGCCCATCTAATCTGGACTCAAAAGTCAGAGGTGGACTTGGTCCCTCCCACACTTTCTTCGGCCAAGCACCTTGATTCGGCCTCCAAGCTGGACCATCAGTTTTCTGCCTCTGCGCATCTCCTCCACCGGGTTGATCCATGTTTACCGCAGCAACTTGATCAGAACCGTATCTGTAATCCGGATCTCTTCTCTTGTAACCGAATTCATGTCGGTCACTAGGCCTTAATGGTCCAACTCGGTTATTAACTGGTTGCCTCCTGTTTGCTCCCACTGCATCCAATGCGGGCTGTGTTGGATCACCCAGCGCATACGTGTCTGCTATCCGGATCATATCTGCCAGGGTTTTCGGCATATCTCTTTGGAGTTTCTGCCAAAGTGGTGTACCATGCCTGCATCCCTGTGCAAACCATGAAATGGCCTGCTCCTCCACTACACCTTCGCAAGAATTGCGCATGTTGCTCCACCGAGTCAAATACTCTCGGTCTGTCTCCCTCTCTTCCTGCTTGCACGCAGCCAGGAGCTGAGGTCGGTTTGGCCTCTTGTAGGTGCTGGAGAAGTTGCTGTTAAACGCCTGTTCCAAATCCATCCAACAATTGATACTACCCGGCGGCAAGTTATTCAACCAGATCCGGGCTGGACCTTCTAACATATGCGGGAGATACCGGACCGCCCATCGGCGATTGCCCCCCGCAATGTGCACTGATGATACATAGTCCGTCAGCCAATCCTGTGGCTTGGTGCTCCATTATACGGCTTCGTGTTGCGGCCGAGCTGAAACAAAGGCACACTTGGCTCATTCATTATCCGAGGTCCAAAGCATGGTGGACCCGGTGGGCCCTGCTCTTCCAGCTTCTCGGACTGGTAGATTCTGTCCAATTTGAGACGCTGATCATCCGGATCCAACATCCGAGGCCCCAGTCTCGACGCCAGTGCATTGTCATACGTCTGGTATCCGGCTCGCGCCATAGCCGAATTGCCATCGTCATAACGGTAGCCCACCTGGCCACCACTCTGCTGCTGCACCTGTGCCATCATTTGCTGTCCGGGGTGGCGAGGCGGTTGACCTCGGCCAGCCGAATTCTCCCTTCCAGTACCCGGATTGCCTTGACCACCACTGTTTCTGCCTTGTCCGCCTTTTCCTTGGGCTGCAAGTTGCTTGCTTGCGTATACCGCATCATAAGTTTGCAGCTGCTTGCTCTTACCCGAGTTCACACTTTGGGCTCGGTCAATCCCAACATGCGGAGAGGACGCTTGCCCCTTAGACTTCTGGCTAGCAGCCCTAACCGAGACAACTACCCGGGAACCACCAGCATCCGGATTAGCTTTCCTGTAGGCCTCATTCTGCCTGTTGCACACATCCACTAGCTCATTCACTCTCTCCGCCTGCTTGCGCCAAGCATCCCCGGTCAGGTTACTTAATTCAGCTCGCGCTGCTGCTGCAGCCCTAAGATTCTTAGCCGGGGAGCTATAAACCGGCTTGCCTGTTCCGGACCTATGACTAGTGGCTTTACTTGAGCTCGAACCTGCAGCTCTAGCCAACTCGTCGTTGAGGTCCTTGCCTCTGTTACGTAGCTCGGCTTTCTTGCGCGAGCGGTGCACTACAGGAGTAAAGCCATCTGTGATACCATTGGCAGCATTGTATTCTCTCAGGTCTCTATCAAACTCTTGCCTAGACTCTATCACTAACCGAGCCTCTTTTTGCAACCTCAGGCGCTCTGCCTCTAGCTGAGCTACAGTAAGATCAACATTTGCTCCAGGAGCCACTGGCCGAGCTAGCTTTTCCAAGATACCCTCTAAGGAAGCACCCCTGCTTGACGTGCCAAGGGGACCAACCGGATCGGGTTTCTCCTTAGGGAACTTAGCTGTCCGAGTCGGCATGTCATCCGGATCGACTGGCGTGGCCAGTCCTCTGGCACGCTCGTGCTGGCACCTCCTTTGCCTGCAGCAGCGTTTGCGGCAGCCACCATGACCTCCACGCTGCTCCCAGGGCGAGCGCTACGCCCTCCGCGAGCTGCGCGGAAAGAGGGAGGATCCGCAGCCACGAGCACCTGCGCCGGGTACTCGCGAACTGGCTCGGTGGCGACGTAGGTGACGAAGCTGCCCAGCGTCATGAGGAAGCCATCCGCGGGGAAGGGCTTGTTGGAGAAGCACCCCGCGTTGTCGCTGATGAAGTTGAACTCGCCGAGCTTGCACACGAGCCCGGAGAGGACCCGCTCGCCGGCACCAGTGACGGAGCCCGTCCGGATGGAAACCCCAGCCAACGCCAATGCTTGCCCCACGGTGGGCGCCAACTGTCGTGGTGGTGTCACGGCAGATGCCATGGGTATGGCTTAAGTGTGGGCTCGCTTGGGCGTTGGGGGAACCGGGGAGGGTTTGCGCGCCTACGAAGCACGCATGAAGACCAAACAAGAACCTCGCAGGAATCAACAAGAACAAAGCAAACCAAGAACAGCGAAGAACACCACGATGTACCCTGCTTCGGGGCCCTCTTGTGGAGGTAACACCCCTACTGCAGCTCTAGCCTACTCTCTTATATCTCAAGTGTTTACAAGTACAGAGCGCTCCTTGAGCTGTATGATGAACAAAGGAACGGGCTCAGGTAGAAGATGAAGCTTGGGGGGAAATGATGCTCACAATGGTCGATCCTCCCCACAGAAGGAGGTGGTGTTGCCTATATACAGTAACCGAATTACCCTTTTGCCCCTGGCCGCAGAGGACAATGGCATGGACAAGGAGAACAGGACAAACACTGGCCACTGTCACTCAGCCCAGCTCACCCTCTGTTCACCACAGGCTTATCTTTCCTCTTTGAGCTTAAGGCAGTGTAGACCACAGTAGCCTAGCCACTGCCCCTTTCCCGAATAGGCCGAGTCAGCGCCTAGGGGCTTGTGACCCGGAAAACCTGTGGCAGCACCTTGCTGTCTTCTGAGCCCCGGTCAGTAACCTTACAGTGCCCGTGACTTTTACTGACATTACTTGGCCCCTGTGCATCATCCGAGTTGCCCTACCCGGGTCCTTCCTGACCGACCCGGATAACTTAGCCGGCTCTTCTTTCCTGGATCCGGTTAAACCTCACCGGATCCCCTTTGGTCTTTTCTTTCACTGGCTTGAAGTAGGACTGACCGAATCGCCTTGAGATCCGACCCGGATAACTTAGCCGGCTCTTCTTTCCTTGATCCGGTTAGACCTTAACTGCTCATAACACATCATCTTTGCCCTACCCGGGGGCAGCCCCCCGACAATAACTCTTTTGAGAGTTGAACATTGACCATTTTCTAACTAACTTGTTTAAAACTCGTTTGCTATGTTATTCTTTGAATGTTTTCTTCTTTGTTTGTATGATTGTTAGCATGCTTGTTTATATTATTGTTGTTGTGTTTTTTATGTATAGATTGAACGGAGTGCAACGTTGTTCCTTGTTGAAAAGAGTGTGAGCAACGACAACTTCCAAAGGCAAGTGGCACACCCCATAAGTTTCCTAAATATTTTCTATGGATGACTTAGAATTATTTCTTTATATGCATGTGTAGGATAGTATTGCTATGCTAAAACTACTATCTCCTTTTTACTAGTTGTGTCTAGAATCCTATGATAACTTAGTAGAAATTATTGATGCTATGCAAATGTGTTTTGTTGAAAAGCTTCAATTCTACTAAGTTAAATGAACACCTGGGTGGATTTGGGCTTGATTGGCTGTTGAGAGTTGAGTGTTGTCCCCAGGGGTTTTACCTGAGGGATATTCACTTGTGGATTGCCACCCAGGAACAAAGGGACTAAACTTTCGCCAAGTGAAGATGCTTCTCGTGCAGCCATTAGTCATATGGGCTCTGGCTAGATGGATTAAGTTGCGTGGACTTATCCCGACTTGACAGGTGGTGGTAGAAGGTTAGAATGGGAGCGCGTCAAGTCTGCATGGGATGGGAAAATGCTTCTGAAAAGTCTCGTCTCAACCTTCTCCTTTTCCTTAGCACAATTTGAGTGTAGAGGATAGTTTGGGCTGGTTGGGTCTAATGGTGAAAGTGCACACCCTCTCGAGAGTTTAAAACTAAGTACTTAGCCGTGTCCCCGGTTACGGACATTTCAAGCAGCTGATCAAGGATGACAACGGAGGCTCCCAACATTCCAACTTCTGAAGTAAAACTTGAAAGGTGAACAAGGGTAGATGAGACAGTGGTTTTCATGCCATGGATGTCTCGATTTGAAGAAAAATGTTTTCCAAAAGTTAGGAAAAAGTTGGCTTTATTGCAAAATAGCCTTTGAACTCCACCGGCCAAATATGCATATAGGTTATTAGAGTTATTCCACTAAGTGTCCACAGAGTGTCACTTGCCAGTTCCATTTTTAATGGTTCTGACCCACCTTGTTGCAACATTTTTCCTGTTGCAGGATATTCAGACGATGAGTGAGGTTTCGTATAAGGATTTCGAGTCTACAACCAACATGTTTCGCCTGTGGCACATGAAGATGATGGAGACTCACTGCTACTTTTATTCCGCTGTGCTAAACTTTGTAAAATGCTAGCCTTGAGCCATGCAATTTGTAATGAATATTGTAAGTCTGGATCATGCGATGTAATAAAATTTGACGCATTTGCATGATATTCATCTTAGACTGTGTGTGCAAATGAATCGATCCAGGGTTTGCACTATACACAGGGATCTTGCCAATTTTTAAGTGCAGGTCCGCTACAATGATGGGACTCACTGTATCATTTGCTTTCCGCTGTGTGTTTATTCGGTTTGAGCTAGCCTTGAGCTATGCACCTTGTATCAAACCTTTTTATTTCTGGATCATCGTGTAATAGACTTGATGCTTTGTTATGATATTCATCTTAAAATGTGTGTGCTAGCAAGTCGATCCAGGGACTAGCATGAAACACATGGATCTCACCCTTTAGTAAAAGGTGAGGTCTTTACAGACCCGGAAGCTATCTCTTAAGTGGATTATGAGTCATAGATGCAGCTAGTAAGCAGTCTATGTATATTGTTGTAATGCCCAATAGATCTAACAATGAACATGTTCTTATCATATATTGCATTGTCGTGCGTTTGCACTTTGTCAATTGCCCAGCTGTAATTTGTCTACCCAACATGTATGCATATCTGTCTTATGGAGAGACACCACTAGTGAACTGTGGACCCCGGTCCTTTATTCCACACTGATACAAACACCATTTTCACCACGCTCAACAATTGTTTCCTCGTTGTTCCTTTTTGTGTTCATCATCATATTCCACACCATACGTTTAATCCTTTGTATTCAGCAAGCCGGGGAGATTGACAACCTTCCTGTTTCGTTGGGGCAAAGTATTTTGATTGTGTTGTGTGCAGGTTCACGTTAGTAATCGTAAACGGCGCCACTGACACCTTTCTGAAGCTCTCCCAATTCCTACTGGTACGATAAACCTTGCTAGATTCAAGGAAAACTTGCTGCTGACTACATCATACCATCCTCTTGGGGTCTCCCAACGAACGTGCGTTTCCACGTCATCAAGCATATTTTCTGGCGCCATTGCCGGGGACTTGGAAGCTACAGCAAGGGGAGTTACACACCACCATTCTCTTTACTTTGTTTTTGTCTTGCTTAGTTTATTTTTATTTTATCTTGTTTGTTTTTGAAATCGAAAAACACAAAAAAATTAGTTCCAGTTTTATTTCCTATTTTTACTTTGGTCAAAATGATTTCTCTTGAAAACACCAAGTTGTGTGACTTCACTAGCACAAACAATAATGATTTTATTTGCACACCTATTGCTCCACCTGCTTCCAAAGCAAAATTCTATGAAATTAAGCCTGCTTTACTAAATCTTGTTATGAAGGAGCAATTTTCTGGTGTTAGTACGGATGTTGCTACCTCTCACCTTATAATTTTATTGAATTATGTGATATGTAGAGATACAAAGAGGTAGAAGGTGACATTATTAAACTGAAACTATTCCCTTTCTCTTTAAGAGGAAAAGCTAAAGAATGGTTATTATCCTTGCCTAGGAATAGCATTGATTCATGGACTAAATGTAAAGATGCTTTCATAGGAAAATACTACCCTCCTGCTAAAATTATATCCTTAAGAAGTGGCATTATGAATTTTAAGCAATATGATAATGAGCATGTTGCCCAAGCTTGGGAAAGGATGAAAAGCTTGGTTAAGAATTGTCCCACTCATGGATTGACTTCTTGGATGATCATTCAAACCAATTTTGCCGGATTAAACTTTTCTTCAAGGAATTTATTGGATTCGGCCTCTGGAGGGACCTTTATGTCCATCACTTTGGGTGCAGCAACAAAACTTCTAGATGAGATGATGGTAAATTACTCCCAATGGCACACTGAAAGAGCCCCAACAGGTAAGAAGGTAAATTCTGTTGAGGAGATTTCTTCATTGAGTGATAAGGTTGATGCTATTATGACTATGCTTTCTGGTAATCAAGTCCCTGTTGATCCAAATAACGTTCCTTTAGCTTCATTGGTTTCTCAAGAAGAGCATGTTGATCTGAACTTCATTAAAAATAATAATTTCAACAACAATGCTTATAGGAACAACTTTGGTAATAACAATTATAAGCCCTATCCTTCTAATAATGGCAATGCTTATGGTAATTCATACAATAGTAATAAGATTGTGCCCTCTGATCTTGAGTTTATGCTTAAAGATTTCATTGGTTCACAATTTTTTTTCAATAAAACTGTTGAGGCAAAAGTTTCAAAAACTAGATTGTCTTGTCTCTAAGGTTGATAATCTTGCTCTTGATGTTGAATTTTTGAAAATAAAGATTATGCCTCATGATGTTAAAGAAAGTAAGTCTCTGAATGCTATACAAATTAAGATTGATAACAATATTAAGATGCTAGCTGATTTGCATGCTAGATGGGAAAGAGAGGAAAAAGAGGCTGAAACTGCTGAAAAGTGTAGGATTGCTAGTGTTGCCACTCTTTGCACTAATGAAGATATTAAACTTTGAGCACTAGTGAATTACCTACAGGTCCTAATCGTTCTAGTAACAAGAAAATTAAAATTGGAGAAGCACCTACTTCTATTGAGAAGAGTTCCAAGTCACTTGATGAAACTAAAGCTACTTCTGTTAAAAATGCTGAAATTTTTCGTGTAGTTAGGAATGATACTCCCTTTTCTTTTGATGATAATGAGTTTGACTTTGATAGTTGTAATCTTACTGAAGTTATTAAGTTCTTGCAAAAGCTTGCTCAAACTCCTAATGCTAGTGAAATAAACATGGCTTTCACTAAGCACATCACTAATGCTCTTATCAAAGCTAGGGAAGAGAAACTTAAACGTGAAGCATCTATTCCTAGAAAGTTAGAAGATGCTTATGAACCTACTATTAAAATGAGAGTGAATGATTTTGATTGCAATGCTTTGTGTGATCTTGGTGCTAGTATCTCTGTTATGCCAAAGAAAATTTATGATATTCTTGATTTAGCACCACTAGAAGATTATCACTTGAATGTTCATTTTACTGATTCTTCCATGAAGAAACCTGTGGGTAGAGTGAATGATGTTCTTATAACGGTTAACAACAATTGTGTCCCTGTTGATTTTATCGTTTTGGATATTGAATGCAAAGCTTCTTGTCCTATTGTTTTGGGATGACTTTTCTTAGAACTGTTGGTGGTATTATTGACATGAAAGAGGGTAATATTAAATTTCAGTTCCCATTCCGAAAGGAGATGGAACACTTTCCTAGAAGGAAGATGAAACAACCTTTTGAGTCTATTGTCAGAACAAGTTATCCTTTCGATGCTACTCTTGATTATACTTGATCTTTTTGCTACTGCGCCTAGCTGAAAGGCGTTAAAGAAAAGCGCTTTTGGGAGACAACCCAATTTTATTTTCTGTTATTTTTGTTGTCTTGAGTCAAGGAGTTTGCTTGCTTCTTTAGCAACTCCTTTGTATCTTTTATTTTCATTTTTTGTGCCAAGAAGAGTCTCTAATAGCAAGATATGCTATAAGTTTTATTTGCTGTCCAGAAATAGATTTATGTACCTCACGGTAAAAATTCATGAAAAATCACGGAGCATTATTTTAATCTGTAATTTTTTTAGCAAAAGCCTGAACTTATTACCTATCTTTTGTTAGTTAACCATTTTCTGATTTGAGTATCAAAAGTGCCTCGAAAAAATTCGTCTTTACGGACTGTTCTGTTTTTAACAGATTCTTGCATTGTCTCTTTTGCAAGTATAGATTTACGTTCTTCGGGGGGAGACCAGGATCTTGCTTAGTAAAAGTAGATAATGTTTGAACTAAAGTATGCGATGTGTTTTTACAGAACCAAGTGAGCTTATGTTTTGATGCACTAACCACTCTAATGAAGTTTGCGAGTTATCTTTGTGTGAAGGAAGTTTTCAAGTATTAGAGAGAAGGATGATATAAGAAGATTAAGAAGAGAGAAAAGCTTAAGCTTGGGGAGGCTCCTTTGGATCTCCCCATCATATATCAAAAAGACTCAAGCGTCTAAGCTTGGGGATGCCCAAGTGATGCATGTAAAATGCATACATGAACTTTGCATTATTTTTACTTATATTCCAGTCATATTTGCATCATATAAGGGTTATATCACTTTTTTATAATGATTTTGGGAATATTTGATATGTTTCCTATTTTTATGGAATTAACCCTGCACAGGCAGAAAACCCTATTTCTAAATTTTAATGTTTCAGGGACCCAAACGACGTCCAAATCACCTGCAAATTTACGAGCGTCAATATTTGGAAGGAAGAAGACTTGGGGGCGAAGGAAGCGAACAAGCAGAGCCCCGAGGGCCAAAAGAGGTGGGCCCACGTGGCCCCTGTACCTGGCCGCGTGGGACCCCCAACTTGGGCCTCGACGCTCCGTTGCCGTCGATCTTTCCTCCACCGACTCCGTTTTGACCTAAAAACGCCTATAAAAATTGTCCCCCGACGTTCTCTGGAAGGAGCGCCGCAGAAACACAGAAACACCGAAACAGAGATCTGGAGTTGCAGATTGGAGGGGAAAACTCCGGCGGGGCGCTACCGGTGTGGTCTCCATCTTCTCCAATGACTTCTCCACCGTCTCCATGATGAAGAGGGAGTAGTCCACCTCTGGACTATGGGTTTGTGAAAGTAACTTATGTATCTCTCTCTCTCGAGCTTCACTAATTAGTACCGTATGAGCTGCTGAACATGATTACGGTCATCTATGTAATACCTTTGTGGTGGATCTTTTTAAGAGTTAATATATGTTTGAGATTGCTATGGTTTTGTTTCAGTTATGAAAGTAGATGCATATTATGTACCCCGTTCTTATTTACTTGTTATGATCAAGCATGTTTATGAGAGCGCGTGAGGGGGAACGTGTGCATTAGTTGAAGTAACGGGGGGTGGCTAGTGCAGTGAACATGAGAGAAAGTTCTCCTATCCACTTGGGTATCTTTACCTTACTTTGTTGCCTCACTAGGGATAAAAGAAATACATGCTACCGGAGATGTGGGTGTGACCATTGCCACTACTCCATGACTAGATCTAGCATGTTCTTATTTTAACTTCATATCATGATACTTATTGCTATACTCTGAGTTATCTTAATTACTGAGGTGTTATGATTTAGTTCGCATCTTGGTGGCTACTGATTCCCCGAGAGTTCGATATTAAACCCTCGAGTCACCCTCGTGGGGAAAACACGTCTTCCACTTACTACACACTCTGCACTTGGAGTCTCAACCTAACCCATTTACTTTTCACGCAGGTAACTACGTGAAGGGCCATCAAGACTGTTTTCTGGCGCCGTTGCCGGGGAATCATTGCTGAAAGGTTTATCCAAGGATATCTCACCAAGTCAACTTCATCACCAACTTGTGCTAACACCTAAGCTTGGGGAGGTTGCACCTACGTGAGCATCATCTTATCCATCTTTACCTTCAAAGCAATTTATCTTGTTTTGTCATTGTCTTGCATTTGTTATTTCGGTTTGCATATTTATTTTCAGTTTTGCATAAAAAATTAAAAAACACATAAAAACTTGCTAAAATGGGAGAAAGAACTAAGTTGTGTGATTACACAAACACTCCAAATGATCAATTTATTGCTAGGCCCATTGCCACACCTAAGATAAATGCTGAGTTATGAAGTAAGTCCTAGTTTGTTGAACTTGATAACTAGGGAACAATTTGGCGGTAGTGCTATGGAGGATGCCTCTATGCATCTTCATGATTTTGTTGAAATATGTGACATGCAGAAATTTAAAAATGTGGAAAGTGATATTCTAAAACTGAAGTTATTTCCTTTCTCACTTAGAGGAAAAGCTAAAGAGTGGCTGCATTCATTACCTATTGATAGCATTAAAACTTGGGATGATTTAAAAGAAGCTTTCATTAAGAAATACTATCCTCCTGTTAAAATTTTGCAAAATAGAAACAACATTCTTTCTTTTAGGCAAAATGAAAATGAACATGTTGCTATGGCTTGGGATAGGATTAAACTTATGCTTAGAACTTGTCCATCACATGGGGTCAACGAATGGACCATATTACACTCTTTTTACAATGGTCTAAATTACATGTCTAGAAATATTCTTGATTCTGCTGCTGGAGGTGCTTTTATGGGAAAAACTATAGTAGAAGCTAAGAACATATTGGAAAGTATTTTGCAAAACTATAGTCAATGGCATACTGATAGAGCACCTAATCCTTCTAAGAAAGTGAACTCCATAGAAGAAACAAATGATTTGTCATCTAAAATGGATACTATTCTTGCTTTCATTAATAAACAAAATATTGAAAATGTGCCTTTGCAAGAACTAGTTGGTAATAATCCTGAAAATATTGATGTCAACTTCATTAGGAACTATGGTAATAATGGGTATGGTAACAACAATTATAACTCTTATAATAAACCCCCATATGTGCCAAACAAATATACTACTAGTGGTAATGTTTCTAGTGATTTGGAAAACACCATTAGATCATTTATATCTACTCAAAAGGAGCTTAATAAGGAATTTATATCTAAGTTTGAAAAACAAGACTCTTTGTTTGAAAGGGTAGATCAGCTCACTAAGGAAGTTTCCTCATTAAAGAACACCATTATAGCTCAAAAACATGAGGAAACAATTAAATATTGTCAAGAGGTTATAAATAAATCTTGGGAACATATTCATGAGCAAGAGAGAATTGCTAAGGAAACTATTATGGTGTGAAAAGAAGAAAGTTGAGAAGTTAAAATGCTTAGTGAAGTCAAGGATCCATTGCTTGACTTAGAGAATTGTAGCTTGCATGAATTAATATCTATCTTACAAAAATTTGCAAGTGATCCTTCTATAATGTTAACCAAGCTGGTTTTGGTTCTTATATTGCTAATCATGTCTTGAAAGAAAAGATTGCTAGGTACAACCAAGAGGCTATGATACCACCTAAGCTTGGGGATGTATGGATTCCCAAAGTCCTAGTAACCATTGGAAAAGAGACACACCATGCTATACTTGATCTAGGATCTAGTGTCTCTGTTTTATCTAAAGAACTATATGAAGTACTTGAATTGAAAAATCTTGAAAAATGCTCTATTGAACTTGCACTTGCTGATGATTCCATTAAACATGCTTTAGGAAAAGTAAGTGATGTTATGGTAGAGTTACATATGACATTTGTGCCTGTTGATTTTCTAATCATGGATATGGGGAATAAAACCTCTAGTCCAATTATTCTTGGAAGACCTTTTCTTCGTACTACAGGTGCTATCATTGATTCAAAAGAAGGGAATGTGAAGTTTCAGTTTCCACACAAGAAGTGCATGGAACACTTCCCAAGGAAGAGGGCACATCATTCAAGCTCCCTCATGAGCTTCGTCCACAATAAACATCAAGTAAGAAGCCTAGCTATATGGCTATAAAGAAAGCGCTTTACGGGAGGCAACCCGGTTGTTTTTATTTGTGATTTTCTTTGTGTCCTCTTGCTGTAACAAGAGACTTAGTGTTTAGTTTAGTTTCTGGAATTTTTAATAAAGTGCCAAGTTTTACTCATTTTGGTATGAAAAGTTGCTTATAGCGTTCGGAGATTTTATTCCTGCACGAATCTGTGCACGGTATGATTTTTAATTCTTATTCTGTAACTCCGAATGAGCTCATATTTAAACTGTAGTGCAACTTTTCATCCTCTGTATGCATGAATTTTTCGGAATTTTCGACAAAGTTAAGTAGGGTAGAAAAATACGTTTAGCTGCTGCTGTTTTTCTGGACAGATTCTGTCCCATTTTGTTTGATGCATGCTTAGAACTTTTAACATGAATTTTTTGATCCAATTGAGTTTATGAGTAGGCATACAACATTATACACTTTCTGGACATTCATATGAATTTTTGTCTAAGGATTATATGCAGCAAGAAATCTATTTGTTTATCACTACTAATGCCCCACAGAAAAAGAAATGGGAGAAACGGTGTTTTGAAGTTTTTTCACAGGGATTAGAGGAGATGCACCAAGAGCTATCCAAGGATGGTGAAGACCATAAGCTTGGGGATGTGAAGACAACCCCACTGGACCTACACACTCTCGGTTTGCACACGTCTAACTTCTGTTTTTCGATCGAAACACTTTATCGCATAAACTTGGAGCGTCTTTTTGTTTGTTTTTGATTTTTATTTTGTGAGACCACCACACTATCATTTATATATGAGAGAGCTACTGGAAATTTGGGTTGAATTATGTTGGATGCTATTATAAGATTGGGAAAAGGGATGTTGAGTTGATTTTAAAAGATACATATAATTGCATGATTCATGAGCTTGTTAATGAGTAATAATTTGCAAATATTTTATCAAGAGCTATCTTTTATTCATGTTTTGATGCTAAATGTTATTTACTTGTTTTAACATGGATTAGTTAGTTCTATGGACACTCATGCATGCATTTAGATGGTCAACTTTCTCCCTCTTGCTAGCCCAAAAATTCCAACAAGCAAAAACTTGTTTCCAACACCTTCAACCAAAGTTTTTCCAGTGAGTCCACCATATCTACCTATTAGCTTTATGCTATTCCGAGTATGTTTATCATGATATTTGTGTTATCTATACCTCTGAATGAAAATGCTTATGTTGTTAATTGTTGTGGGAAAAGTTGGTTATATAGCTCTCTCGAACTTGATGCACACTTTACTTTCATTGCATAAATAAATATGACCCATTGTGATTAAAATTATGATGTTGTGGCTTGACAAATGTCTTTGGTTGAGAGTTAGCTCATATGTGCTGTCACATGGCAAGCTTTCAACATTGCACTTCATCTCATTTAGTTGATATCATGTACTTTTGTTTATGGATGCTTACCATGGGTGAAATAAATGGGAAATGAAGTGAGTTTAAATGAGTTTGTATAAATGGTTAGAGAGACGCCTGGGCCGCTAATCTAAGCCATGCATCATTCATGGTGGAAATTTACTTACATGCTATGGTGAACCTTCTGTGATACACCTTACAATAAAAAGCTATCCAATGGTAAATAAAAAGGGTGTTGAGATTGTTCATTTGTTTGTTTGTCTTGTCATTTTGATATGGGCTTGTTCCATATCCTGGGACAAGAGGTACCCCAGTTGACGCTCTTAATGATACTATTATTACTTACAATGATATTTAACTTGAACTTGCTTTGTTTTCCAAGTTGAGTAACACATGGAGTAGGTACTTGTATTCAAGGGGCATGAGACTTTCAACCTGTACTTTGTCAAGCACACTACTCATATTTGCTTTCACTTTAAACTTAATCATTCAAGATGCTATGATAGGGGAATGAGAGCTTGACACCAAGGATTACCATATTACAATCATTGACTTAAGTAGAGAAGTTCAGAAGTTAGATGAAATTTATTCATGCTTTACCTCTACTCATATATATATCTTTCCAAAGTGTCCACCTTTTATATTCAGATTTTCATCAATACTCTATGACCATTGTAGGATGTTCTTACTTATTATTATGCATACATGTGGTCCATAGTATTCTTCTCTTATGTTACACTTTGTGAATTATCATTGAACATCCTTGCATTGAATACTTGATATCACTTCATAAACTATCTTGCATATTGCTACTCCTTTTAAGAATGAATCATTTGACTCTATGTAGCAATAGTAATCATCTTTGATATCCATTGATAGTATTAAATTGCAAAGTCCATGTTAGTTTTATCACCTTCATACTCGAGGACGAGTATAGGTTAAGCTTGGGGATGTTGATGCATGTAAAATGCATACATGAACTTTGCATTATTTTACTTATATTCCAGTCATATTTGCATCATATAAGGGTTATATCACTGTTTTATAATGATTTTGGGAATATTTGATATGTTTCCTATTTTTTATGGAATTAACCCTGCGCAGGCAGAAAACCCTATTTCTATATTTTAATGTTTCAGGGACCCAAACGACGTCCAAATGACCTGGAAATTTACGAGCGTCAATATTTGGAAGGAAGAAGACTTGGGGCGAAGGAAGCGAACAAGCGGAGCCCGAGGGCCAAAAGAGGTGGGCCCACGCGGCCCCTGGCCGCGTGGGACCCCCCTTTGGGCCTCGAGCTCCGTTGCCGTCGATCTTTCCTCCACCGACTCCGTTTTGACCTAAAAACGCCTATAAAAATAGTCCCCCGACGTTCTCTGGAAGGAGCGCCGCAGAAACACAGAAACACCGAAACAGAGACCTGGAGCTGCAGATTGGAGGGGGAAAACTCCGGCGGGGCGCTGCCGGCGTGGTCTCCATCTTCTCCAACGACTTCTCCACCGTCTCCATGATGAAGAGGGAGTAGTCCACCTCTGGACTATGGGTTTGTGGAAGTAACTTATGTATCTCTCTCTCTGAGCTTCACTAATTAGTACCGTATGAGCTGCTGAACATGATTACGGTCATCTATGTAATACCTTTGTGGTGGATCTTTTTATGAGTTAATATATGTTTGAGATTGCAATGGTTTTGTTTCAGTTATGAAAGTAGATGCATATTATGTACCCCGTTCTTATTTACTTGTTATGATCAAGCATGTTTATGAGAGCGTGTGAGGGGGAACGTGTGCATTAGTTGGAGTAACGGGGGGTGGCTAGTGCAGTGAACGTGAGAGAAAGTTCTGCGATCCACTTGGGTATCTTTACCTTACTTTGTTGCCTCACTAGGGATAAAAAGAAATACCATGCTACCGGGATGTGGGTGTGACCATTGCCACTACTCCATGACTAGATCTAGCATGTTCTTATTTTAACTTCATGTCATGATACTTATTGCTATACTCTGAGTTATCTTAATTACTGAGGTGTTATGATTTAGTTCGCATCTTGGTGGAGTATAAGAGAGACTAATAACCAAAAGGTCTCTATGTTAGGACGTGATGCCCATATAATTATAACTTGTCATTAAACTGTTGTGTTGCAATCTCATATGTCAACTCTAGTGTTCCATTGTCTACCACTTTATTAAAGAGAGAGTGCATTTGTGAAACCATGAACCCCGGTCCATTTTTAATCATAAGAAACACCTTTCCAACCACTTTTACCACTTTTCCATTTTCTGCCATTTAAAAATCCGAAAATACAAAAACACTTTTACATCTTGCATTCATCATATAAAACCCAAAAATATCATTTATCATTGCTACCACCATCCTTGCATATTTATTTACCACAATTGCATCAAGAGTGCTTTCTAACGCCGTTGCAGGGGAAGATACGAACCTTCCTCCAGAATATTTTTCCCGTCAACTACACACCATCACCATTGCATATTTATTTCTTGTTTGCATTTCATATTATCTTGATATCATTCTCACACCTTGTGCTTGACAACCACTAGGTGAGGTTGAGGACCAAAACATTTACTTTATTTTGTAGGTAACCAAAAGAAGGATAGGAAAGATAAATCTTCACTACTGATTCCCCGAGAGTTCGATATTAAACCCTCGAGTCACCCTCGTGGGGAAAACACGTCTTTTCCACTTACTACACACTCTGCACTTGGAGTCTCAACCTAACCCATTTACTTTTCACGCAGGTAACTACGTGAAGGTCCATCACCAAGTCATCCCCTTCTTCATCAACAAATTATCAGGTCATCTCTAGTGAGACTATATTTTATTGCTTCACATATTGTGTGCTGTTCTTGGAGCGTCTGTGTGTTTTATTTTCTGTTTTGTTTTGTTTTTATTTTCTGATCATAACTAGTTGGACCCTAGCATTCTTCTGTGGGAGAGACACATGCTCCGCTTTTTCATTAGAATACTCCTATTCTTCACTTATACTTGTTGAGTATTCTTGTCTAGCGTTGCTATACTATTTGCTCTTGTTTTTCATGTATATTTTATTCAGAGCAATTAGTTCTTTTGGAGAAAGTACTCTCTTGCTTCACTTATATTTGTTTGGAGAGTTGTATAATTGGCGTCAGGTTGGAACAGAAAATGCTAAGTGTGTGGTAGTTGTATAACGGAATTTTTTCATAGTCTTGTAGGTCATTGAACTTTGATAACTTGATTCCTTGCAAATGTTTTGAGATATTAAGAAGTTAGATGTTAAATGCTTGTCGGTTAATTAAGGTAAAATATGATTAGTGGTTGTGTTACTAAAGCTTGTACCGTACTACAAACTCTTGAAATTGCTGAAGGTGTAGTTGAACTTGATAGCTTTTCATGTCTGAAGGTAGTTGGAAACAATATAGTTGCGTGCTAAGGTCGGGGATCTAACAAGATACTTGTACCTCCGTGAACGGCCCCTCTTGGAGTGAATTTAATCATGCTCTTAATGTTGAACCTGCTGATTGCGTGGATCACACGTTCGCTGGGAGACCCCAAGAGGAAGCTATGATGCAGTATAGAAGCAGTTTTACCTCAGTATGAAACCAAGGTTTAATCGAACCAGTAGGAGCAAGAAATTGCTTCGGAAGGTTGTTGGTGGCGGAATATGGCACGGCGTAGCACCAGGGAATCCAGCGCCAACGTGGAATCTGCACACAACACAATCAAACTAATTTGCCCCAACGAAACAGTGAGGTTGTCAATCTCACCGGCTTGCGGAAAACAAAGGATTAAACGTATGGTGCGGAAAACAGTAGTAAATTGCAGAGAATGAAAAGGAACAGTGTTTGCAGTTGGTTGTATTATCAGTGTAAAAGAATGGACCAGGGTCCATAGTTCACTAGTGGTGTCTCTCCATAACAGATAACTAACATGCTGGGTGAACAAATTACAGCTGGACAATTGACAAAATATTGAGCGCATAACAATGAATATATATGACATGATGATTACTATGATATTCATGTGAGCATTACGACAAAATACATAGACCGTTATCCAACAAAGTCTATGACTAATAATCCACCGCCAGGTTGTCATACCGAGTTCCCCGTTGGTATTAAGTTGCAAGCAACGGATAATTGCGTTAAGTAATGTGCGTAAAGTAAACAAATGCATTAGACCTAACGGCGTACCCTTAAGCTAAGCATCGGTTATTTTATCCCTAGTGACAACATCACATTCACAATCTTAGAAGTTATTGTCACTCTCCCAGATTACCGGAGGCATGAACCCACTATCTAGCATAAATACTCACTCTTGGAGTTATAAGCATCTACTTGGCCAAAGCATCTACTAGTAACGAAAAGCATGCAAGATCATAAATAACATATAAGATAGATTGCTAATCAACTTGACATAGTATTCAATATTCATTGGATCCCAGCAAACACAACACGTACCATTACAATAAAATGATCTTGATCATGATAGGCAGCTCACAAGATCGAAACATGATAGCATAAAGTGGAGAGATAACCATCTAGCTACTGCCATGGACCCGTAGTCCAAGGATGAACTACTCACGCATCACTCCGGAGGCAGGCATGGTGATGTAGAGCCCTCCGGTGATGATTCCCCTCTCCAGCAGGGTGCCGGAAGAGCTTCTGAACCCTCCCGAGCTAGGGTTGACGGCGGCGGCAGCTCTGGAACTTTTCGTGGATAATGGCTCGGGTATCTAGGGTTTTCGCGTCGGGAGGAATAAATAGGCGAAAGGGCGGTGGCTGTGGAGCCACGAGGGCCCCACACCACACCACGGCGCGGCAGGGGGGGCCGCGCGGCCCCATGGTGTGGGCGCCACGCGGCTCCCCTCCGTGTTTCCTCTGGACTCCGTCTTCGTGTTAGAAAAATAGGAGGTTCTGTCCGAGTTTCGTCCAATTCCGAGAATATTTCCAGACTAGCTTTTCCGGAATACAAAATAGCAGAAAACATGAACTGGCACTGTGGCATCTTGTTAATAGGTTAGTCCCAAAAATGCATAAAAATGCTATGAAGTGTATATAAAACATTAACAATTGGTATAATATCAGCATGGAACATCAGAAATTATAGATACGTTTGAGATGTATCAAGCATCCCCAAGCTTAGTTCTACTCGTTCTCGAGTAGGTAAAACGATAAAAACAAAATAATTTCTGAGGTGACATGCTACAATCATAATCTTGATCAAATAATACTGTAAATCACATGTTATGAATGCAGTGATCCAGGTCAATGGTCTATAGTTTGCTAGCAAGTAGATAATGAGCAAACAACTGAATCATATAAGCAAAAACTTTTCATGAATAGTACTTTCGAGACAAGCATCAAGGAGTTTTGCATAAGAGTTAACTCATAAAGCAATAGATTCTAAGCAAAAGGTGTTTAACCAACACAAAGGAAGATTTAAGTTTCAGCAATTGCTTTTAACTTTCAACATATATATCTCATGGATATTTGTCAACACAAAGCATATAATAAGTGCAATATATGAGCATATAAAAATTGTTGCACCAAAGTTGATACTAGTGTTTGCTTCTAAGATAGAAAGAAGTAGGTAAACTGACTCAACATAAAAGTAAAAGAAAGACCCTTCGCCGAGGGAAGCAGGGATTAAATCATGTGCTAGAGCTTTTTAAGTTTTTGAAATCATATAGAGAGTAAAAATAAGTTTTGAGAGGTGTTTGTTAATTGTCAACGAATCAGAAAATGGAAAGTACAATATGACCCCTGCCAACCAGACTTTTAAGAGCGGCTCCCATGAAGGACGTTATTTCTACCAGCAATATTTAACTGATTTATTCTCGGAAATATTCTCGGAATCGGACGCCAATTTAACTGATTTATTTTTGGACCGAGACGAAGCAGCAGCCCGAAGGAGAAGCCCAGGAGGCAGGTGGGCCCACGGAGCAGCCTAAGGTGGGCCCATGCCCCTAGGCCGCCTGGTGCCCTCGGGTGCCCTCAGACGCCGCCCTTTCGCCTATAAATCACATCTATTCGGGAAACCCTAAACAACCGAGCGAATATCCACAAAAAGTTCTGACGCCACCGTCATCCTCACCCTAGTTCGGGAGGGTTTCTGCAGTTCTTCCCGGGACCTTGCCAGAGGGGAAATCATCACCGGATGGCTCTACATCGCCATGTCTACCTCCGGAGTGATGCGTGAGTAGTTCTTCACGGGACTACGGGTCCATAGCAGTAGATAGTTGGTAGTCTCTCCCCCTTGTGCTATCATGTTTAGATCTTATGAGATGCTTAACATGATCAAGATCATCTTTATGTAATGCTATATGTTGTGTTTGCTGGGATCCTGTCGGAGAATGACTCCCACGAAACAGGGATAGTCAAGCTCACGAAGAGAGTTCGTGTAAGGGGCTGAACACGTTGGTCAAACAACCCTCAACCTGCGCGGCGACGGTGCTCATCGAGCAAGAGGAGGGACATCACAACAGAGATGAACACCAGCCCGTACCCAGGTTCACGGCCCTCGTGTGGAGGTAAAACCGCTACTCCTGCTTGTCTGTATTGCACTGCTTATAGAGGTTACAGTACAATGATCTTGCCGAGGGATCTCTTTTGGCAATGGAGTACACGAGGAAGGGAAGCAGTGGTCTTCTTCTTCCTTGCGTGTAAGTGTTTATGCTCGAATGAGAATGCGATCCCTTGCTACGGTGCTGCTCCTCTTCCTTTTATAGGCGCCCCGGGCTCCCTCCCTGCGCTTGCGCTACGGAAGGGCTATCACGTGGCGGCAGGAGATGGAGCGTGGTGCACCGCAGCCCGGCTGTCCATGGACGCGGTCCATGGGCGTAAAGCTGATGCCTA
This sequence comes from Poa pratensis, assembly GCA_947311845.1. Classification (NCBI taxonomy): domain Eukaryota; kingdom Viridiplantae; phylum Streptophyta; class Magnoliopsida; order Poales; family Poaceae; genus Poa; species Poa pratensis. Next base: position 68,986,645 of record CAMZMU010000128.1, on the reverse strand, counting down.
TGGCAGAGTAACCACCGTCCATGCAGGACGGCCAGCTGGGGCCGTAGAGGAACGTGGGGGTGCCCACGGTGACGTTGGCCGTGGAGCGTAGCGCCGGCCGGTCCCCTTATCACCAAAGAGGAAATCCTTGTAGTCCGGTGCGGATGGCACAGCTTTGTTGACCCCTTTAATCACCAAAACGGCAACTGCGGCGTCGTCGTCACTGCGCGCAGAGGCGCGCGTCACTCTGCGGCCGCTGCAGAGCCCATGTGCGCTCTGCAGAGGTTGCTTTGCAGCGAAGCGATCCCCATGAGGGCTTGGATGCCCTGTAGAGAATTCGGCGTTGACTTCTCTCCAGGGGAGATCCCCTTGAAGAGGGGGCAGCAGTGAAGAGGTCCTCCGCAGGCCTCTACTGCCTCCAAAGCCCTCGCGAGGCAAGAGCCTCGCGAGGCTCTCCAAGCCGTAGGCTTGGTCCTTAGCGAAAATTGGCCATCAAGTGTCGAGGGCCGTAGAGGACAGGCCCAGCACACCCTGGATTTTACTAGGCAGAGAGTAGCCCCCGGGCCCATGATGGGCACGATGTAGTCCAATGGACGCAGGCGAATCTTCATGGGCCCAAAGTGTCCGGCCGGCCTGAGACACGTGTAGGGCAGTTACGCCGCGACGACGCGTTCTCCTCGGAGATGATGGGCGTAGTGGGGGGACCCACCACATCTCGGTAACTGCTCTGAGGGGAATAAAGCCTGCAGCGCCGGTTCAGGCAGCATTTACTGCATCATTTGCGCGCCCGTCTCCTCGCTCTTGACTTCTGCGCTTCCGTGTCTCCGGCGCTCCTCCTCCTTCACCAAGCTTCTCCGCCGCCCTTCTTTCTTCGACCATGGGTCCCAAGAAGGACAAGGCGGCAATGGCGAACGTACCGGCCGAGGCGCAGCAGGAGGACGAGTTCGCGCCGGCGCTGGTGGGGACTCGCATCCACACGGCGGAGGCGCTGGACAAGATCCGGCTGATGGCCGCGGCAAGAACAACGAGCACGACGCCACTGTTCTCAAGGCGGCGCGCTTTGGCAAGCTCGCGGCGGGGCTGTATCCCATTTTCTTCCAGACCATTTTCGCTGGTCTGGTGCCGCCATTTTCCCCCTTCCTGGAGGAGGTTCTGGCCTTCTATCAGATCCAACTTCTGCATCTGCACCCCAACTCCATCTTGATCCTCGCCATTTTCGCATATCTTTTCGAGGCGTATTTGGGGGTGATGCCTTCCGTGGCCTTCTTCCGGAGCTTCTACGCGCTCCGCTCCACGGCGCCTGGCGAGCGGTCAGGTTGTGTGTCCTTCCGCATCGCGGATGGGATGGGAGGCATCTACATCCCCATGTCCTGGGATGGCGACAAACCCGTCACACGGGTGACGAAGAAGGTGGACGATTTCCGCCAGCGGTGGTTCCTCGTGGACGCCAAGACGCAGAACTCCTTCTTCGACGTCCCTGAGGCGCCGCCGCTGAAGAACTCGAACTGGTCGAGCGCGACCTTCCAAAGCCCGAAGATTGCTGACTTGGTCGCACGCATGAAGCTCGTCCGCGAAGCTGGCCTCACGGGGCAGATGGTTGCTGAAGACTTCGTGAGGCGCCGTATTGCTCCTCTCCAGAAGCACACGAAGCCGATGTGGATGTATTCAGGCCCGGCGGACCCGATGCGGCTGCATTGCAGCTCCCACACCCCCGACGTCATTGCTTCCATTATGGGCATCCTCTTCACCGCCCCGAGGTTCCTGTGCCACGCAGTGAGCTCGCGAGGCCCCTCCATCAGATTACTCCGAAGAAGCGCCTCGCGATCCTGGAGCTGATGCCGGAGTTCACCCCTCAGGGCCTGGCAGGGGAGGAGAAGAAGGAGGCCGCGGCGCCCGTGGTGGAAGAGGACTGTGCCTCGGAGTCACCGTCGCATCTGACGCCGATCTGGGCGTCACCTGTGGAGGGGCGAATCCCTCGGCAGGGGAGGCGAGCTCTTCGAGACCTGCGCCTCCCGAGGGAGAGTTCTGGAGATTTCGTCCAGTGGGGACGAGGATTTCCTTGTGGCCCCTTCGCGCCAGGTCGCGGAGGGGGAGGAAGACAGCGATGAGGAGGCCGCAGCGGGACGCTGCGATCCCCGCTCCAAGGCTTTCCACGACAGGGCCGCCAAGAGCCCAGTGGGCACCCCTCTCAAGAGGAAAGCTGAGACTGCTCCTGAGGGGTCCGGCTCTGGAGCTGCATCGTCGAGGTCGTGGCGGTCGTCCACCATGGTGTGGGTTGACTCCCGCGCCAACACATCTGGGTAAGTACTGGTCCCTGTTTTCACATCTTTCGAGAATTTTCTTGCTCCCCTCTTGAAGGCCTTTCTTGCTTGTTTATCAGGGATTTGGTGACGGCAAAACGCCGGAGGCTCCGCAAGGCCGCGGAGGTGCGGGGCCTGCCTCGGCAACCGTCGAGGGGCCTGTGGAGCCCTCAGCTGAAGAGGCTGCTAAGCCCGTGGTGACTGAGGCCATGGAGCCAGTTGTGGAGGAGCCACGAAGCCTGTGGCGGAAGAGGCTACAGGGCCTGTTGTGGTTGCACCTCTGACCGGGGCGGCTGCTTCGTCTTCTACCGCGGAGGTGCGCCCCGAGGAGGAGGCGGTGGTGCGGACGCCAACACCGCCACGCCCGTCACTCCACCAGAGCGGCAAGAGGAGGTCGCCACGGAGGAGGCGGGGAGCGGCTCGCCGGCGAGGAGAGGCGCCGACGTCGAGATGGGGGAGAACATTCCTCCGCCGCCCCAAGGCACTGACGCCGAGGTGGAGAAAGATGTTCCTCCGCCGCCCCCGCCTAATGCAGATACTGAGGGGGCGGCGGCTTCTTCTGAGGCAGCAGCGGGCACGGCGGCGGCGGACCTCACGGTGGCTGGGCAGTCTTCCCCAGCCCCTGAAGCCCGAGAGGAGGCGCCGATGGAAGACGACGGTGCTGGAGCCCATGGCCCCAATGACGGAGAGGGCTCGCTTCACAGCCCCCAGGCCAGGGTCGACCCGGGCCCAAGCTCAGAGACCCCCACCCTTGAGACTAGTGCACATGAGGGAGCCTCCATGTCTCGTGGGAGTTCGCGGGCTCTGGTCCTGGGCGGCGGAGCTAGAGCGGCGCTCGCCGCAGCTCTACCTTCCGCCTGGCGAGGGGTGCACTGGACGGGCTGGAGGCCCAACTCGCTCTCGAGGAGGCCGAGCTCGCCAGAGAGTATGATGAACTTGAGAAGGCCTGGACCCGCTTCTTCGAGATCGTGGAGCACCGTCGCCACGACAACGAGGCCATGCAGGCGCAGCGAGAGGAGGCGCTGCGCTTCGCCAAGGAAGTCCGCGAGAGCGCGTGCGCGAGGCTCAAGAGACCCTGGAGCCACTCCAGGCAGAGCGCAGGCCGCTGCAGAAGATCGCGAGGCGGCCTGCGGAGCGCCAAGCTGCAGCCTCAGAGCGCGCGGCCCTCGAGACCACGCTGGCCGCTCAGCGCCAAGAGCTTGCTGACCGCGAGGGGAAGTTCGCTGCGGAGTCGGAGGCCACGCGAAAATCTTTGGACCAACACCGCGTGTCTTTGGACGCCCGGAGCAAACACTGGCGGCGCGCGAGGCGGAGGTGCTCAAGCGCGAGGAGCAGCAACTGCAGGCTGACAGGGAGCTGTCCACGCAGCGCGCAGATCTTGAGGCGCGGGAGGGCAATCTGGCCGAGGCCATAGGCAAGCATGGTGAGGAGGTGGCCAGGCACAAAAAGCTTGTGGAGAAGTCCAACCGAAAGCTCGCCGCGAGGAAGGAAGAGGCTGAGAAGGATGCCGCCGCCAAGCAGAAAGAATACCGCGCTGCCGTCGCCGAAGATTATGCCGGGAAATTCAAGAAGCAGGAGGACCGCTTCAAGAAGAAACACACGGATGACAATGCCCGCATCATTCAGCTGGAGCACCAGAACGCCAACCTGAACTCCCAGTTGAGGCGCGCCAGAGATGGTCGTCGCCGCGCGGAAGAGGCTCGCGAATGTGCAGATCAAGACCTCGCCTCCCTGATGGCTGATATGAAGGAGCTGAACGCGCAGGTGGGCCCTGCTGTGGAGCGTGCTGCAGAGGCTGAGCACAGCGCGCAGGCGGCGCGGGTCCTGACGCAGCAGCGGGAGCGCATGTTCAAGTCCTTGGTGACCCGGGGGAACTCCCTTGCGGCGAGCTGGGAGTGGACGCCCCTGTGGTTCCCGTCCATGGGAATGCCGATGCTGCGGCGTACCTCGCCTACTTCGACTAGCTCTTCTCCGCGCTCGAGGGCCTGTGGCGGAGCTCGGCGACGTCGTTGATGAAGAGTGCCGTAAGCTCCTGACGTGGCGATCGACCGCGTCTTCGCCAACCTCCAGCGCCTTTACCCCAGCTTCGACTTTGAGTCGGTGACCGAGCCTGTCGAGGCGGACCAAGCAAAGGATCTCTCCAACCAGGTTCGAGAGGAGGTCAACGACTACGTCGACCGCTTCAAGAGGGTCGAGACGGAGCAGGCCGGTGAGGAGGAGGAAGGTGCTGAAGCTGCTGCTGAAGAGGAGGCTGAGGAGGATCATGACGGCGATGCCCCTACCTAGGCCGCTCCTGCAACCAGATGCGCTTGACGCACAACTATCTTTGTTTTAGGACTTGTTTTAATCCATCTGGCTTGTAAGACACTTTGATCATACGCTATTATGTGTGTGTGCCCCTCGATGGGCCTTTTATCCCTGTTCCATGTCTTTCTTCGCTCTACGTCGTCAGGACCCATCTCTTTGCGCTATGACACCGCCGCTGCGGTATGCCAGAGCGTGACTCGGCAAGGCCGGGGGTGTTTAAGGCTTGGAGAGGTAAGGGCTCTCGAGTCGCGGTGCTCGAGGGCCCCCCTTTGACGCACAAGCAGTCCATGGAGTGTGAGAGAGAAAAAACCCGCTCGAGGGACGAAGGTGCTCGTGAGAGGGAGGAAAAACTCCTGAGGGGCGCGAGCGCTAGACTTAGCTTGGCGAGACTTTGGCCTCGTAGAGGGCGTTGGCTTCCCTGGTGGGGCGTTGGTTTCCCTGATGGAGCGCTTCCCTCTAGAGGTCAGAGCGTGGCTTCTCGACCTTGGGGAGGACTCTTGTTCCCTGTATTGGTTAGAGAGGCAAACCCAAAGCAGGTACATGGTAGTAAACACTCATGCGCGCTTATAGGCTTCCTCATGAGTATCTCGCGAGGAGAGTAAGTACCAAGGTCCTTTGGTGAGGTGGCGTGTTTGGGAGCAAGCCCATAGGCCAGAGCTCTTTGAGGAGGTAACAGGCGTGAGAGCGTGCTCACGTTAGAGCTCGGATCCCTTGGATTTTGCGGTGCTGTTGGGGTGCTTTTGAGGCACAGTCACCGTACTCAGCCCCCGCTCGCGAGGTGCGCATGGGGAAGAATATGAGCGCGAAATGAACTAAGACGATGAAAGGTAAAAACTTACCACCAAAATATTACATAGCGGCGCCTCAGCGCAATGTTTCATTGAGAAACGAATTGGTTCATTACACTTGGTGTTACCAAGATAAAGTTTTCCATGTCGAGGCATGGGGACCACATTCAGTGGCTGAGACTCTTCACGGCCTGCGGCGGCACGTTATCAGGAGAGCTCAGAGGGGCTGGCCCTCGGGAGGAGAAGCTTTTGTGAAGCTTGGAGGTGAAGTTGTGCGCTTCCCTCTAGACACAAAAAATGTCTGGCATGACTATGATCACGGGTAGAACTTGCGTAGATGCGATGTTCCATGGATTCTTGACCGGGATGCCGTCCTCCGTTTCGAGGCGTACCGCGCCGGGCCTGGCGATGTGTGAGACCCTGTAGGGGCCTTCCCACATGGGTGAGAGCTTGTGGAGACCTTCCCTGGAGAGGATTCTCCTGAGGACGAGGTCGCCTGTCTCGAGAGTGCGTGGACGTATGTGGCGGCTGTGGTAGCGTCGCAGGTCTTGCTGGTACTTGGCTGCCCTGAGGGCGGCATGGCGGCGCAACCCGTCAAGGAGCAGCAGGTCGTCGCTGTGGAGGTCTGCTTTATCGTCCTCGTTGAAGGCAAGGGCCCGTGCAGATCCATGCTTGATCTCTGTGGGGAGGACTGCTTCAGCTCCATACACGAGGGCAAATGGCGTCTCACCAGTGGGCTTCGTGGGGTTCGTGCGGATGGACCAGAGCACGGACGGGAGTTCGTCTATCCAGCCCTTGCCGTAGCCCTTCAGGCGATTGAAGCTTCTTGTCTTGAGGCCCTTGAGGACCTCAGCATTTGCTCGCTCGACTTGGCCGTTGCTCTGTGGGTGAGCCACCGAGGCAAAGCAGAGCTTGGTGCCGAGGCTCTCGCAGTAGGCCCTGAAGATGCCGCTGGTGAATTGTGAGCCATTGTCGGTGATGATGCGATTTGGCACACCAAAACAACATACCAGGCCTCTGATGAATTTTACTGCTGCCCTGGCCGGTATGCTGCGCACTGCTTCAACCTCTGCCCACTTGGTGAACTTGTCGACTGCCACGAAGAGGAAGCGGTAGCCCCTTGCGATCTCGGGAAGGGTCCCAAGATGTCTAGCCCCAGACCGCGAAAGGCCACGAGAGCAGGATGGTTTGGAGTCCCAGTGCAGGCTGATGGACTTGCTTGGCGTGGAATTGGCATGCATCGCAAGACTGGACGATGGTGGTGGCATCTTGAAGCACTTGGGGCCAGTAGAAACCGCTCCTGAAGACCTTGCCTGCCAGGGTGCGTGCAGAGGAATGGTGGCCACACTCTCCACTGTGAATGTCTCTGATCAGCATGCGGCCTTCCTCGGGGGGACGCACTTAAGTGCGATTCCATTTGGGCGCTTGCGGTACAGATCTCCCTCGAGGATGTAGTATGACTTGGCTTGTCGAGCCACTCGTTCCGCCTCCGCGTCTTCTTTAGGGAGGACTCCCTTCAGCAGGTAGTCTTTGAGTTCGTCAACCCAGCCTGTCTCTTGATGCACCATAGCCAGCAGCAGATGCTCCCCTGAGGATGGACCGCAGTCGGGTGCCCCACCTACAGGAGGTGGTGGGAGTACTTCGTCTGTGCTCTGGTCGTCTTTAGGCGTGTAGCTCTTGTTGGAGAAGTTAACCAGGAGCTGGGAGTCGCCCTTTATGAGTAAGTGCTTGAAACCAAGGGCGATTGCGGCTCTGAGCCCGGCGAGGAGGCCTTCGTACTCGGCGATGTTGTTGGAGATCTTGTCTATTGTGAAACACAGCTGGATGGCGTAGTAGAGCTTGTCACCTTTTGGGTTCATGCCTCTAGAAGACTGGGCTTGATTGACAGAAACAACCTGTAGATGTGCTATTGCCACTAGAGATAAAATAACCGATGCTTAGCTTAAGGGTACTGCTGTTAAGTCTAATGCGTTTGTTTACATTACACACTTTGCTTAATGCTATAATCTGTTGCTTGCAACTTAATACTCACGGGAGACCTGGAAGCTATCTCTTGAGTGGATTATGAGTCATAGATGCAGCTACTAAGCAGTCTATGTATATTGTTGTAATGCTGAATAGATCGAACAATGAACATGTTCTTATCATATATTACATTGTCATGAGTTTGCACTTTGTCAATTGCCTAGCTGTAATTTGTCTACCCAACATGTATGCATATCTGTCTTATGGAGAGACACCACTAGTGAACTGTGGACCCCGGTCCTTTATTCCACACTGATACAAACACCATTTTCACCACGCTCTACAATTGTTTCCTCGATGTTCCTTTTTGTATTCATCATCATATTCCACACCATACGTTTAATCCTTTGTATTCAGCAAGCCGGGGAGATTGACAACCTTCCTGTTTCGGTGGGGCAAAGTATTTTGATTGTTGTGTGCAGGTCCACGTCAGTAATCGTAAACGGCGCCACTGACACCTTTCTGAAGCTCTCCCAATTCCTACTGGTACGATAAACCTTGGTAGATTCAAGGAAAACTTGCTGCTGACTATATCATACCTTCCTCTTGGGGTCTCCCAACGAACGTGTGTTTCCACGTCATCAATCATATGTATGGAGAGGTCTCGGCAACCCTGGTTGTCCGGTTCCAGGACCTCCTTGAAGAAAGTTTGGTCTTTGAGTTGAATAGGTTCCTGGTCGGTACAAGGAAAAATAGTTACAGGGTAGTGGAGGGTAAGTATATGATTAATTTTTGCAGATATACGAATCTTCAAGGGTTGTCTGATACTATCATGGACTATCCCCTTTATACATATGCTTTGACTCCGATCGATCATCTGCCGAGTCCATCTGATTTGCCTGATAGCTTCACAGGTTCGTTTGGTTGTTTTATCTATTTCGTTTTGTGCTCCGTATGTGTTCCGTCTACTTCTTCTATGTAGTTGTACTGTTGTTTTGTACTGATGTATAGCTGTTGTTGTTTTTTGTATAGATGTAATTGGTATTATTACTGGCGTTTCTCCGCCGACTCAGTACCACATTGCTAGTTGTGCTATGCCGTCTACGAAGAGGATTATCTATTTGAGCGATGTCAAGTACTTCCGTGTTCGTCAAAAGAGGATTATCTATTTTCCTTTTTCATGGTAACTGTCTCCTTATTGATTTTTCGCTGGCTTATTTGTTTTTTTGCAGCGGCCATCAGTTTAGTGTTATTCTTTGGGGAAAACGAGCCACTACTTTTGAGGGGCAGGGTGTACTCGAAATGGCCGAAAAGGAACCTGTTGTCGTCATATTTGTTGGGACTTTAGTTAAACCTTTTGAAGGTTTTATTTTCAACGAGACTTATGTTTCTACTACATATACTTTTTACGAGACGTCTTTGGAATTGTTTTCAATTATTTTTTATGGTTCAAGGTCGGCGGGGCTTGAGCGGTAGCGCCCCTTGTCGTTGGACATCAATGAAGATCTCCCTGAGATCAATGAGTTACATTCTAAGTATGTGTCTTGCGGTTTGTTTAGTTAGTTTTTCTGTTGTTGGCGATCGATTGTATAATGAGATTTCTGTTTCATAGGTTAAAGGATAAAATTCCCGTGGTTCATAGTATTGCCCTTCCTGGTCAGACTACTGAGGAAATAATTGCCCAGGTTGATCTAGAGATAAAGACTGTTCAGGAGCTGGTTGATTTAAATATCTGGGATCATTCGGTTCGTACCTTTGGTTTGTTTTGTATTAGCTACGTCTGGTTTAATTTATCTATCTTGCTGTCAGAGAATGACTCCCACGAAACAGGGGCAGTCACACTCGCGAAGAGAGTTCGTGTAAGGGGCTGAACACGACGTCAATCAACCCTCATCCGGCGCGGCGACGCTGCTCGTCGTGCCTGAGGAGGGACATCACGGCAGAGAGAGACACGGCGCGTACCCAGGTTCACGGCCCTCTTGTGGAGGTAAAACCGCTACGTCCTGCCTGTCTGTATTGCTGCTTGTAGAGGTTACAGTACAGCGTGCTTGCCGAGGGCACAGTTGTGGCAATGGCGTGTACAAGGGGAGGGAAACTACTGTCTTCTTCTCCCTTGCGCGCAAGTAGCTAGACTAGGAGTAAAATGTGTTCTCCCCTTAGGGTGGTGCACCAGCTCCTTTTATAGGCGCCCCGGGCCTCCTCCCTGTCCTTGTGCAGCGGAGGGGCTACCACATGGCGACAACGGTCGGGAGCACGGTGCACCGCTGCTTGGGCGTCCATGAGCGCGGTCCATGGGCACAAAAGCTGAGGCCGCAGCAGAGAGGCCGCCGTCCATCCAGGACGGCCAGCTGCTGCCGCAGAGGAGCGGGGGAGTCCCCACGGTGACGTCGCGTTTGGCGCGTAGCGCCGGCCTGCTCCCTTATCACCAAAGAGGAAAGCTTGGTGGTCTGCGCCGTTGCCCCTGCTTTGTTGACTCCTTTATCACCAAAGTGGGACTGTAGCTCCGTCGTCACCCTGCGCAGAGGCGCGGTCACTCTGCGGCCGCTGCGGAAGCCATGTGCGCTCCGCAGAGCTTGCTTTACAGTGAAGGAACCCTCGCGTGGGCGGGAACGCCCTGTGGAGGATTCTGCGTTGACTTCCCTTCAGGGAAAGCTTCCTTGGAGAGGGGCAGCGGAGTAGAGGCTCCACAGGCCCTAGCTGCCTCCTCAGGCCTCCGCGAGGCGATTCTGCCCCGCGGGCTCCCCAGGCTTGCAGACCTGGTCCTTAGCGAGATTCACTCGCCGAGTGTTGAGGGTTATAGAGGCCTGGCCCAGTACACCCTGGTTCTTACTGGGCTGACAGTAGCCCCCGGGCCCATGACGGGCACGACGCGGTCCAGGGGGCGCAGGCGAAGCGTCATGGGCCCAAAGTGTCCGGCCGGCCCGAGACACGTGGCGAGCGGTTGGTGCGTCTCGGCTTCTCCGGAGGAGGTGGGCGTCGTGGTGGGACCCACGACGCCTCGGAAACCGCCTGAGGTGATATAAAGGCTGCCGCGGCTGTGGGCAGCAGTTCCGCCGCATTTACGCCCTTTCCTTCTTGCATACACCTCCGGTGCTCCACTACTCCGGCGATTTCCGTTCTTCTCCGAGCTTTTCCGCCGCCCTTCCTTCGCGAGCCATGGGCCCCAAGAAGGCAAGGCGGGATGGTGGAGGCCTCCGCTGAAGCGCAGCGGGAGGAGGAGCTTGCGCCGGCTCTCATCGGCACTCGCGTCTCCACAGCGGAGGCGCTGGATAGGCTGAAGGTCCTCGTCGCCGGGAGGAATAATGAGCATGGCGCCAGCGGCGTCAAGGCGGCGCGCTTCGGCAAGCTGGCGGCGGGGTGGTACCCATTTTCGTCCACACGCTGTTCGCCGGCTTGGTGCCGCCGTTCTCTCCCTTCCTTGCGGAGGTGCTGGCTTTCTATCAGATCCAGCTCCTGCACCTCCACCCGAACTCCATCCTGATTCTCGCCATCTTCGCCTATCTCTGCGAGGCGTATCTGGGAGTGATGCCTTCCGTGGCCTTCTTCCGGAGCTTCTACGCGCTCCGCAACACGGCGCCCGGCGAGCGGTCTGGGTGCGTGTCTTCCGCATCGCAGACGGGATGGGCGCCGTCTACATCCCCATGTCGTGGGATGGCGACAAGGCCGTTACGAGGGTGACGAAGAAGGTGGAGGACTTCCGCCAGAAGTGGGTCTCGTCGACGCCAAGGAGCGGAATGCCTTCTTCGATGAGCCTGAGGCGCCGCCGCTGAAGAACTCAAATTGGTCCAGCGAGAAGTTCCAGCACCAGAAGATTGCCCACTTGGTCTCGCGCATGAAGCTCGTCCGCGAGGCTGGCCTCACGGGGCAGATGGTCGCTGAGGACTTCGTGAGGCGGCGCATCGCTCCCCTCCAGGCGCACACGAAGCCGGTGTGGATGTACTCCGGCCCGGCAGATCCAATGCGCTTGCACCTCAGCGCCCACGCGCCAGACGACGTCGCCTCCATCTTAGGCACGCTCTTCATCGCCCCGGAGATCCCTGTTCCGGGCACTGAGCACCTGAGGCCCCTCCACCAGCTCACTCCAAAGAAGCGCCTCGCAGTTCTGGAGATGATGCCGACGTTCACGCCAGAGGGCTTGGAGGGAGAAGAGGCGAAGGGGGCTGCGGCGCCTGTGGTGGAGGAAGACTTGTTTGGCGAGTCCTCTGCTGCTTCAGACGCCGAAGCTGACGCCGCCACAGGAGGAGTCAACCCCTCGTCAGGGGAGGCGAGCTCTTCAAAGCAGGCGGCCCCTGAGGAGGAGATCCTGGAGATATCGTCCGATGTGGACGAGGATTTTGTGGTGGCCCCGTCACGACGGGCCACAGAAGAAGAAGACGAAGACGGAGACGATAGCGGCCCGGAGGCCGCGGCAAAGCGGTGCGAGCCCCGCACCAAGGCCATCCACGACAGGGCCGCCAGAAGCCTGGAGAGCACTCCTCTTAAGAGGAAAGCTGAGGCGGCCCCTGAGGAGCCCAGCGCTGGAGCCTCATCAGGCCTGGCGCTCTGCCAACAAGGTGTGGGTGGACACCCGCGCCAAGCCATCTGGGTGAGTACTGTTTCTTCTTGACTCGTTCTTGCTTATCGAGAGTTCTTGCCTTTCTCGAGGATCTCACTGTCTTGATTATCAGGGGTCTGGTTCATGCGAAGCGCCGCCGACTCCGCAAGGCTGCGGACGTGCGGCGCGCGCTACGCCCGTTGTTGAGGGGCCTACGCGCCCCTTGGAGAAGAGACTGAGGAGCCCGTGGTGACAGTCACCACGGGCCCGGCTGTTGACGAGGCCATGAGGCCTGTGGGGGAGACGCCCCTTGAAGAAGCAACTGCCTCGCCACCTCCTGCCGAGAGTCAGATTGAGGAGGCGTGAAGGCTCCGTCGCCGCCGCGCCCTGATGCTCCACTGGAGCCCCCAGAGACACCCGCCGTGGAGACGGCGGGGACCAGCACACAGGCGCCGGGAGGCGCCGACGTCGAGATGGAGGAGGGAACTCCTCCGCCGCCCCCTCCAAATTCCGAGCCTGAGGGGGAGGCCACTTCTTCTGAGGCCGCAGCAGGCGAGGCTGCGGTTGAGCCACTGGTGGCTAGGCCTCCCTCGCCAGCCCCCGAGGCCCACGAGGAGGTCGTCGTGGAGAACAACGACGCACAAGACGGTGGGGGCCCGCTCCTGGGCCCCGTTGACCCTGGTCCAAGCACTGTGCTTTCAGCACCAGAGGCTGGCGCTGGGGTGGAGGACGCTGCGCCACGTGAGGGCTCTTGGGCCTTGGTCTTGAGCGACCGGAGCCGGAGCAGCGCGTGCCGCCAAGCTGCCCTCCGTTTGGTGAGGGGCACCCTAGACGGGCTAGAACCCAACTTGCCCTTGAGGAGGCGGAGCTTGGCAGGAGGTACGACGCCCTTGCTGCTGACTGGGCCCGCTTCTTCGAAGTCAGGCGGCGGAGTGGCCCTGACGACCAAGCTCTTCAGGCGCAGCGCGACGAGGCGACGCGGCAGGCCCAGGAGATCCGCGAGAACGCGGAGCGCGAGGCGCAAGGGCCTTGGCGCCGGTCCAGGCGGAACGCAAGGCGGCTGCAGAGGATCGGGAGGCGGCTGTGGCGGAGCGCCAGGCTGCAGCCTCCGACCGAGCGGCTATCGAGACCTCCCTCGCCGACCAGCGCAAGGAGCTGGCCAGCCGCGAGGAGAAGATAATTGCTGAAGCTGAGGTGGTGAGGAAGTCTCTGGAGCAGCATCGTCTGTCGCTGGAGGCTCGCGAGCAGGCCATGACGACACGCGAAGCTGAGGTGCTCAAGCGTGAGGAGAAACTGGAGCAGGCGGAAACAGACATGAACAGAGAACGTGAGGCCTTGGAGTCCCGCGAGAGCAGCTTGGCTGAGGCCATGGGCAAGCACGACAAGGAGGTGGAGCGGCACCGGGAGCTTGTGGAGAAGGCCAACCAAAGCTTGCCGAGAAGAAAAAGGAGGCGGAGGCGGAGGCCCTCACCAAGCAAAAAGAGTACCGCACTGCTGTCACACAGGCCGTCTCCCGGGAGTATGCTGGGAAGTTCAAGAAGCAGGAGGACGGCTTCCAGAAAAAGCGCAGAGAGCTCGGCAAGCGCATTCGCCAGCTGGAGGAGTGGAACGCCAACTTGAAATCCTCGCTGAAGCGCGCCAAGGACGCTAATCTCCGCACGGAACAGGCCCTCGAGCGCTCGGAGCAGGACCTCACAGCCCTGATGGCAGACATGCAGGAGCTGAATGCGCAGGTGGCCCCTGTTGTGGAGAGGGTCGAGGAGGCTGAGCAGAGCGCGGTGGCGGCACGGGTCTTGACGCAGCAGCGGGAGCGTATGTTCCGATCTTTGGTGACGCGCGGGAACGCTCTTGCTGCGAAGCTGGGGGTGGATGCTCCTGCCGTCCCCGTCCACGGGAACGCCGACGTCGCCACGTATCTGACCTACTTCGACCAGCTCTTCTCCGTCCTTGAGGGCCCTGTGGCGGAACTCGACGATGTTGTCGACGAGGAGTGCCGCAAGCTCCTGCTGGTGGCGGTCGAGCGCGTCTTCGTCAACCTCAAGCGCCTATATCCATGCTTCGACTTCGAGTCCGTGACCGAGCCCATGGGGATGCTCAGATCGAGACGCGCCTCTTCAACTCGCTGCGGGAGGAGATCAACGACTATGTCAACCGCTTCAAGAGGGTCGCTGAAGAGCCGGCCTCTGGCGAGGAGGAAGACGTCGAGGAGGAAGGCGCGGAGGAAGGTGACGCTGAGGAGGATGAGGCCGCCAAGACTTCTGCTTAAGCTGCTCCTGCCACAAGTCGCGCCTGAGGCGCAAGTTATCTTTGTTTAAAGACTTTGTTTCATTTGTGATGGTCTGTAAAACACTTTATTGTGCTGCAATGTGTGTGTGCCCCTCGACGGGCATTTTATCCCTATTCCATGCCTTTTTCGCTTTACGTCGTCAGGACCCGTCTCTTAGCGCTATGACTCCGCCACTACGGTATGCCAGAGCAATGACTCAGCAAGGCCGGGGGGTGTTTAAGGCTTAGAGAGGTAAGAGCTCTCGAGTCGCGATGCTCGAGGGCTCCCCTTTGACGCTCAAGCAGTCCATGAAATGCGAAGGAGAAAATACCCGCCCGAGGGACGGAAGTTGCTCGTGAGAGGAAAAACACAACGCCTGAGGTGTAAGCGCAGGACTTAGCTTAGCGAGGTTCTGGCCTCGTGGAGGGCGTTGATTTCCCTGAAGGTGTGCTTCCCTCTTTGGGTCTGGAGCGTGACTCCACGAGCCTTGGGGGGACTCTTGTTCCCTGTGTAGGTTAGAGGCGGAACCAAAGCAAAACATGGTAGAGAAACTCATGCGCGCTTATAGGTTTCCTCATGGGTGCCTCGCGAGGAGAGTAAGTACCAAAGGTCCTTAGGTGAGGTGGCAGGTTTGGGAGCAAGCCCCTGGGCCAGAGCTCTTTGGTGAGGTAACAGGCGTGAGAGCGTGCTCACGTGTTAGAGCTCGGATCCTTTTGGATTTTGCGGTGCTGCTGGGATGCTCCCGAGGCACAGTCACCGTACTCAGCCCCCGCTCGCGAGGTGCGCAAGGGGAAAGATATGAGCGCGAATGAAAACACAGAGTAATGAGAACTAAAACTCACCCCCAAAATATTACATAGCGGCGCCGCAGCGCAATGTTTCACTAGGAAACGAATTGGTTCGTTACACTTGGGCTTGCCAAGATAAAGTTTCCATGTCGAGGCATGGGGACCACATTCAGTGGCTGAGACTCTTCACGGCCTGCGGCGGCACGTTACAGGAAGAGCTCAGAGGGACTGGCCCTCAGAGAGAGAAGCTTTTGTGAAGCTTGGAGGTGAAGCTGTGCGCTTTCCTCTAGAGACAAAAAATGCCTGGTGTGATAGAGATCACGGGTAGAACTTGCGTAGATGCGCGATGTTCCAAGGGTTCTTGACCGGGATGCCGTCCTCCGTCTCGAGGCGCACCGCACCAGGTCTGGCGACATGCGCGACCCTGTAGGGGCCTTCCCACATGGGCGAGAGCTTGTGGAGACCTTCCCTGGAGAGGATCCTCCTGAGGACAAGGTCGCCTGTCTCGAGAGTGCGCGGACGTATGTGGCGGCTGTGGTAGCGTCGCAGGTCTTGCTGGTACTTTGCCGCTCTGAGGGCGGCTCGGCGGCGCAACCCGTCGAGGAACAGCAGGTCGTCGTTGTGGAGGTCTTCTTGATTGTCCTCATTGAAGGCAAGGACCCTTGCGGACCCGTGCTTGATCTCTGTGGGGAGGACTGCTTCGGCTCCATACACCAGGGCGAATGGCGTCTCACCAGTGGGCTTTGTAGGGTTCGTGCGGATGGACCAGAGCACGGAGGGGAGCTCATCGATCCAGCCCTTGCCATAGCCCTTGAGGCGGTTGAAACTTCTCGTCTTGAGGCCCTTGAGGACCTCAGCATTTGCTCGCTCGGCTTGACCATTGCTCTGTGGGTGAGCTACCGAGGCGAAACAGAGCTTGGTGCCGAGGCTCTCGCAGTAAGCCCTGAAGATGCCGCTGGTGAACTGTGAGCCATTGTCGGTGATGATGCGGTTTGGCACACCAAAGCGGCAGACCAGGCCTCTGATGAACTTCACGGCTGCCCTGGCTGGGATGGTGCGCACCGCTTCAACCTCTGCCCATTTGGTGAACTTGTCAACAGCCACGAAGAGGAAGCGGTAGCCCCCTTGCGATCTCGGGAAGGGTCCCAAGATGTCCAGCCCCCAGACCGCGAACGGCCAGGAGAGCGGGATGGTCTGGAGTCCCAGTGCAGGCTGATGGACTTGCTTGGCGTGGAACTGGCATGCATCGCAAGACTGAACGATGGTGACGGCATCTTGAAGCACTTGAGGCCAGTAGAAACCGCTCCTGAAGACCTTGCCCGCGAGGGTGCGCGCGCAGGAATGGTGGCCGCACTCTCCACTGTGTATGTCCCTGAGGAGCATGCGTCCTTCCTCAGGAGGCACACACTTGAGGGCAATGCCATTTGGGCGCTTGCGGTATAGGTCTCCCTCAAGGATGTAATAGGATTTCGCTTGTCGAGCGACTCGTTCTGCCTCTGCGTCTTCCTCGGGAAGGACTCCTTTTAGCAAGTAGTCCTTGAGCTCGTCAACCCAGCCTGTTTCTTGGTGCACCATGGTTAGCATCAGACGCTCCCCTGAGGATGGGCCACAGTTGGGTGCGCCACCTGTGGGAGGTGGTGGGAGTACTTCGTCTGTGCTTGTAGCTGGTGCTTGCAGCGGCTGCTTTATGGACGCCTTGGAGAGCCTCTCTTCAAAGACACCTGCGGGCTGGGCCTCCCTTCGCGATGCGCGCTTGGCGATGTCATCTGCTTCCTGGTTCTCCTTGCGCGGGATGTGCATGAGCTCCATGCCCCTGAAGTGCTTCTCGAGCTTGCGGACCTCTTCAAGGTAGGCAGCCATATGGCTGTCTTTAGGGGTGTAGCTCTTGTTGGAGAAGTTGACCAGGAGCTGGGAGTCGCCTTTGATGAGTAGGTGCTTGACACCGAGGGCAATGGCAGCTCTGAGCCCGGCGAGGAGGCCTTCATATTCAGCGATGTTGTTGGAGATCTTGTCCATCGTGAAACACAACTGGACGGCATAGTGGAGCTTGTCGCCTTTAGGTGAGGTCAGGACAACGCCAGCGCCTCCGTTGCGGCAGGAGAAAGCTCCATCGAAGTGCATGGTCCAGTGGCTTGGCGTTGTATCTCCAGGCGGTATAGTTTCTGCTTCAGGAGGCTCTTCAGGAGTTGGGTCTGTCCATTCGGCGACAAAATCTGCCAGTGCTCTTCCTTTGATGACCCTTGTGGTGTCAAAACGCAAGTTGAAAGGCTGCAGCTCGATGTTCCACCCTGCTACGCGATCAGTGGCGTTGGGGTTGCGCAGGATTTGCTCCAGAGGGAATGATGTGACCACCGTGACAGGGTGGCCCTGGAAGTAGTGGCGCAGCTTTCTGGAGGCGATGAGCAGGGCGAGAAGGAGCTTCTGCTGCGTAGGGTACCGCTCGCGAGCATCTCTTAGCACAGTACTGACATAGTAGACTGGATGCTCGACAAGGGTTGTGGAGGGTGACGCGGCGTTGGCTCCCTCGAGGGACTCCTCAGGCCCTTTGGCGAGGTTTCCTTGTGGAGGAGTCTCAGCAGGGGTGCCTGAAGTAGGCTCGACAGCTGGCTGTGGGTCTGGCTCTGGGCCTGGAGGGACTTTTTCCTTGTCGGGAGGCTCTGGACTTGGAGTGGCAGCACTTTTCTTGGGGAGGACTGGCTCTTCTCTTTCGACCACCAGGACGGCGCTTGCGGTTTGTGGAGTGGCTGCAAGGTACAGCTTTAGATGCTCGCCCGTCCTGGGGGCTACCATAACTGGTGCGCTAGCCAAGTACTTCTTCAAGTCCTCAAATGCCTTGTCTGCCTCTGGAGTCCACTTGAAGGTGCCGGACTTCTTCATGATCTTGAAAAATGGCAGGGCCCTCTCGCCAAACTTGGAGATGAAGCGGCCCAAGCTGGCCATGCACCCAGCTAGGCGCTGCATGTCCTTGAGGCGGCGAGGTGGCTGCATTTCTTCTATGGCCTTGATCTTGTCAGGGTTTGCTTCTATGCCGCGATGGGACACGAGGAACCCGAGGAGTTTGCCTGAAGGTACCCCGAAGACGCACTTGGCGGGGTTTAGCTTGATGTTCACCTTGCGCAGGCTGGCGAAGGTCTCCTCGAGGTCCTTCAAGAGAGTGTCTCCCTCGCGAGACTTGACTACGATGTCGTCAACATATGCCTCTGCATTTCTTCCCATCTGAGCCCCCAGGGCGATCCTCATGAGCCTCTGGAAGGTGGCGCCGGCGTTCTTCAACCCGAAGGGCATGCAAGTGTAGCAATACACGCCACAGGGGGTGAGGAACGCTGTTTTCTCCTCGTCCTCTTTAGCCATTTTGATCTGGTGGTAGCCTGAGAAGGCGTCCAGAAAACAGAGGAGATCACAGCCGGCTGTGGAGTCCACGATCTGATCAATCCTTGGCATGGGGTATGGGTCCTTGGGGCAGGCTTTATTTACATCAGTGTAATCGATGCAGAGCCGGCCTCCCCCATTGGGTTTTGGGACAACCACGCCATTAGAGACCCAGGTGGGGTGGGCAACTTCTCGAATAATGTCTGCTGCTTTTAGCTTTTCTACTTCTTTGATGATGAAGGCTTGCTTCTCAGGGGCTTGTTTCCGTGCCTTCTGCTTGACGGGGCGTGCGTTTGGACACACAGCTAAGTGGTGCTCGATCACCTCCCTTGGTACGCCGGACATTTCTGACGGAGTCCATGCGAACATGTCAGAATTTGCCCGAAGGAAGGCGACGAGCGCGCTTTCCTATTTGGGAGGCAAGCCAGCGCCTATGGTGACGCTAGCCCCCGAGCCCTCAGCCCCCGAATCGCTGGTGCTCAGCGACACCTTCTTTGTAGCGGCCTGCTCCTGAGAGAACAGCTGCTTCTTCTTCTTGGGCCTCGCGAGGGGCTCCAGGTCTTCGTCAGCAGGGAACGCCATGGCAGCAGCTTTGTAGGCGAGCTCGACAGCGCGTGTAGCGTCCTGTACGTGACCATGGATGGTGATGGTGCCGCCGCTGCCAGGGATCTTGACCATGTTGTAGGCGTGATGCGTGACGGCCATGAACTTCGCGAGGGCGGGGTAGCCGAGGATGGCGTTGTAGGGCAGGCCAATGTGCGCGACGTCGAAGTCGATGAGCTCGGTGCGATAGTTTTGCTGCGTGCCAAAGGTGACTGCAAGCCTCACTTGCCCCAGAGGCGAGATTGAGCCGCTGGTGACCCCTGTGAAGGGCCTGGAGGGCATAAGCCACTCGTAGGGCACTTGAAGCGTCTCAAAGGTCTCGACAGAGATGACGTTCAGGCCTGCACCCCCATCAATGAGCGTTTTGCCGACGGCGATATTGTTGATGGTGGGGGTGCACACCAGCGGGAGGGTGCCTACAGTCTTGGTCGACTTGGGGTGGTCCTTGGCGTCGAAGGCGATGGTGTACTGAGACCACTTGAGGGGACGCGATGTCTCCACCCCAGGCAGCGCTGCGTTGAGCTCGCGGGCGAACTGCTTGAACTGATTGTTGGACTTGGGCGCCTGAGCCCCGCCGAGGATGCACGCCATGGCGCCTCTAGGGGCCTGGTAGCCCCCAGGCTCCTCGTCAGGGAGGTTGTTGTTCTTCTCAGCGGCGTTGGCCTGAGTCCCTTGAGGCTTCTGGTAGCCACCTTTGCGTCCGCCCTTGCGGTAGTTACGGCCTCTGCCGCGACCACCGCTGCCTTCTTCCTGCTCGCGCTTCTTGCTCAGCTGCTTGAGGTCGTAGCAGTTCTCTGTCGCGTGGCCGCGCCTGTTGTGGTAGATGCAGAAGGGACGGTTGTCCATCTTCTTCTCGCCATCCTCTGCAGAGTCCTCTCGAGCGTGCTTAGCGCCGGGCTCAGCAGCCAGCACAGCAGTAGGCTTGCGCTTGGTCTCGTCACGCTTCTTGTGGGCCTTGGATCCCTCTGGGGGTCGTCTGCAGAGGCCACCTTGGTGAAGAGGAGACCCTCTTCAGCCTTGGCACACTTGTCTGCGATGTCGAAGAGCTTCACGACAGAGGAGAGGGTATCGTGAATGCCGAGCTTCTCAAGCATCCTGCGGTTGGTGACGCCCTCTCTGAAGGCAGCAATGACGTGCGAGTCAGGGATGTTGGGGATTTTGTTGCGGACTTGGCTGAAGCGCTGGATGTACTTGCGGAGAGTCTCGCCAGACTTCTGGCGTACGGCGCGCAGGTCGTTGTAGGTGAGGGCGCGCTCGTACGTGCCCTTGAAGTTCGCGACGAACTGCTTGCAGAGGTCCTCCCAGGAGTCGATGGAGTCCTCAGGGAGGTTCAGGAGCCACGACAGGGCAGAGTCCCTGAGGGCGTGCGAGAACCAGTTCGCCATGACCTTGTCGTCTCCTCCCGCAGCTTGGATGGAGGTGGTGTAGAGCTGCAGGAACTCGATGGGGTTGTTCGTGCCATCGTAGCCCTTGGGGAGGTCTGGCCTGAACTTCTGCGGCCAGACGACGCGGCGCAGGTTGCGGGTGAAGGCCGTGCAGCCTGTGGCGTACGTGGCCACGCCGCCCTGGAGAGCTCTGCGGTTTTGGCGCCCGGCCTGGCCAATTTCCTCGACGATGCGCTTCTGGAGGTCCCGCTGGCGCTCCATCTCCACCCGCGCGTCCGGCGGCGTCCGCTGCACGATTTGACAATCATGCGGCGAGGACGCGTGAGAGGCGGCTTTGTTTGCCGCAGCCGGAGGTGGTCCTGGCGGAGGCGGAGGCGGAGGCGCTCCATGCGCGGCGGTGCCTGCGCGCCCGGAGTTGTGGTGCACCAGGGAGCGCGAAGGTGCTGGAACCGCGCGCGGCGCAGCCGCGATGTCGACGAGGTGCTGGAGACGGCCAAGCCAGTTGTCGTGCGCCTCGGCGGTGGGGCGGTAGCGGAAGAGCTCTGCTGCCATGAGCAGCGCAGTGTTTGGGCTGGGCGCCGGGCGTCCAAGCGTGGACGCGCTTTGGCGCCGAGATGGATGCGAGGACTCAGCGTCCTCGCTGTGCTCGTGGTCGACGTCTTCGTCGTAGCGGTCGTCCTCATCCTCGGGGTGCTCCACGCGTGGCTCCGCAGTAGTGCGCCCCGAAGCGCGGTTGGTGCGCGGACGGCCGCGTGGCCTGGTGGTGTGGACGACGGGCTCGGTCTCAGCTCGCCTGACGCGCGCCGGTTGGCGCGAGCAGCGCGAGTGTCCGCCATGGCGCAGAGGTCGATGGAGGTTGAATGCGCGCCTCAGCCCCCTACCTGGCGCGCCAATTGTCGGAGAATGACTCCCACGAAACAGGGGCAGTCACACTCGCGAAGAGAGTTCGTGTAAGGGGCTGAACACGACGTCAATCAACCCTCATCCGGCGCGGCGACGCTGCTCGTCGTGCCTGAGGAGGGACATCACGGCAGAGAGAGACACGGCGCGTACCCAGGTTCACGGCCCTCTTGTGGAGGTAAAACCGCTACGTCCTGCCTGTCTGTATTGCTGCTTGTAGAGGTTACAGTACAGCGTGCTTGCCGAGGGCACAGTTGTGGCAATGGCGCGTACAAGGGGAGGGAAACTACTGTCTTCTTCTCCCTTGCGCGCAAGTAGCTAGACTAGGAGTAAAATGTGTCGATCCCCCTTAGGGTGGTGCACCAGCTCCTTTTATAGGCGCCCCGGGCCTCCTCCCTGTCCTTGTGCAGCGGAGGGGCTACCACATGGCGACAACGGTCGGGAGCACGGTGCACCGCTGCTTGGGCGTCCATGAGCGCGGTCCATGGGCACAAAAGCTGAGGCCGCAGCAGAGAGGCCGCCGTCCATCCAGGACGGCCAGCTGCTGCCGCAGAGGAGCGGGGGAGTCCCCACGGTGACGTCGCGTTTGGCGCGTAGCGCCGGCCTGCTCCCTTATCACCAAAGAGGAAAGCTTGGTGGTCTGCGCCGTTGCCCCTGCTTTGTTGACTCCTTTATCACCAAAGTGGGACTGTAGCTCCGTCGTCACCCTGCGCAGAGGCGCGGTCACTCTGCGGCCGCTGCGGAAGCCATGTGCGCTCCGCAGAGCTTGCTTTACAGTGAAGGAACCCTCGCGTGGGCGGGAACGCCCTGTGGAGGATTCTGCGTTGACTTCCCTCAGGGAAAGCTTCCTTGGAGAGGGGGCAGCGGAGTAGAGGCTCCACAGGCCTAGCTGCCTCCTCAGGCCTCCGCGAGGCGATTCTGCCCCGCGGGCTCCCCAGGCTTGCAGACCTGGTCCTTAGCGAGATTCACTCGCCGAGTGTTGAGGGTTATAGAGGCCTGGCCCAGTACACCCTGGTTCTTACTGGGCTGACACTTGCTTCTTATCTTTACGTTTACTCATTTATTATGTAGAAAACCAAGTTCTACTATACGAGCTGTGACAAGGGTACGGTACCTTTTGGGGATGCGTACAGGTGTCTGGATTCAGATTATGATGGCCAGGGCACGATGCCCAGATGATTATAATGATTGTATTTTAATATGGTATTTTGTGGTTTCTTTTTTCTTTCAATTGACGCGTTTTGATTTTTGCAGGCATCGAATATGTTACATCGGCGGTAATGGTGATGATGAGGTCGAGTTGGTCTTCTTTGACAAAACCGACAAGGAACTCATTGGTAAGCTGGTCATGACTCTTCTTCGTTCCAGAGTTCCTCCGAGTTTAATGTTGGAGGAGGCTGTTTAGTTTGGACGAACGGATCAATCGAATCCAAAAGAACTCACCGCCGTTTTGTCCAAGAAATTTTGCCTTGTCGTTTCCGTGACAACAAAGAGCTTTGAACCGGACTCGGAAAAGCCGTCTTACCAAGTTCATCGGATAGATGCTCAGTATGGGAGCCAGTCGCACGCTCCAAGTATCCGTCGTAGTACAGGTCTAGCATTGGCTTCATCAAGCAATTCCAGTGGTAGGGTGTTGAGCTCTCTTGGTAAAAACTTAGCTGCAGAGGTTGAAGTTGATACGGTCGTTTCCGATGGTGTGACTGCTGATCATGTTGATGCTCCGTCCTCTGCTGGCGAGGGTTCCTCCGCGGTTAGTTTATGTAACATTGCTATTTTGTTTTATCCTGGTGTCGTCTCTTTTCGATTATTTATCTTTTGCTCTGTGAACAGGTTGTTTCTGCGGATGATCCCTTGGCTACACCACCGTCGGTTGTGAAGCCGTTCTCTGGGTCGAAAGCTCCTGCGACTCGGTAGGTTGTCTCAGTTTTGATCTCATAAATATAAGTAATGTTTTACACACACGCGGAAATTGTTTAATGTAATCTAAGGCTTTCCCCCTACTTGGTGTAGTGATGGTAAGAATAATAAAGTTCCAGCTGTTAAGAAGGTTCTGTCGTTTTGGGAGAAAGTCGTGAAGTCGGCTCCGCAGGTCACGACTGGCGAGGTGATTGCTTGTGATCGATTTAATGGAGAATCAATGTGTCCTTGCGCTTGCTGATAATGGTGCTGGGAGTATGATATATTTGAACACGATGCAAATAAAAGTTTACGCACATGTGGTAGATTGTGGACTCAGTTATGTCTTCGTTGTTGATCATCTTATTTCGTATGTAATATTTATTCTCTTTGCCAGGCTGTATTGGCTGCCGTCGAAGATCCGGGTGTTCCGCCAGTCCCTCCATCTTTTTCTGAATGGAGGTTCGTTTTTATTCCCATGGATGGATTTGTGATTGTTGCGCTGGGTTGTGTACGAGGTTCTGTACATAATATTTAATTGGCCGTGTTTAATTAAGGCATATGCGGATTGTTTACAGGACCAGGGCGCAGAAAGGACAACAAAACCGGACGAAGAGGAAAAGGAACTAGATCCGGGTGATGATCGTGATTTTCTTTTCGTTGCGTGCTATGGAGTTGGTGTGTAGATATGTTTTGATTTCTGTTGTAACGGTTAATCCGTGGATCCGTCTATCTGTTTATGTTCAATGACATGTACTATTATGTCAGTTTTCTTTTCCACTGAGTTGCTAGAGGAACGCAGGTCACGCCGATTCCAGAGAGTCAGCGGGAACGATGTGCAGTAAGACGGAGAAGGTCAGTCCCGCCGACTCCAAGGAGTCGGTACCATATGGTCACGCTCACCGGTTGAGTAAAACTTCGAAAGAGTTGATTCAAGATGCTCATGTTCATTTTTACTTCATTGGATCCATTATGTGTTGTGAAAAATTGCTTGATGCTTGAACAGAAGGATAGAGCTTCTGCACTGAATAGTAAAATCATCTTTAACCTTTGATTTTGCGTGTTCTTTTAGGTTCAGTGAGTCCGTCACTAGTAGGAAAACGTGATTCTGTGGCGCACCAAAAACAAATTCTGTGGTGCATGGTGGGTGCGCCACAGAATTGTCGCCACAAAATAAGCAATTCTGTGGCGCACCCCACCGTGCGCCACAGAATACCTGAATTTTTGTGGCGCACTCAGGAACCATGCGCCACAGAATTGCGTTTTTCGATTTAAAAAAAAATACGGACGGCGCCTCCACCGCGGGAGCGCCGACGACCACCGCCGCCCACCAAATCGCGCCTCTCCGTCGCTCCCGCCACGCCCCAAGGCCTGCGAGGCTGCCATGGCGGAGTCTGCGCCACTGAATCGCGCCGACGACTGAGGCGGAGGGAGGCGCTGGGATGTGGGAGAGCGCGGAGACGGCGCTGAGTCGAAGCCACCCGAGAGGCGGAGGAGCGCGTGCTGGGTGTCAAGGCCTTGCTCCCGCCGACGGGAGGTGGGGAATCTTGGGCGGGAGGGGGAGGTGAGGGCAAGGGAGGCCGACGGCGGGCGGGCGACGGCTGTAGGCGTCGCCGGCGAGGTCGGACGGGCGCTTGGACGCGTCGAGGGTGCGGCCGGCGAAGACGAAGTCGACGGAGGCCCCAGCGTGGGCCGCGATCGTGGAGGCGCAGAGGGGCCCGGACACAGAGGTTGCCGACCACGCACGGTCCCGGCGTCGGCTGGCGGACGAGAACCTGCAGGACTTGGACCCGAGCGCCAGTCGTGGAGGCTGAGCAGGCGCGACTCCCGGCATCGCCGCCGCGATGACTCCGCCTCCTCGTCGTCCGCCGCTCCTCCTGCTTCTCCCTGGCCGCGAGGTAGAGAGCGATGCCGGCCGGCGCTGGTGGAGACGAGCGTTGGGGTGGAGACGAGCGTTGGGGTGGAGACGAGCGTGGGGGTGGAGACGAGCGTGGGGTTTCTGCTGTGTTGTGCGTGTGTGGTGCAGAACGGAGATAGATAGAATAGAAGATAAGGGAGAGAGAGAGGTGTGTCGTGTGTGGCTAGGGTGAAAAGGTAAGAAAACATCTAAACATTTTTGTGGCGCATTTGATAAGGGCACCGACAAGTGCGCCACTGAATCTGATATCCCAGATCTGAAGTGTGCTATTTAGTGGCGCACCGGATTAGGTGCGCCACAGAATAGCAATATTCTGTGGCGCACCAGTTTTGGGTGCGCCACAGATTTTTATTTTGTGGCGCATGGCTAAATGGTGCGCCACAGAATAGGGATCCATAGAATCGCGTTTTCCTACTACTGCGTGTGGTTTTGGTGATTTTTGATGATTAATTATCGTTTACTATTTGTTTGGGTTTTCCTTCACCGTGCTTACTTTCGTTCTTTGCTATCAATGGGTGTAGGTCTAATCTATCTTCTGTCCTCCTGTCAGTAACATAGTGCGTTTCGTACCATGGCTTACGTCAGGTTCGGCGTAACGACTGAATAGCTAAACGCCCCACGCTGCCGACCTCCACGTTGCCGACTCCATCCTGCCGACTCCACGTTGTCGACTCCATCCTGTCGACTCCACGTTACCGACTCCACCTGCAATAAGATGGAGAAGGCCAGTCCCGCCGACTCCTCGAGTCGGCCGGAATTATGAAACAAAAGCTCTGGTTTATATTGTCGTCACATGTTCCTCAAGTCAATCCTGGCTTATTCGGAGCTTGATTTTATGTGAGCGTTCATCAATGGGGTAAACCGACAGTTGCTGGGATGTTTTAATGGTTCTACGGCCGGATTGACCTAACGTTAGTGGAAAATGAGATGTGACAAAAACAGGTATACGGTAAGACGACCGAGAACCTCTAAAGCAAAATAACCAAGGATAAACTATAACCGCGAGGAGAGGAGTCGATATGAAAACGGTGGAACAGCCTGCCGATTCCACGTTGCTGACTCTACCCTGTGGACTCCACATTACCGATTCCACCCTGCCGACTCCACGTTCCGACTCCACCTTCTGAGTCCACGTTCCGACTCCACGTTCTGACTCCACCTTCTGAGTCCACGTTCCGACTCCACCTTCCGACTCCACCTTCTGAATAAACGTCCAGTAAGACGGAGAAAGCCAGTCCCGCCGACTCCTCGAGTCGGCCGGAATTATGAAAGAGAAGGTCCAGTTTTATATTGTCGTCACATGTTCCTCAAGTCAATCCTGGGCTTATCTTGAGCTTGGTTTTATGTGAGCCTTCGTGAATGGGGTAAACCGACGATTGGTGGGATGTTTGAAAGGTTATACGCCTGGATTGACCTAACGTTAGTGGAAAATGAGATGTGACGAAAACAGGTATACGGTAAGATGACCGAGAACCTATGAAGCAAAATAACCAAGTATAAACTATAACCGCGAGGAGAGGAGTCGGTATGAAAATGGTGGAACGGTCCTGTATGACGTTGCGTCTACGAGAGGTGCAGCAATTAATACGGAGAGGAACGTTGTTCGGGCCGACTCCAGGGAGTCAGCGTGATTGGATAGTGCATTAAGATGGGGAAGCCCATACCAGTCGAGCAGAAAGCGATCAGGTGACAACACAGACATGTCGGCAATTAGAACGGGCTTTTACCCATCGTTTTGGTGTTTGTATATTAGAAGATAAGGTCAGTAGGTCGGAGAATCCGCCGGTTTAAGACCGTTGGACAGGAATTTGCTGAGTTAACAGTAGTTCACCCACTACAACTCTATGACGTGTCTGAACTGACATGATGTGATCGCCAAGCAGTTGCTGATCGTTTGGTGGTAATGGTTCGCGTCACCTGTGACGTCGGCTATTCAGTAGGCCGGCTTTACTGTAGGAGTCAAGACCTTTGTCTTCATTGTTGTAGCATTGGCACCTGGAAGATTGTGGTTGGAGCTCATTAACATGGATCGTCTGTTTTTAGGTAGTGCATTTAATATTGTTTACTTCGTTTCATGTGCCGACTTCTTTTTCACCGCTTTGTCCTTCGTGTATTGTAGTTTGAATTTGGGTAGAAGTGAACCGGATAGTGGAGTAGGCAGTATTAGTGCAGAATGTTGTACTTGATCAGACTATTGTACGAGAGATGGATGTTATATAACCACGCAAGTACGCAAGACGACTTCCGTCTCTGTGTTTTTTTATATTGTTACCATCGAGTGTCAATATGAGCGACGCGTTACCATCTGTTCTAGGAAAATTAACCATGTAGTGTGCATTGGAGATTTTCCAGGCTAATGACCATCAATGCATTCGCGAGCTGCGTCAAGAAATTGGAAATATCGAGCACTCTCATATGGTAACTCTATATTTATTTCTTGCTTTGTATGCACTTGCCTTTCACTTGTGGAATTAGGCTCGTATTTTTCTAACAGTGTTGAACTTATTACCGTCAAACTGCTTTCTGTAGCCTGATCCTGTGTCGTGGACGACAGGATCAGTTCTAGAAGAAAATCCTTTAGCTAATCAGGGTAAGCGTGTTTTGAGTTTTCAAGAAGAGCTAAAGGATGCTCGCTTCAAGGCGGAAGCGAACAAGGTTAAGATCGTCGACATTGAGAATCGGCTTAAGAAATCACTCTCCAGTGCTGATATGGGCAAGAAATTCAGTGAAATTGAACGTACACATGACAAAAGAAACAAACGTAATAACGGGGCCTGTGATACGTTAGTGAAGAAAATTCGTGCGCTTAAGAGAAAGAATATCTTCTTGGTACGTGATCTCACTGACTGTAGAAATGAACATGATTAGCTCTCATGCGTATCTGTTGAACACAAGAATAAAATGGAAGTGCAGATAGAGGGGGTAACTCGATCAGTTAAAAGCTTGGTTAATTTAGTAGATTTGTGCACTCGAGATTGTTTAGGTTTGTTCTGATAGGACTTTTCTTTTATTTATGAGCTCTGATCATCATGTGTTTTGTCTGATTGTTTATTACTTTGATTATGAACACATGCTCCTTTGATGTTTCTCTGGGGTTGTCTCCGGAGGATCGTTTAAAGTGGACGTGTCAGGTGCTGAAGAAGTTGAAGGTAGCAGCAGTTGAGTTGCTCAAATGTCTAATTCCATCTGAAGACCTTCCATGCGACTTGGATCACCTGGTCAGAATGCTTCGCCGAGCTTCGATAATTACAAAAGAATGGAAGCAGTCCGCCGCTCGGGTAGGAGCTTGTGTCGTTTGGACGCTTCTGAAGTCTCATCATCCCAACTTGGACATCGGTGCCGTTTCAAAGAAACTGCCGCATACGCATTGTGACGGGCGGCCGTTTACTGACATAGATCGTGAGGCTATCATCGCGTATGTTCGTAGGTACTCAAAGAGGACTGGAAGCTTCGCGAATGTGGGGATATATGTCCCTGATACTAAAACTCCAGCTGTGTAGAGCGCCATGTCACATAAAGATGTTACGTGTTTCATGGCACTTTGTGTTATCCAAATGTATCGACGTCATGCTTAGACTCTTTTGATTTGTTCTGTTGATGACCAATTTTGGCTTACAAGGAGGTGTCACCAAGATTATCTCAGATGAAAATATAATGTGAACAAAAGTTGTGCGTATCGTCGAGACAACCAACTTTGGTTTTTGGACCATCTCAATCTGAGGTCATATGCAACTTGTGGAGCCAAAATAATGTGGGCGCCTTACCTTAGACATGGTCTGTCCTTGGGCGCGCACACAGGGTGTTGGGCGCAGGCAGGTCGCCTGACCACAGACACCGTCTGCCCTCGGGCGCGTGTCAACCGGAAAGACTAAAAAAAACGCACCGAATTTCATTCGACTGAATTTGAAGGGTCCAGATGAAGTCAAATAGAAAAACACATAAAATGAAAGTTCTTCGTTTTTTCGAGGCCAACAACTTTATATTCTATGAGATTTTGATCCGAGATCGGTAACTCCGTAAAAAACGACCCGCAAGGTGCAGACCGAACAGTTTTGGAAGGTTCGGGTCAGATCATCCGAATTGGACCCAAATTAGGGTTTTGGACGTGAATCCAAACCTTTTACTTGCACAGGAAGTCCAGTCGATATACGAGGGTGCCGGCCGATTGAACAACACACAATCGTCAAACACAAAACCAATCTTCAAACTTTCATCTCCTACCCTAGTTTTCTGCTTCTCGTTCGTCGGAGTTCTTCGTTTCGGAGAGCTTTGATCTACGAAGTCCTAGGGGCGGGCGAACCAACCTAGGGCAGCCCATCACCGCCGTGCGTCCAGACGGGGTCTCTCCCGGCCGCGTGGGGTTTTGGGTTCTCAAAAGAGCTCGCCGGATTGTCTAGCGTATCGCGCTTCCGGTGAGCCTCCTTCGGCGACGTATCCTGCGTATCACGCTCGATGCCGAGGGTACACGGTGACGTGTTCGTGTGCGAACACACATTTTGGCGACTCCGCTGGGGACACAAAGCTTCGAGCGGTCTCTAGCCCGTTCTTGCTGTGAAGAGAGCGCCGTCAAGAGATTGCAATCTACATCGGTAACATGAATCCTCAATATCCTTATGTAGATTCAAATTACTCTTACATTGATGTTGCTAGATCTTTTGATATGAGCACTGTATCGGCTAGCCCTAGTTATTACTATGTGCAAAAGCCGATGCAAAATAATCTCCATGCTTCACCTTGTTTTAGCAACATGCAAAATGTGTATTCGAATTTTCATGCATCGGCAACCACACAAACCGGCCATATGCCGACGAATAACATGACGAGTTTGGTTAATGGATATGAAACACCCAATGTAAGAAAATTTAATATCATACAAGAGAGTGTTTCACCTTTTTATGCACCGGCAAGTAACTCGCAGTATGTTGGTTTACCTTCAAATATGCCGATGAATAGAGAAATTGGACATGCTACCGCTAGTTATTTGACCAATTGCTCTCAACCATCATATACTGCACCTTATGTTACTAATGTTTCAGCTACATGTGCAACTAGTGAGATACATAATTCAGCTTCGCACTTTCGAAGTGGCCATAGCCGAATATGTGAAAATTCAATAGGAGCTCATGTCCCTTCATCTACTACAGTCGCACATGGATTGGATGGTTGGAAAGATAAATTTGCAGCTGATTTCAAAAGGTTCAATGCTCTTCACCTGGAACTAGAAGAAAGGCCCCATGATCCCGCTACAATACAAGCTTATGAGCCGTATAAGAAGAGGCGTGAAGAGGAGCGTGAACAATTCAAGATCAAGTTTTATCCCTCACAATTACAAAGTTTCGGCAACTTACTGCCGAAAGAAACCAAAAATATCGGGGCAATCATGCCCTGCGGAGGATAGCACCGGTGAATTTACCATGCCGACTTTTGAGGAATTACCGATCGAGTATCGCCAAGCTTATGAAGAATTCAGGAAGAAGCGTGCAAAAGAATTTGAGGCATTGAGGAAAAAACAGGAGGAGGAAGATTCAAAAACATTTAACGCAATGCTCGAGAAAGATCTTTGAGATATTATCAAGTCCATTCCTACACACGACAATCAAGTTGAAACCTTTGTGGTGCTAAGGCAAGAAGGTGAAGCTCTGCAGATCAACCAACATAAAGAGGTTGATTCGGCTAATACGGTCGAATCGACTAGTAAGGCCGAGTTCATCAAGCCGACAGAGGAGAGCTTCGTCGAGGAGGAGTATGGCAAACGACGCGAGTCAGCCGTGCTTGAATTTTCTGGATGTGAGGGAGTTTACTTACTACCCAACGAGTTCTGTGCCAGAGACGATGAGCATAAAAAACAAGAGGACACGGCCGAACAAAGTTCGGTTAATGATGAACATCAAAAGCTAGAATGAGTAGCCGACCAATGTTCGGTTTACGAGGAGCGTCCAGGTGACGCGGCACAGGATCCAGAAGAGGAGGACAAGGCGTTGGAGAATCATCTAAAGGTGGGGCAAGATATTGTTCAGGTCATGCAACCATCATGCTCTCCTAACGTCTTCGAAGAGGTATATCCAGCAAATAATTTACTTGTTTTTCGATTTGGTCAAAACTATATTGTTGGTACTTCTACCAGCAGGATTTTTATAGGAAACATTGAAAGACCAATTGTGGAAGGCAATTTATTTGTTAGCGATAAAATTGATACATAAATTATCGATCAATGTATTATATCATTAAGAGAGACCGATAGTAACAAATTATTAGAGCTAAAGCTTAACCCATTCTTTCACTTAAATTTTATAACTACATGGGTTGCACCTCTTATTTCATACTTGGCTAACATTTGGTCTCAAGTGAGACATATGTTTTCTAACTATTTTGGTTTCAGAAATATAAAGCCAAGCTTAAAATATTTTGAGAGAACCGATGCTGGTATAATTGTTTATCCAAAAGCATCGGACAGAATGTGCAAAAGGCAGAACTTAGCTGAATGGGGTGATGTTAAATTTGAACCATTCGGGTACTTAACTCAAAAGTCGTTCTCACGACACGATCAGCTAGATAATAAACAGTGTACCTTCAGTCCAGGCATACATGATCACAGTGCCGGGGCATCGCCGGCTAATCCAATTATCATAGAAGATCACCATGTCGAGCCGTCAAGGGAAGAGCGAATGCCCAATTCATTCGAGCAGAATATCAAACACTATGACAATTTTCATGACACACAATCAGCCTTCGAAGGACGATTGGAAGTTGTTGAAGCACAAGTGGATAGCTAGCCGGTTAATATTAATCTTGACGGCGATCAAGTGTTGACTCGGCTACCCCAAGCCGATTCTTCCCAAGATGGACAGGTACACACGGGGGATAATGGAATCGGGTCGTCGAGCAAGGAGAATATTCAAGCCAACAATGAAGACAGATGTTCCATCAAGGCTACAACAAAGACGCATAACACTGGGGGCAGCACAAAAATCCAAAGACCGATGTCTGCAATGATAGAAAGGACAAAGGCGGCGATGGGCACCGAAGGAGGAAGACTAAAGTTACCTTCGCTCAATTATTAGAGAAGTATCAAAAAGAGAGCGAAGCAAGAAGTGCTTGTCGGCCATCTCAAGCAAAGACATCGAAGTCAACCCCGAGGCGTATATCACAGGACCCGGATTGGCAAAAGAAGAAGCTCAATACACCGACTACGCGAACTTATTTTGGGCTGCCAATTCCGAAGTCATCCATGCCTTCCCATACCGGCTTCTATTCATATCATTCACGGGACATGTATGATTTGCGGGCACACCATCAGTCTTATGCTAATTCACCTCGCCAGGTTTATGCAGCTCCAAGAGAATCAACCCGGCAACCACATGACAAAGACCGGCTTAATCAAGAGCCTGCCAGGAGCTCGTGGAGGAAGAAGGAGGTGGTCAAGCAAGTATACATAGTAAAAAGAGATGGCCGCAAAGATGCGGTTTCAGACCCGACTCCATGTAACCAAAAACCAGCTGAGATGATGTTGGCTACCAAGGGCAAGGGAATGAAGCGAGTAACTTTCAAGGACCTAGTCGTCAAGTCTGAACAGGCCAAGCCGAAAGTGCCTAAAGCCAGAAAAGAACTGCCAGTGCATAAAGCAAAGTCACAGCCGGGATACCCACTCGGCTTATCACATTGGCAAGAGTGGAAGCTCAAGCGGCTCAGAGCCGAAGAATTGGAGAATATGAACATGGTGTGGGTTCCCAAAGAAAGATCTCAATTCAAAAAGGATGCGCCAGGTTCTGTTGCAAAGCCGGCAGGAGTAAAAGAGGACAAGCAAGAACTCAGCAGGCGAAGCCGGCGATTTTCATCTCGCTATAGGAGACCTCCGATGGCGAGTCTTCCATGTTCTTCAACCGTTCGATCAAAGTCGGCACCTTGTGATTTATCCTCAGCCGAAACATCCGATCTATTTCGGCTATTCACACTTTGGTGGACGGGTTCTCCAGGTCCTTCAAGATAAGGACGCACGGCTGATATTTGCATATCGCCCTAAAATGCATTGTGTTGACAAAGCCGGCATATGGCTAGAGGTACTCTTCATGGTTTTATCTCCTCCCTGGAAGCCGGTGCTCAGTTTTGCCAATACTAGTAATGATGACTTGATTATTAAGTCGGCCACTAACAAAGGATCTAGTGCACGCCAGGTGGATGGTTAGAAGAAATATGCTTTTCTTATCTGCAGGATCCGAGTCAAAAGTTCAGGTGACGTACAGTCCGAGCATACGATAAAGTATTATCGCCCTGGGACACATGGCCGATGGAGTGCTGGTATCGTCCTTAGCAGCATAATGGTGCAAGTTATTTTTTGGCACGCAAGCTTTACCAAAAAAACAGGGGGGCATGTGTTGACAGTCAAATTTGGCTCATTGTCGGAGTTTTGGTCCTGGGATGCGAATGTATCGAATCGGAAGAATGGACTGAAACGGTGCCACGGCTACTCGGTAGAATCGGGTGGACGGGCAAACCACGACAGAGAAATCGGTGGAACGGTTGTCATGGCAGCGGCGAGCGCATGGCGGAGAACCTCGTTCCTTCAGGTTTGCGGCAGAGAAATCAAGGAAAACGCTGCCGCAGCAGCGGCTAACGGCAGTGGGTGCACGGCAAGGACCCGGATCGGAGTCGCGGCATGAGAATGGGCAAGAATGCTGCCATGGCAGCTCGGTACCAAGGAGATCGACGAAGAAGAAGGCGCGACGGCAGTGCGGTACGCCAAAACGACTCAAAGATGACCCGGATGACAGCATACATAGAATTGCAGGATATCACCGTAAAGATGACCTCGTACGAAAAAGTGCCTAACACGGAAGTTGTGCGTATCCTCACGACGTACATTATTGATTTTGGAGTCATCTTCATCCGAAGTCGTATGCAACTTGTGGAGCCAAACTAATATGGTCGCCTTACCCTATACATGGTCTGTCCTCGGGCGCGCGTGCAGGGTGGTGGGTGCAGGCATGTCGCTCTACCACAGACACCGTCTGCCCTCGGGAGCGAGCAGTCTAGAAAAACCAAAAATGCATCGAATTTGCTTCCGACTGAATTTGAAGGGTCCAAATGAAGTCAAATGGAAAAACGCATAAAATGGAAGTTCTTCGTTTTTTCGAGACGAACAACTTTGTATTTTACGGGATTTCGATACAAGGTCGTTAACTGCCTCAAAAACTACCCGCAAGGTACAGTCAGGTTTTAGACCGAGCAGTTTTGGAAAGTTCGGACCAAACCATCCGAATTGGACCCAAATTAGGGTTTTGGACATGAATCCAAGCTCTTTCCTTGCGCGGGAAGTCTAGCCGCCTCTTATATACACGAGGGGTGACAGCCGATTGATCCAACACCAATCAAACAAACACATCTACTAATTTTTCGTGTTCATCTACTTTTACCCCTCTCCCCTTGTATCTTTCTTCTCGTTCTTCGTCATTCTTCAAGATTGGAGGCTGCAAATCCATGAGGCTCTAGGGGCGGTCAGGCCGACCTAGGGCAGCCCATAGCCGCCGCGAGCCCTGACGGGGTCCCTCCCGGGCGAGCGGGGTTTCGGGTCTACAAAAGCGCCCGCCGGATTGTCTTGCGTATCGCGCTTCCGGCGAGCCTCCCGCGGAGTGAGTTGCGGAGCATCTCCCTCGACGCCGCGGGTACACGTGACGTGTTCATGTGTCAACATGTTCGGTATTCCTAGAATGAAAAACATTTTTGTTTGGTGTCAAGAGTTTATGTCGCCGGTGACATACTAACTCGTCCACCCCTCCACATCATCTGATTTCCCCGGCTCCCTGGACTCAGTTCCAACAGCGTTTGAGGGGAAACGAAACGAGAAGTAGATGTGTAGGGAGAAGAAAATGAGGACGGTTGTAAGGATAGGGAGGCTGGAAGGAAGTATATAAACACGACTACATTGCACGCGTCGTCCAACATCGAGAATCCGATCGTGCCCCCAACGTTCTGTACAAGTAAATCAATAGTTAGACGCCATTAAGAAGATTGAAGAAGGGCCCGATATATTTCCCGACGGGGTCCTCTAGGGTTTTACGTGTTTAACTTTTCATTTTCCCGCGTGCTGATTAATTCATCGTCTCATGTTCGAGTCAGTTTGTGCGAGTTGAATGTGGGAAGAAGGGATTTAAACAGTGGGGGGAATATAACTTTTTGTTATCATTTACCGACATTCATCATGGTTAAATATAGCCGACTCGAGCTTTTCGGGCAAAACGTGGTTTTGTCGCATTTTTTTCTCATGCCTACTCCAAGGAGTCGGCGTGATCGACGGTGCATTAAGACGGAGAACTTAATATTGTTGGCGCCCCTAGGGGGGCATGCCTCGGTAGGTCAACGACCTGATGATTGTTCTGAATGTTCGCACAGTTTAACGTACCCGATGGCTATGCGATATATCTGGCCGGCTTACTGTGTTCTTGTCGTTTTTGCTGGCAACGTGAGTACAGTTTTTGCCTCGCACGTTCTCCGATGCCCGCATTGTGTTAAGCCGGTACATGACTATGTCCCGTCGTCGTAACTGTGGGTCGGCGTGTCGTTATCCTTTTGTACTATACACAAACCTTCAACTTGCATCTGTACGTAAGCATAGGCTATAGGTTGTTGGTTCACTTCTCGTGGGGGCGTTGTTGTTGTTGATCATTCCGGTAGATATGTAAGTCGACCTCGTCGTTGCTTTCGTGATGTTTATTTCTCTCTTCTTCATTGTTTTTATGTCTTTTATTTTTTCCATATCGGCTTATACTGAACGTTAGATTTGCCGTCACATGGAGTATGCTGATCTCCAAGACGTTGTCCCAGCGGCTGAAAACCGGATCATCTGTGTACGCATTTCGCGGCTCTGGTATCACTGTGGCGGTACGAGTACTGGACCTATCAAGAGTATCCACATGGTTCTAATAGATAAGAAGGTTCATTTCCTATATTCCAATTATTTATAAGTAAACGGCTGACAATTATATTGCTTTAGTTATTTATTTCTGTCATATGGAGCAGACGGGTCGCATGTATGCTATAGTGCCGTATCGATTTATCCAGAACTTTGTCGATGTTCTGCATGAAAGGAGTGTCTACGAGATTACCAATTTCCTTCTTGTGCTACCAAGACTAATTCTCAGACCGGTTGAAGTAAAGTTTACTATGATTTTTACTTTTTTCACCGTTGTCAAACAAATGGATGAATTTTTTGATGATTTCCCATTTTGGGAGTATTGCCTTACATCGCTCGCTGATTTGCCTGTGCCAAATAGGAGTCCTAAACGTTTAGTCGGTATGTTCTCCAACGTTGTTGTTGAGTTGGTCTCTCTTTTCTGCGAAAGGAGCTAAAAGTCTTCCTCTGTTGACCAGATGTGATCGGTCGGATTTCAGCAATCTTTGATGTAGCCGTTTTTAAGGTTCCAGGAATAATTCATCATTTAGCGAAAAGAGATGTGCTTCTTTCTGATGCAAAGTTGGTTACGGGCGTTTCTCTTTGTTTCGTTTTCATGTCCATACGTTTTATTTCTTCGTGCATTGACAGTTACAATTATCGCAGTGGTAAGCTGATTAAAGTTTGTCTCTAGGGTGACGCTGCATTTCGGTTCAATGGGAACACGTTGAGGTTTCTTGGTCAGACCGAAGCTGCTGTGGCTATTTTCGTTGGCACCACTGTTCGGAACTATTCCTGTAATTTCTTATGTGTATTTTTTTGCGAAACTGTATTTTCCTTAGATTAAAGATCTTCATGCTGGCTTGTGTTTGTAGGTCGAAGGGGGTTAGCTAGCGGAGAAGCCTGTAAATGGTACATCAATGTGGACATCGCTGAAATAAGTGTCCTTCGTGCTAGGTGTGCTATTTTGTTTGTGATTGTTGGCTATTAGATGGTATATTACGTCGGCTAATATTTTCAGCCTTTTCCCAGCGTGTCCGATCGTTTCAGGCCAATCGTAGACTCTGTGGCTGTCGTCCCTACGAGTCTACGTCGTCAGGTAGGCGACTTTCCAAGAAATTCCGTTGCTGAGCTGGTCAACTTTAATCTATTTGAAAACGAGGTACGTTTGATAACTCTTTGTGTCTCATCGTTTCCTGCCCATTGCCGGCTTTAATAGCTTGCTTGCTTCGGTTGCTGTTTTAGGAAGAGCGGTTTCATTGTACTATTTGTATAGTAAGTTTCACCCCTTGTCACAACTGGATAAAGCTGGTCTGTAAAACCTGTGGAAAGCTTATTACGTGTAACACCTCTTTACCTCAACATGACGACTTTGTGTGTAATCGAGCTGGATGTGCGAGGGAAGAGGTGTTTCTCAGGTTTGTTTGCTTTTTGACATTGTTGTCATATTGATTTCCATGTGCATTGATTCCCCACACCGATTTGGTTTGCCGTCTGCCTGTAGATATGAGATTGCTCTTATAGCTTCGGTCGGTCTTGATGAGGCTGAGTTTATTCTTCAAGGAGATAAGGGCGAACAACTTATTGGTATGCCGCTGTTGCGAGTCATTGGAAAGGATTTTCCCTGTAGCGTAAGCCTGCCTCCAAAATTTATGGCTGTGATCTTGAAGAGGTACTGCTTTGTAGTGTCTGTTAGCGAGCGCAGTTTTTTACACATCGACCGTCCTTTACGGTTATTGCAATCGAAGCTGGCCATGAACTTCCCCCACGGTACTTATAGTCGGATATTCTGTGATGTCTCTTTGTAATCCAAGGCAGCATAGTGTTTCTATGGAGAGCCGGCGGTTAACGGGGAGCCAGCGATGTATTTGTGTTTTTGTAATATAATATCTTGGTGGTTTCTTTGAGTCCGTGGTAATAATGATTGTACATCGCTTTCGTATTCCGTTTGTTGTATACTGAAATGTTTCCTGTGTTGAAGGTGCCTGCGTTTATGTGTTCCTTCGTTTTTGTTGTTAGGTTTGTTGTTTCAGGTTTATTTTACTTGAGACGATTTTTTCGTAGTGTTGTCTCTAGTTGTCAAACATGTGATCGGTGATTTTTTTGTTTTATGGAAAGGCGACTAAAGTGTTTTACGCGCTGACTTTTTTTGATCTGCCTGTTGGTACGAATGTGTCTTTATTGCGCATGTCTTTCAGCGCCTTGAAGGTACTTGGAAAAATGAACGGACGGCTAGGCCATGTAGAGTGAGAGAGTCATCGTGGAGCCGGCGACCATCGAGTCGGCAGGACAGGAACCCGGAGAGGATAAAAGAAACAGTGACCGCTCGGTGCATTAAATGATCCGCAATAAGATTGTCGACTATCTGGTCTTTTCTAGAGTACCTAGAAGTGGACAGTTCTGAGTGCGGTGTCTTGCTATCAAGGATGACGACGTCTATCACAGAGTACTTCCCTCGGGTTAGTTCTCGATTATTTTTGCTTTCATATTCTCGATCTTTGTTTATGCTAACTTGTTTTATATCACCTCAGGCGAAGATCCCTGTTGTTCGGGTCGTTATATCAAGACAGTACATTTTGCAACAAGCCTTGGAGACTCTTGGAGTTAGTAAGTGCGATGTTACTGTTGGAGATATGCCCTAGAGACAATAATAATTTAGTTATTATTTATCTCCAAGTTTATTATTAATGTTTATATCTTTATACTATAACTGTATTGGGCACTTGAATAACAAATACAGTGTGTTCAAGAGGAAAACCTCCAATACAGGTATAGAGATATGAACAAGTAAAAGAGTTTCTGGTCTTGTCTCTAAGACTAGCCTATCTTGTTGTTTGATGATCATGTTTCCTGATCATGGACTTTGTATAAGTCTCACAACTATAGGAGTTTATTGTCGAAATGACAATAGTACTGAACCGACCCATTGTATGATCTTGCTAAGAGACAAATCGTCAACGATGAAGGTAGCAATTGATCATATGTTTAGTTTTCATTAGCTATATTCCTTTGCTATGAGAATATCTGGTGACCGCTTATTCGACACTCATACTTTGATTGCCACCTAACGTCTAGCCGTAACTGGGGACCATAACGGTGACTTTTGGGTGTGAACTAGAATAATGTATTGGAACAGAGACTATTCAAGAATGGCACTTACTCCTCCAGACGATGGAGAGATACATCCTCTAGGCCATCTCAGTATTATTATGGTCACCCAATCGTCTGGCCAGACACAACATGATTAATGACGGGACAATGAAAATACGAAATGAGAAAAGAGAATGATTTTGGTACGAGAATTATATGTGTTATGATCAAAGGGTTTGATCAAACTAGAGCACATTGTCTCAATCTCAAGATATCATTGGTATCGTGTACGTAAGGGGATTAGCGTAATGAGTAACACACAGGTTCTGTCGTTCACTCGTGAACACACGGGAGCCAGTACGGCCGTCTAGGTCCCAATGCTGGTTATTGTCTGGTAAGTTCCCGGACATGTCTTTGTGTTTACCGAACCTTTCGGGTCACACACTTAAGCTGTGAGTCAATCTTTTATTAAGAGAATAAAATTGTAGTTTTGTGGTTATGAGAAGTGGTCGGAGTCCCTCCGATGTCACAGGAACAACTCCGGAGTGATTCGGAGAAGTTCCGGTGAAGTTATCATGAGAGGGAAATGATGCCGGTATAGGGCAGAATTTCCTACGAGAGAAATATGGCGAACATGAGATGTTTCGGGATGCCGGGAAGTGTTTCCAACATTAGTGGTGTAACATCCC
Source organism: Poa pratensis (assembly GCA_947311845.1). NCBI lineage: Eukaryota > Viridiplantae > Streptophyta > Magnoliopsida > Poales > Poaceae > Poa > Poa pratensis. The sequence continues at coordinate 68,946,983 of CAMZMU010000128.1, read as the reverse complement.
AATTTTCACAAAAATAAAAATTCAAGTATGGCATGCATCATTTCATTGCATTACTACTTTGCACCTTTTCTTTCAAAAATTTCAAAGAAATAAAACTATTTGCTTTGGGTGTATTTTAGCCCATTACCCTTATTTTTACAAAACTTTACCTTTTGGTTTGTGTCCATTTGGAGTTTTAAAACATAAGTTATAAAAGTTTTCAGAAAAGAAATAGGAATTTGAACAAAAAAAATAGGAAGAAGGCCACCTAACCGAGCGAGCCTGCCAGCCCAGCCCATTACCAGCGCGCAGCGTAGCCCAGCTTCGGCTCGCGGCCTCTCTCCCCTCTCTCTCACACAGACAGGTGGACCCCACCTATCATCACAGACACGGAGTCATCTCCTTCCCCCAAATCACGCCCACGACCGCGTCCAGGAAACTGTCGAATCAATCCGCTTGAATGCGGCGATTTACTCCACCTTTTCTTTCCCCATTTGCTTCTACATAATCCCCTCTCCCTCCTCTTCCATTTGCCCCAAGAAACCCAGCCCGAGAGCCCCGAGGCTGCTCGTGCGTATCCAGGAACCACCACCACTGCCGCCGGCGAGGTTTTCATTTTCCGGTGAACCTCGGCAACCCCGAGCCCTTCTATCCCTCCCTTTCTCTTTCTTTTGTTGTTGCGCACCACCCTGACATGGCTCGGCATTTTTTCCCGTCCTCAGATCAACGCATCCGTGCTCGACCGACGCCAACCGCCGCGGGAGCCAACTACGGTGAGGAATTGGAGGAGCACCGGAGCACCTCGACGTCGCCTACCTCGCCACCGTGTTCGCCTCGACATCCCGCATCCATCGGTATAATCCTCTCCTCCCCTTTCTCTCTGTAGCGCTAGAAACGCTCGACGCCGACGTGTCGCCGGCCATGGCGCCACCGTGGCTGGAGTCTCTCCGGTATGCCGGCGCCGCTCTGTTTAGGTCGATTAGATCTCGACCGTCAGATGTTCTGTTTTATTTTACTTAGCGAACCGGTACGGTTAGATCTGAGCCGTCCGTTTTAAGTAGATCTGACGGTTCATGTTCAATCACTTACCGAATCGGTACCAGCCAATCAGAACACGCCACGTAGTCCTTTCTTTTTCCAATTTCGGCAGGATTTAGTAAATAGGGCAGAAAATATGTTAAACTTTGGAAAATCATATCTTTCAAACCGTAACTCCAATTTTGATGAATTTTATATCCACGGATAGCCCTGATCTTGTAGTTTATTTCTGCATCATTACTTTTATGTTCTGCATCTATTATTTCGGGTAGTTTTGCAGAGAAGTATTTGGCTATTTAAAGTTATAACTTAATTTCTAAAAATCATTTTGCAGTAGAACCTTTTGTAATAGGTCGGTATTTTTGTCCTCTGTCCAGAAAGGGCAACATACCTTTTATTTGAAACTTTTTATAGCAGAATCAAAAGGAAGTGTTGTAGGGCCTTTTTTTGCTATTATTTTGTTCTTGTTATTTTAAAATAAAATAAAATTTGCTGCATTGTTGCATCGCATGCATTTAGTAAAGAGGGAATAAAAAGTGTAACAAGTTTGTTTGGTGTTTGTTCATTACATATCATGCATGCATACATGTTTATGTATTGTTGTAAATTTGTGTGTTTATGTTTTATTGTTGTTTTGCTTGTTAGATTGTGAAGAGGAGCAAGGTTATTCTTGTGATTGCTATTCTTGATGTGCTTGCTCATCCTGTTACCAAGGCAAGTGACATTCATAAACCACCCATTATTTTTCCAATATGCATTAGTTGAATTTTTGAGTAGTATGCATGACAGGAATTTTTATTAAATTATTATGCTATGCTAGTTAATAATGCTATGCAAATTCCTAGTAGTGCGTAGCCACCCTCTTTACCTTGTACCGCAGCCTTATAAGTTTTAATAGATGCTTAGCAATGCTATTAAATTGTTTACTATTGAAATGTTGAGGAAAATTTCTAAGTACAAAAATTTAAATGCACACCTGGGTGGATTGGATGAATGGTTTATGTTGAGTGGCTACTCGGGGTTGTGTTTGTGGTTGTCATCGCCTAATGTAGTTTCATATATACTTAGGGCCATGAGCATGGTGGTATTTACCTGAGAGTACACTTGTGGTTTGCCACCCAGGAACAAACCTTTTGACAAAGAGATTATGCACTCCGCGTGCATAGGATGTTTGGGTTAATTGAGTCATAAGGTGAAAGTGCACAACCTCTGTAGAGTCAAAATCTGAGTACTTAGCCGTGTCCCGGAGATGGACAACTTCGAGGAGCTGGACAAGGATGGACAGAAGAATCTCAACGCCGTTTTCAAGAAGTAAAATTTTGACTAAGTAAAATTGTTATGGTGCGCATAAGTTTCATCCTATGGTGCCAATCTTTGAAAATAAAGCTCTTTTACAAAAGATAGGAGAAAACTTGCTTTCTGCAAATAGCCTACATCTCCACCAAGCCAAATACTCATATAGTTTTTAGACTTGTCAATTATATCTGTAACGCCCCAATTTTGGGAAGCTAGAAAAACAAAGTTTTTGTAGAGCCAAAAATCAGAGTCAACAAAAACTTTTTGAAATCCTTCACTAATGCTTGTGTTTCACTCCTGATTTCTCTGTTTGATCTTGTCTGCCTTGTTGATTGAGTTAACAACCACTGAAAGCACTAACCTTTGAACTCAACTAATTTAACATGTCATTTTAATTTTGGTGACCATGTCATGACAAGAGAAACAACCCATAGGTCTTCTCCAATCTTATTTTGGCCAAACTCTTTTTCAAGGATGTCTTGATTTTAAATACAACCCTAAAAGCCTACTATTTTAGAAAGTAGAAGTTTCCCAAAAATCTAAGTGTTTCCAAAGCTATGGAGATCTATTTAATATCTCCTACTTATTTTTAAAACCTTGATGTGTTGCAAGGATCAACATACCTTATTCTAAAACTCTTGTTTTTTTATATAAAAAAACACCTTTTGAAAATGATACAAGTTGGAGATATATTACTCCTATGTTTCTTTTTATCAAGCCTTTTGAAGAATAGCAAAATATGAGTTGAGGTAATTTTTAACATCATCTTGTCATGATTATGTGTGATCACTATATCACCTAATAATATTAAATGTTATGTAAATTTTTGATTGTTATTTGTTTGTGTTTGAATTGCTTGACTTGAGTTTGTTATTTTATGAGTATTCATGTGGTCATTGATTGTAGCACCATTTGATGCACATGTTTTGATTTGGTATCTAAATATTTGCTTTGCTTGTCTTGTTTGAGTGGAATGTATTACCTCTTTTAGAATTGTTGTGTTAATCTAGAATTTTCCAAAATAATAAAAACTTTTGTTTGATTTTAGCCAACTCTTGCTTGGTTGATTTAGTTGATTTCTTTAGCCCTCTAGTTTTGTTTGAAACCTATTAGTATCACTTTTATTAATTCTTCTAGATAAAAAAAACTTGGAGACTTTGATCTTCTTGTTTGTTAAAACATAGCCAATCTAGAGCCCTAGATTAAGCAACCCTTGTGTCTTCTTTGACATGCAACTTGACCCTCTTGCTCACTGAACTTCATACTTCCTGATTGTGCTTAGTTTGCCCCCTTTTGAGTTTGTTTTAACATAAATCCATCTGTGTTTTTATGCCTACTCAAACCAGTGACCATTTGTCATTTTTCCCCACTTGTTTAGTTTTTAAAATTCTTTCTTCATCCTTTTAGGCTTGGAAACTTTTGCATCACCTCAATTAGGTCACCACACACATGTTGTTGCTTAGCTCATGGTGTGGTTCATATTTAGCCTTGCTAGTAAAATTAATAAAAACAAGTTAGTGTTGACCCAAAACTCTAAGCCTAACCTAAACCAGCCCTCCCCTCTCTCACCATCGACTCCCCTCTCACCTCTCTGGCCAGAGGAGCGTCCTAGTCATCTAGGACCCCCATGTCATCCCCCCATCTCCCTCTCCGCCACTCTTCCTCTCTCTTTTCTCTCCATGCCCAATGGGAGCTCACTCCCCTCACTCCCCACTGGCCACAACAAGTCCTCCGACCAACTCCACCCTGCCCACACCTGCACCGCCCACCTGAGCCAATGGGAGCACCCCAAGCTCACCCCTCCCCTTCTTAACCCGAGCCTGGATCGCTGCTGGTTGCAAACAGTGGGCTTCCTGTCATGGCGCAGTGTTGCTTGGAGGGACCGGATCGATACGATGGCCATCTCCACTAGGTGCAGGGGAGATTCAGACCCACTGAAGAGGAGGCTCTGTACTAGGGTCGACATAGTGAAAAGCTTTGATCATGTTATCCGAAACCCCGCATACTGTCGTATGTGGACCGTGGCTGATCACGGCGGAATGACTGTTTGGTGTGGTGAAAGTGCACCACCTCTGCAGAGTGTAAAACTATTCGAATAGCCGTTTCCGCGGTCATGGACGGTAGGAAAGGCCACCGATCTAGGCGTATGGGCATTTTTATGTTTTAAAAAGAAACTGTTTTCGGCAAAGAAAAAGGAGGCATCAAGGAGGTACCTGGGAGGTACGGATTTTGGGAGAAGATGGTTGGTCTCGGGGAGTCAACCAGTCGGAACCCGGAAAGGAAAAAGGGGCATCCCTATCCTAGTGTTTTGAAAAAGTTTTACGAAAGTGTTTTCAAACGTGGAAATGGTTTCTGCCATTTCTAAAAGAAGGAGAATTATATCTCCAAATGCCTTTTTCAACAAAGATATAGAGATTTTGTATTCTCTATGTCTAAAAGCATCGTTTGCGAAAATTAAGCCCTATAGTCATATATAGCAGCTATCCCCGTTTTCAAAAACGCTTTTATTGCATTACCATGAAAACTTAAGCCTTGAGGTGGTTTTGCGAGTACGTAAATGTACTCATATGGCTGTGTCCCTGGATATTCAAACGTCCAGATTACAACGAGGAGATGTACGACGAGGAGGAGGAGTACGCCGACGACTACGCCAACTGAGTGTCACCGGTCAACTGCTCTATGGGAATGCGTCCGGTGGTGACGACGGCCGACGCTAGCCGAAAACTTCCGCTACATTGTAGTTAATTCCGTCCTGCGTGACGATGGGTGCAGACTTGGTCATGTGACCACTATTCATTTGTGTAAGCCTTGTATGTACGTTTGAATGATGTAACTTTGTATACCATGTTGGTTATGTGATCGCGATGCACTGATCATTGGGATCATGATCTGTTACATAACGTGGGCACCTCGGACTGGTAGTACGAGGGGTCCTTACAATATCCACCATAGTAACTTGCCAATACTTCATTGTATTGACCTCCTTCGGGGGCTGCATATTCAAATGTGCAGGTACCTCAGATGAAGAATAAATTTTGGACTTGAGTCTACACCCAACATGGCTGCCTATGGCGCATGCTTGAAGATGGAGGCTCATTGCTATTTCTATTCTGCTTGTGAACTCTGAAGTTTTGCTAGCCTTCAAGGTTATGCACTTTGTAATAAGGCTATACTTGGCTATTCTGGATCTCGATGTAATAATTTTGATACTTATGCAAAGATACATTGAGTTTTGTACTGTGGTGCTAGCATTGATCTAGGGACTAGCACATACACAGGTGTTCTATCTTTAATAAAAGGTGGGGCACTACAAAACGGTATCAGAGCAAAGTGTTGCCTGTAGGTTCGAGCCCTTAGGATTGGATAAACCCTTTTTGATCATGATATTATCTCCTTTGAGTATTTTGGATCCTAGCGGCATAGTGAGATGAAGCGGCCTGGAGACTAACTTTACATGCTACATGAGACATGTCCCACAAGAAAAGTGGCTGGTCGGGTGTCTGTCTCTCTCACTATAGTGAATATCCAATTTACAATGAGTTGTTAATAATTTTTTATCACCACGAAAAATAGACTTAATATTTTCTCTAAGTATTTATGCACATCATAACTAGTATTCATTTACCTTATGCATTATGTTTTAATTATTTTACTCTTCTAACTCAAGGATGACGATCATCAAGTACCACACCGCGGAGGACTTCAAGGACACCCGCTTTGGAAGCTATCTTCTGGAGTTAGTGGACTTATTGGCGCTACCCATACCCACCATCAAGGCTACTCAACTGAAGAAGTTCAACAAAGAATGCTTATGGGGATCCGACTTCTTCAACTCGGACGCGAGACTGAACCCAAGACCGAAGACATCAAGATCAAGTCGATTAGTGACTCCTTAATTCCCGTGATCAGTTTCGAGTTTGGTAGAGTCTAACTCCTTAATTTTGGATCCAAACTCGCAAAAACATTCAACGAATTTTGTCAAATTCGTCGCACTCATTCATCCGTTTAAATTTTCCTCTCACGAGTAGGTGTATATCACCATTTCAAACAACTTACATGTGTTAACCTTTTTATTTTAACGAATCGGTCCTCCGAAATAAAACATTTTGCAGAAAAGTCCCCGAGTGCCATTTTTTTCCAATAAAGTCCTCGCGTTAAAAAAAATATAAATCGGTGTTCACTGTTCATGAACAGTGCCGAACTTCTGCAACATTCGCACTTCTACAGTATTTTTTTTTTGAAATTTTTGTTAAGAATTTTTTTTTCGAAAATTGAAGTATTTCTACAAATACCCATACCCGTCGAAAAAATATGGAAAGTACATCAAAATGCTTAGAAAAAATGCTACTATTTATGGCAAAGAAACAAACATGTTTGAAATTTGAACGTCTTTGATATACTTAGTAATAGTAACTAGTGAAGAAATACAAAAAATGTTTAGCACGGCCCGTTTAGCACGACATTTTTTGTATTTTTTTAATTTTTTTAATTTTTTTTATTTCCCAGTGTCACGGGCCCTACGTGGGCCGGACGTGCCGTGCGTGCCTCCGTGCCCGTCGCGTGCCGGCGTGCTCGTGCTCGAGCTCGCGCAGCAGCCCGTGGGCCGGCACGACACGGCACGATTACAATCCTGCCTTTCGTGGGCCGTGCCTTTCCTGGGCCGTGCCGGCACTGTAGCGTGCCATTTTTGCAAAAAAGTCCCCACGTTTTACGATAATTTCAAATAGGTCCTTCGTACATAAAGATTGGCCCTAACCCTAGATCGCAGGCTGCCCTCATTTCCCCACCCGAGCGACGGCTCTCCGTCCCATCCCACCTCGCCGCCGCCGGCTCCTGCGCCCCGCCATGTCGTCCTCCGCCGCGGCGAGCGCTTGGAGGCGCTCCTCCGTGGCGCGCCGCCACCGGCGCCTTCCGGCAGGCCAGCACTGCCTCGGCCGAGGCGGCGGCGGGGAGAGTAATATAAACAGTCCGTCTATCCAAAAGACCAGCTTCCATTCCATCGAGCTCACCGAGGAGCACCATCCATGGCGTCCCCCTAGGAAGACGCGGCGTGTCGACCCCGCCATTGTGTTGGGAAACCAGCAGCAGCTCGCCACGTGCCCGGGCGCCGCGGCGGCCGCCGGCCGGACATGAGCACCATGTGCGCGGCGCTGTGCTTCTCGCCAGCACGGACGAGTCTGCGTCCCTGTGTGTATCCTTCCTGGCATCGGCGCCCCCTTCCACTTGGTGGCCGTTGTCGTCCGGCCGCTCCCGGCGGCGATGTCAGATGGAGGAGATCGTCTTGGTCGGTTCGGGGTGGTGGCCCTGGTCGGAGGTCGCTGCCGTCGTCCGCCAAGCACATCGTGAAATTTTCTCCTGCCCAGCACATCTCCTGTGCTCGCCTAGACTTCCTAATGTTTCGACGGCTGGAGTTCCACTGCTGTACAGGTAAGTTCACATTTGTCTGTTTTGATTGGAATTACATCGATTCATGTGGTAGTTGTCTCCGATGTGTTAATTGTAAATATTCATCTGCTGCTAATTTTGATATTTTTTACCAGCAGCAAATGGCCAGGGGATTTGTGTGTTGTTTATGGCTGATGTCTAATTTTCTGGATGATGCGCAATGTGTGAGATTGATCTGTAGGATGGTAACAATTCGTTCCTCTTTACGCGGGCCACAAGGTACTGATATCGGATTTTTACAATACAATGCAACAATGTAATCAAGACAATGTAAAACGTCAATATTAACTATTTTCTGAACCACTTATCCCTGAGTAGCTAGCATCTGTTCCCTATGCCGTACATTAGCCTGACCCCTCTTCTTTCCCTGTATGCAGTATGCAGTTTTAGTTTTTGTGTGTCAACAAAGGTGTCTCCTCCATGTCAAGCATGCATCAGGAAATGAATCCGCTACCACTCAAATATTAAAGGACTGCATCGATGTTTCCTGTGTTATATTATCCTAAGTTGTTGGACAGGAATTCCTGCGTGTTTGCTGCATCAGTGAACTGGACAGAGCAAGAGATGGGTACTATGCTTGCAAGCTATTGCAGCGACATATGTAAAGCTTTCTTCTTTGTCTTCAGTCTCCTAGCAAATGTTTGATTTTAGAGTACAACCACGTATATTTTATCTGCCCAGATCCTCCTTGAAAGATATTCATTGGTTTGCATTTTTAATTGATGAGTACGGAATCAACCATTGTAGTCTGTCCCTTGACATCCAAATTCCAAATCTCCATCGCGTCTTTCTCCTTTAATCTCTCTGTATAATCATTTCAGTTTGTCCACCTTTGATTCAAATAGAACTACTTACGTTCAACACCATTAGTATGTCAGCGTTTATTTTTTCAGAACAAGTAATATCCAAGTAGACTTATCCGTCTTCGCTATCAACACCAAGTAGACAAATGAAATTACATATTATGCTTATGGAAAGTCAAAAATCATTGTCAAACCAGGGTGATTTCTGATATTTTTAATTTAATTGCTCTTTCCTAATTCAGTACATTTGTCTCCCAAATATTAATTTGCATTGCCTTCGTCAGGGTAGAACAGTTTGAACAAATGTTTACAGATTAGGGTGCAAACTAATTCTCTCTGTTTTTGTGTTCTGACCATCATGGTATTACATTATTGCTTATTTACTTATTTTGCAAATCAGAAACAGATGGTGTAGATTGGTCAGCATTGGAAGTAGTTTGAGCTGCCAGGCCTGCTATGGACACATCAAATTACTTTCGTAATGGTGCTATCTGGTGATGTATTGATCCTTCTTTGTACTCTCAAGTTTGCAACTTGATTTCTCTCTCCAGTTCTCAGCCCAGACAAGCTAATTGTATTTTTTTTTTCTGAAATCTCTTTTGAGCAGGATGCAAAAAGTAAGGCAAACCAGCCAGGTTTTCACGCACATATGTTCCAGATTTTCACAGACATAGCTAAGAGATTGTTTTCTTCCCATAGACTTTGTAAACTTGGTCTTATATGTGCTTACACTAATGTTATTATGCGACGTGCTGCCATCCATGATAAAATTTAAGTCTGGTCCAAAATGATGTGGGGCTGTACATTACATTAGAATTCGGTGCAATCGAAAGTTAAAAACAGATTTATTCTTACCGGAAGTGATCTTCATCTTCCCTTCCCCTTTCTACAGCAGGGTTCGGCCGATCTGTGCTCGGAAGAGACGTTGGGGACACGCTGGTTCAGGTACTAATTTCTTGCGCTTCACCTCCTCTTTTCAGCTTTTTTTCTATTTACTAGAGACCTGATTTATCCTATTATGTTAGATGTTTGGCTGCTTATATGGAGGTATCATGTATTGCTTATTGGATGATGGCTCTACTGCATTCCTCACATCCAGCAGGTTCTCTTCTTCCCCTCTTCAAGATTCAGGAAAAAAAATAGCATACATATATATATATGCTTTATTAGCTCTGTAAATTATAGAACAATCCTAAGGTGGATATAGTTAATTATGTTGTGAGAGTAGTATATTGACTGCCATTATGTAATCATAGAGGGATTTGTCTTTCCAGATGATTTCACAGTCGTTACATGCCTGCCTCATTGATCTGTGTTTGACTTGTGGCTTGCTAATGCTCTTCCATGCAGGTGATGCCTGATTCCTTGGTTGCTAGCAGAAACCTTGCAGTGAATTTCCACGATTCAGGTTTCCTCCCTTCCTAGCTCTGCTCCATCTTCCTTAACATTTGTTAAAATATATATGGTACTATTTTCCCGAGTTATCCTAGAAGGTGGAATATACAATTGCCTAATTTTTTTATGGCCGGCTATGCATTTCTTATATTTGGTCAAAGTATACATTTATATTTGGTCAAAGTATACACTTAGGGGAATATCTGGTCAGTTATTATTAAGAAACTTTTCATTTTCTTCAAGCAGCTGGATTAACTGTAACACCAATCAACATTGCAGGCTGCTGCAGGCCAATCTGGAGGACAAGCTCAGGTTCGTGGCGGAGTGAATGAGCCCCCACATCGAGGACGGGGACAAGGAGGTGAACAAGCCGGTCCTGCTGACGGAGTTCGGGCTCTCGACGACGGCTACGACGACGAGGCCGCAGCACCCCTCCTTCCCCTCTTCCTCGCCGATTTATTTCTAAATGCTCACATCCAAAAATAAATAGCTGAGTCAGTACAGCTGCAACGTATTTTAGATCAGTTTCTATATGTCTAGCCCTTTGTACTTATCAGCCAGCGGCATCGTTCGCTAACACAGATGTGCTGATGCCTTTTTTGTTTACCATCCATCAGTTCGTGTGCTTTTCTTCTACGTAGCGACATTTTGTTCTAACTGTTTACATAGTTCAGCAAGCTTTTGTATTGCTTTAGCCAGATTTGCATCACTATATTCTAAGGTTACTTACCTTCCTTTTCCTCTCTGCAATTTCATCAAATACTCCTCTAAAGTTGTGATCAGTTAACTATGCAAGAGCATAATTTTTTTCTGTTTGTAGGTTACTTCACCTGACCAGTTCATGAAGGTAACGGGCCTACAGGCTTTACACAAGCGATCAATTAATTTTCAAGGTAATTTATGTATATAACAAGAATGTAGGATAGGATGGTGATGAACTTGGGTATAATTTTTTTCCTTATACTCTTATGTAGTGTTTTTTATTTCTTTCGAGGCCTAAGGACCTTTCCTAAGTATATTTCTAATTTTCTGTTATGCACTGGTTTTTTTTTTTGCTTTTCAAATGAAGGATTGAAATTAACAGCGTGGCACAATCACAGGGTGATGATTGACATTTAGACGCAAGTATCAAATTTAGCTTCTACATGGCTTTTATTATTTAGTATGCAGCGGCATCATATATTACCTTATGCTTAATGGATGCACAACTTCTTCAATCCATGTTCCCTTCATTTCATTTGATCTTCTGCACACAACCTGTTTCATAGAATGAAATGGCTGAAAAAAAAACAATTATGCTAATTATTTTGTTCTATATAGCTACATTGCAATGGTGCCTTTCTTCATCAGTTAGTTCTGTCACTTTTAGCTATGCACAAATATCTCACAGCACCACTGGCAGGACCGCCTCCCTCTTTGATTTAATCCTCACAATTTTTACCTTTATTTTTCCAGCTTATCTATGCCTCCAAGGTGTTGGATGGAAAGGCAAGTGGGCTGCAGGGGAACATTAATCTATGTAATATCCGTTCTACTCAATAGCTTCTTTTCTGAAGTTTAGCTGTACGTTTCTCAGTTTTGTGGCTTGCATATACTTCTCTTATATATTGACCATAAAATAACCGGGGAAATGCATAACTAGGTTGATGTGGTTGCAATGGTTAAAGGAGATGTGTCTCTGCTTCATCAAGGCCGCGGCGTGACGCCGCGCGAAATTCCACTAGTTCTTCTTTCCATTGCATCCCGACGTGTCTATAATCAAGACTATCAAATCTTCAGTTTCTAAAAAATACACACTTGCTCCTAATATAAATATTCATCCACTATAATTCATCTGGTGGTATTGAAGATCACTTTGGATCTTCAAATTTGATTACTGAAATATTACAAAAAAAAGCCACTTTTGAGACCGTGGTTGGAGATATTTCACTTCTATTTTTTCTACCAGTAATCTCTTGCATTGTATAAACCTACATACGGATTATAGTTCTGTGTACTCATAATTAATAGCTCTTCTTGACGACCATCAGTACGGCTTGAGCTTCAGACCACCCAGAATTGCAATATAAACTGATTTTTTTCGAGATTGGTCAGGTCGATCTTTCACCTTTTTTATGCAGTAACGAAGGGATGAAGCTATTGGTGTTGAAGTTGAAACACGGGACGGGAGTTCGCATCAACACTCCAACACAACTGATTTGATCCATCAAGCGCCAAAGCTTTTCAATGGCTTTTGCCATCAAAGAAAAGATGTAGCAGAGAAGAAGTTTCTTAGGAAATACTGGTGCGGACCGGAAATTAGTGTTGGGTAGTAGGAGCATATGTCCCACTATGTAAAAACCGTATTATAAACTGTCAAAACAATTAAAAGAAAATTTCAAGGGTACATCCAGATATTTATGTTCGCACACAAAATTTCATGGAAAATGATATTGTTTGTGCGTTGCGTAAAAAAGACAAGTTCCAGCGCTTTAATTGATTTTGAACGAGTTTTTTTTGTCTTTCTATACGACACACAAAAATTATCTTTTTTAGCGTGACCTTTTTTGTGCGAACATAGAATATCCTGATCTACCCCTGAATTTTTTGAATTGTGTAGACATTTAAAATACATTTTCATAACGGGTATATCAAGACGCACGAGTCAAAACACCGTGTACCTACTGTGCTTACCAGTTTTTGTTAGTTCTTCATACACACTTATATAGCCTAATAATTAAGAGCAGCGTTTTGGCTCCCGGGAGCATATGCTCCCGGTATTTTCGACAAAATTTAGCAAATTGAAAACTTATCGAAAAATTCCGAAAAAAATCATGCATGTACCTGACCATGTTGCGCACCACCATGATTTTTTTCGCGCCGAAATGACATTGTATGCGACCTGTACAAAAATGACAAATTTCCTGTCAGAGAAATTTGTCATTTTTGTACAGGTCCCATACGATGTCATTTCGGCGCGAAAAAAATCATGGTGGTGCGCAACATGGTCAGGTACGTGCATGATTTTTTTGGAATTTTTAGATAAGTTTTCAATTTGCTAAATTTTGTCGAAAATACCGGGAGCATATGCTCCCGGGAGCCAAAGCGAATTTCTGAATAATTATGTGTTAAAAAATTCGTCCAATATTTTTTTTTTGTCTATGTTGCGAGAATTTGATGCATTAATGTTATGAATTGTTTGGTGGACCAACGTAGCCTAATTTCTGTATGTATTTGTGGAATGATGGAGGCAACATAGCATGGGAAGGAAGCACGTCGACGTTGCCAAACGGATCTAAAGAGGCATTAAGCGTGTCCATTGGGCATGGCCAAAACACGCCCGTATAGGCGGACATACGGAGGGAGTGAGAATGCACATATTTAATAGGAAATTTTTCGGATTAAAAACAAAGATGGACTTCATAAACAAAGATGGTGTATAACATAGTAGCATCATGGACTAGCCTCAGGACGTCATGCTATAATATGCTTGGTCAAGAATCCATAGGATGAATATTACGTGAACATGTACAAGAATAGGAATGGAGAATTTCGTAAAATTCATATAGAACTTAATGCATATTTCTTGAGTTCCAAGTCAACGTAACAAAAGTTCACGTTGGGGCAAATAATTGCTGGAGATAACAATACAGATTATTTTCGCATGACATAGAGTACATATTATGGTAAAATTAGAAATGTCTATCAGACACATGATATCTCACGGGTAATATAATAAAATGTTAAAATTACGAATATAACAATACATATTGGCTCTAGCCGCGCAAATGCGCGGGCCACTCCGCTAGTTAAAGATTACTTGGAATTAAACTATTAAACTTTTTGAAGATGCCCAATGTCTTCTATATTTGGTTTCTATTATAATTTTAAAGTTTTCTTTTTAATAAAAACAAAAGTTTCAATTTTTAGTGATTTTTAAACATTCCAAAATATTGGGATGTTACAAAGCACGGGCATCACGGCAAGCAGAAAACATGGTCTTGAAAAACTGAAAGATTGCGCTGCTGCCCTTCTTCTTGGGAGCTGAAGTGGAGGCATGAGAAGTGGAGGCACTAGCTCAAACCTGAGGGCCTTTGCCCTTGGCATACTCTGGAATCTCAGGACCCTTGGTGAACATAGGAACAAGCAATTCAGGCTCAATGATCTCACGACAAAGCATAATGTTGTTTCCAGCCATACGGTTAATGAATTTCTGAAGAAGAGGGCCGTATGCTGGAGTCCGCTTACCCAAGACCCCCATCACAATCTCATTGTAGATGAAGTCCATAACATCAATCTTCCATAACATCATTGTAGATGAAGTCCATATATCCACGAACGGCAGACACATCACCAGCCTTGCTCATAATGTTTTCACGGAAAATCTTGGCAAGCATGTTGTAGAAGGGGTACATCTGAGTAATAAAGGGAAGGTTGACATCATCATACTCTGGAGGGTAGCAATCAACAAGCATGTCCTTGGTATACTCAGGTGATGAGTGTATCTTGAAACCATAGTCGCCAAAGATGTTCTCCCAAGTGTATCCCAAGACAGTAGCAAAGACAGACAAGTTGCTTTGGAATTTGGTTGTCCCGGACATCCAAGTCATGGTGCGCATGCTATCATTCTTGAAATGGACGGTGCAATAGAACTGACTAATGAGCTCGGGGCAATATGACTGAGAGATCAAAGCTACCTTCAAGATATCCATCTTCTTGAGAGTGTCATAGATGTGAGCAAGATGGTCTTCCTTGTGTGCATTGAGATATTCCTCATCAAGTTGCTTGGACTTCACCACTTTGTCTTTGAGAGTCATGTAGAACTCATTCCACATCTTAAACAGAGTGCAAGTCCAGAACCTCTCATCACCTTCACGTGTTCTTTCTTCAAAGCGGTAAGGATTGAGCTTGTGCACTTCCCTCCAATGTTTGCGAGACATTTTCTCAAAGTTCTCAATAGGAACCTCTTCTCCCTCCATCACGACAGCTTCAACTGCTGGTTGTTTGCTTCCTCTACCTCGAGTAGGACGACAGTTAGATCGACCACGACCTGGCGGAGCGGTATCACGAACAATCTTGGTGCGCGGTTTCTTCCTCAAGGTCTCACGGTGAGCATTGCGGTCAGCACTATCACCTGTGAGAATAGAGCCTAGGTGCGCAGTAGGAGATAAGAACATATGCCACAAGTTTTAGGAAATATATTTTTTGCGAATTTAGGAAGTGCATATTCTGAAAAACTGGAGCATTCTGAATTGGTTCGGAATGGTCCAGAAAAATCCGAGTGGGTCGGAATTTTACAAGCCATTCCTGATTCAATCCGGGTGCGCACGGTTTTTCGAAATCAAGGCTCTAATTACTTCCTAAATGCACAAGACAGGGAATGGGGGCTATGATTTGACTTGGTTAGCCCCTAAATGAGAAGATAGACCTAAGCAACTCGGATCCCATCTAGATTGGAAGGAAAAACAAAGGGGAAAACGATTTGATACCCGATGACATGATGGAACACAAATCCGGTCGGTGAAGCTCTTCCAAACCCAATGGGGAGTGAACTCGAAAGAGGGAGTTCCGGACGGTCGGAGGACCTCCCGGAGTGTAACACCCTGGTCCACACCCGGACCGGGCCTGTCACTCCTGGCAGCTCTCTAGGATCTCTAGACTGGCCCCACAGATCAACACTTGTCTTTTCTACGCACTTTGTCCTCACTCGTGCGCACCCGGGAACGAGTTCTCGGTCAGTCACCCATCCTTGGAGTGCTCCGTCCCGGTCGGTCACCAATCCTTGGAGTGCTCCGGGCCAAGCACGCTTAACCTCGGAGGTCCTTCCAGATGAGCTTCCGGAAAAAAACTTGCAACTTGTTGATATGAGTATTCTATCAATCCTATTAAGCCCTGAGCCAGGATCTCACATCCTTCCCCCCTTAGAAGACCGACGCCCTCGTCGGTCAACCCCCAGTCTAGGAACTTCCCCTCTTGGCACCAGTCTGTGCGCCCAGTGCCGGCACATGTCCCACATGTCCGCGCCACTAACCTGCACACGCCCGAGTTACCGCAAGGGTCGGCTCTGATACCAAATGTAACACCCCGGCCCACACCCGGACCGGGCCTGTCACCCCTGGCAGCTCTCTAGGATCTCTAGACTGGCCCCACAGATCAACACTAGTCTTTTCTACGCACTTTGTACTCACTCGTGCGCACCCGGGAATAAGTTCCCGGTCGGTGACCCATCCGTGGAGTGCTCCGGGTCAAGCACGCTTAACCTCGGAGTTCCTTCCAGATGAGCTTCCGAAAAAGAAGTTGCAACTTGTTGATATGAGTATTCTATCAATCCTATTAAGCCCTGAGCCAGGATCTCACACAGAGCGGCGGCGGCGGCGGAGGAGAGTGGAAAGGAGTCGGGGGCAAGTGGGAAAGAGTGAAGTCAACTGCCCCCGCACGAACAGGTAAGTAAAAAAATTGCCGTCCGGAATAGATCCAGAATTCCGAGCCACTTGGAAATTTCTGAACGCATTCGAACTCATTCCGGAAAAGCTCAAATGCGACCGACATCGGTCCGGAACCAGGTCTATAGGTAACCGGAAAATTCTGAACCACTCGGAATTCCGGACTGAATCCGAATGATAAAAATTTAGAATTTTTGTAAACAAAATTTTCTGATAATTTTGGCATATGTCAATAGATGAAGAGACATACTAGGTATATCAGCAGAGACACAAGATAAGATATATATTGTTCTACACATGCCAATTGGGTTAAGAATCAAAACACACAAGAACAACAATAGGCATGTTTCGAACTAGATGAAGCACAACCTTGAGTGAATGAAAGATCCAACTCATCAATAAAGAGGAGGGCAGTGGCCTTACCCACCATGTTTGACTGTATATGACTTGACGCCGCGAAGATATATCTTGGGCTCAAAATCAAAACTCTTCTTTGAAACACATTTGGTCACATAAGTGACAATTATGCAAGATTTGTCTATTTGCGCATAATAAGGGAAGTGTTGACTCATGAATTGAGCTACACTCCCCCTATGTCCATGCCTATATCTAAACCAAAGTAAAATGTCTAATATGGGTAGATATGCAAGAAATCCACTAAGTCCAATTGCTTATGTCCACCACATTTAGTTCTCCTCTCAACTCTTTGAATCTTGCTTCACCAAGAGGTTTTGTGAACATATCGGCGAGTTGATGCTTGGTGTTGACATAGTTGATTTCAATATCACCCTTCTCAACATGATCCCGAATAAAATGATACCCGATCTCAATATGCTTGGTCTTCCCATGAAGTACCGGATTATGAACAATCTTGATGGCACTTTCATTGTCACACAAAGAGGCACTTTGTCACAAATGACACCATAATCCTTTAAAGTTTGCCTCATCCATAATAATTGTGCACAACAACTTCCGGCGGCAATGTACTCGGCCTCGGTGGAGGAGGAAGCCACACAATTTTGTTTCTTTGAAAACCAACTCACAAGTGACCTACCAAGGAAATTGCAAGTACCCGAAGTTGATTTTCTATCCATTTTGCAGCCCGCCCAATCCGCATCCTAGTAACCTACAAGATCAAAGCTTGTACCATGGGGATACCAAAGACCAAAGTTAGGAGTTCCACCTAGGTATCTTAAAATCCTTTTAACTTCGGTATCATGGATTTCTCTTGGACTTGATTGGAATCTTGCACACATACCCACACTAAACATAATATCCGGTCTAAATGCACAAAGGTAAAGCAAAGAACCAATCATAGACCGATAAAGCTTTTGATCAACTTCCCTACCATATGCCATATCAAACTTCTTGTGCATGTCCTTAATATACTTGGCTTGACATAAGAATGTTCCTTCTCTCCATTAGTGGATTTCAAAGCCAAAAAAATAATTCAATTTTTCCATCATGGACATCTCAAATTTCTTGGTCATTAGCTTAGAGAATTGATCACTAAATTCATGGTTAGTAGAACCAAAGATAATATCATAAACATATATTTGGTATATGAAAAACTCTCCATTTACCATTTTGGTAAAAAGTGTGGGATCTATTACCCCAATTTCAAACCCACGATCTACTAAGAACTCCTTGAGATGATCATACCAAACACTTTGACCTCTTTGAGCCCATAAAGAGCCTTGTATAGTAAGTAGGAAATTTAGGGTCTTCGAAACCCGGAGGTTGTTTCACATACACCAATTCATTTAGTGGACCATTTAGAAAAGTACTTTTAACATCCATTTGATATAAGATAATTTTATGAGTGGATGCATAGGCAATGAGCAAACGAATAGATTCAAGTCTAGCAACGGGGGCATAAGTTTCACCGTAGTCGAGTCCTTTGATTTGGGTGAAGCCTTGTGAAACCAATCTTACTTTGTTGCGGACTGATACGTCTCAAACGTATCTATAATTTCTGATGTTCCATGTTGATATTATACCAATTGTTACATGTTTTACATACACTTCATAGCATTTTTATGCATTTTCTGGGACTAACCTATTAACAAGATGCCACAGTGCCAGTTCCTATTTTCTGCTATTTTTGTATTTCAGAAAAACTGTTCTGGAAATATTCTCGGAATTGGACGAAACCTGGACCGGACCTCCCATTTTTCCAACACGTACACGAAGTCCGAAGGAGAGACGGAGGCGCCCGAGGAGGGTGTCACACCCTAGGGCGGCGCGGCCCCTGATACGTCTCAAACGTATCTATAATTTCTGATGTTCCATGTTGATATTATACCAACTAGCAAGGTGGCCCTCCCAAATGTGAGGGCATCATCTTCAACGTGTTGAATATCTTCATGAATTAAATTAGTCCTTTCGTAGATATAGGAAAATACTAAAATCTAAATAAGAGCATCCTACTACTCTCGCAAAATTATGGTAGTATGAATTTATGGAGAATAGTCATTCCGATATTTCAGTTGTTTTAATATATATCCTCCTGAGTCCTGACATCCCCATTTTTATTGTACCCCGTCACTTTAAATATTCCTTTTGTCATGTAACAATGATTTCATCGACTTAGATGACACATTGTTTCATGTAACATACTGAATAATTTAGTTCAATTATTTGATTCTCATGATTTAACTCTCTCCCTCCATACTATGTTGCTCACTTGAATATGTTGTGTCATGACATATCACTACGTTGTTATGGAATACGTTGTTTTGGCATGTTCATCAGTCATAATTGTTTCTACATGTTTGCAAATTTTGGTGATACACGTAGAAGATTGATTAGTGCCTCTCACCTCTAAGAGCATTTAGTTTCTACACGTTTGCATGTTTGCATGTTCATCAGTCATCTTTTTGTTTCTAATTGTTTCTACACGTTTGCATGTTCATCAGTCATATTTTTGTTTCTACACGTTTGCAAATTTTGCTCTTATAGAGTAGTATTTCTTCATGGAAATGTCTTGCGTTTGAGATGGTGTCACACGGGAAAAAGCCTA
This sequence comes from Poa pratensis, assembly GCA_947311845.1. Classification (NCBI taxonomy): domain Eukaryota; kingdom Viridiplantae; phylum Streptophyta; class Magnoliopsida; order Poales; family Poaceae; genus Poa; species Poa pratensis. Next base: position 68,927,583 of record CAMZMU010000128.1, on the reverse strand, counting down.
TTGGCTCCATCTAATTCTTGGTCCTTTCTAATGGATAAACGGTCATCATCCAATGGTCCAGAACCAATGGTTTCTCCGGGATTGTTTTTCGCTTATTTTAATCAAACCTCGCGCTTTGCATCATATGTATATAACTGAAGATGATTAGTCTTTTGATTATGAGCGCCGATGTTTTTGTCGATAGCGCGCCAATTAATAGTGGTAATTTTTTCAGTCTCGAAACTCCTCATCCCAATTATGTACTGGAAGTATGCCTATATATACGTTGTACTCAATGTTTCTAATAATTGTAGTTCTAGTGCAATTAACTCTTTATTAATCATGCACACATATATTGTAAAAAGATAAGCTAGTACAGTTTGTCACCAAGTCAGCCCTGCCTTGGTGTGCGATTCACCTTTTTTTTAAACGGGCGCAACTTGGCTTCGTCTTTCATTTCGAAGAAATAAAAAGGAAAGAAAATAGTCGCTAGATTAAGATGAGTACATTTTCCAAAATGACCGATAAGCAATCGGGTTTGATTTGTGCCATTAAATACGTGAGTGCAAATCGTGTTGGACAATGATTTATTAATAAAAGGTTATGCCGCAATTGATCTTTCATTAAATTGTAAACGTAAATTTAGATCAAACTATAAAATTAAGTAGGATGTTATGTCTGAGTGTGCCTCTATTTAGGACCCATACTGCATCTTGCTTTTAGTGCATAATAGTGAATGCAATAGATTTATATAGATATAAACTATATCGATGAATTTGTCGTGGCTGTTTGCACATATTTATATATTCACATGCGTATTATTTCTTTGCACGTACTGTATTCACAGGACACAAATATATGTATTTGAAATCAACTGCGTGCACTTAAATTGTACACATCAGATATGTAGTAGAGATTTGAAATCAACAGGGCACTTAAATTGTACACATCAGATACGCCGTAGAGTTAATCAAAAAAAAAAATGCCGTAGAGATCTGAGATGGATGTTCCGGCCGCACGTCTAATCTAGCTGATTGGGGTCTGTTTTTTCTAAGACACGATTGGATTCTATTCGTAACCTATCGAATCATGTCTAAAAAACGATACGCCCAGTTTTTTTTTTAACACGAACGGTACGCCCAGTTTTTTTTTTTTCGATATTTGGTTCGTCCAACCATCAATCGCTAAAGTGCTATTGGCTTGCGTTGCACAGATAATACGTACGTGTTCGGCTGCTCCCTGTATTTTTTCTGAGATCCACGTCTTATATGTTAGGTAGATCCAGATAGAACGTGTCAAACTAAAAATTGCGGTTACGTAATTACAGATATCTTATTTAATCTGAGCCATATATTTCAGATCTAACTATTAAAATTAATTTAAATGATGTGGCTTAACGTGATGCCTCGAAAAACTCTCTCATTTTTCTTTTAGTATATAATAGATTGTTACATGTTATATATACACTTCATAGCATTTTTATGCATTTTCTGGGACTAACCTATTAACAAGATGCCACCGTGCCAGTTCCTGTTTTCTGCTGTTTTTATATTCCAGAAAAGCTAGTCTGGAAATATTCTCGGAATTGGACGAAACTTGGACAGAACATTCTATTTTTCCAACACGAAGACAGAGTCCAGAGGAGACACGGAGGGGAGCCACGTGGCGCCCACACCATGGGGCCGTGCGGGCCCCCCTGCCGCGCCGTGGGGTGGTGTGGGGCCCTCGTGGCTCCGCAGCCGCCGCCCTTTCGCTTATTTATTCCTCCCGACGCGAAAACCTAGAGACCCGAGCCATTATCCACGAAAAGTTTCAGAGACGCCGCCGCCGTCAACCCTAGCTCGGGAGGGTTCAGAAACTCTTCCCGGCACCCTGCCGGAGAGGGGAATCATCACCGAAGGGCTCTACATCACCATGCCTGCCTCCGGAGTGATGCGTGAGTAGTTCATTCTTGGACTACGGGTTCATGGCAGTAGCTAGATGGTTGTCTCTCCACTTTATGCTATCATGTTTAGATCTTGTGAGCTGCCTATCATGATCAAGATCATCTTATTGTAATGCTACATGTTGTGTTTGCTGGGATCCGATGAATATTGAATACTATGTCAAGTTGTTTATGAATCTATCTTATATGTTATTTATGATCTTGCATGCTTTCCGTTACTAGTAGGTGCTTTGGCCAAGTAGATGCTTGTAACTCCAAGAGTGATAATAATTTCTAAGATTGTGGATATGCTAGATGGTTGTCTCTAACTATTTATGCTAGATAGTGGGTTCATGCCTCCGGTAATCTGGGAGAGTGATAATAATTTCTAAGATTGTGGATATGCTATTGCCACAAGGGATAAAATAACCGATGCTTAGCTTAAGGGTACGCCGTTAGGTCTAATGCATTGGTTTACTTTACGCACATTACTTAATGCAATTATCAGTTGCTTGCAACTTAATACCAACGGGGAACTCGGTATGACAACCAGGCGGTGGATTATAATCATAGACTTTGTTGGATACGGTCTATGTATTTTGTCGTAATGCCCACATGAATATCATAGTAATCATCATGTCATATATATGCATTGTTATGCGCTCAATATTTTGTCAATTGCCCAGCTGTAATTTGTTCACCCTGCATGTTAGTTATCTGCTATGGAGAGACACCACTAGTGAACTGTGGACCCCGGTCCATTCTTTTACACTGATAATACAACCAACTGCAAACACTGTTCCTTTTCATTTCTGCAAATTTACTACTGTTTTTCACACCATACGTTTAATCCTTTGTTTTCAGCAAGCCGGTGAGATTGACAACCTCACTGTTTCGTTGGGGCAAACTAGTTTGATTGTGTTGTGTGCAGATTCCATGTTGGCGCCGGATTCCCTGGTGCTGCGCCGTGCCATATTCCGCCACCAACAACCCTCCGAAGCGATTTCTTGCTCCTACTGGTTCGATTAAACCTTGGTTTCATACTGAGGGAAAACTGCTTCTATATGCATCATACCTTCCTCTTGGGGTCTCCCAGCGAACGTGTGATCCACGCAATCAGCCCCCCCTCCAACCGCGCCGTGGTGGGGTGTGGGCCCCGGGTCGCTCCAGCCACCGCCCTTTCGCCTATTTATTCATCTTCACGGGAAAACCCAAGACACCCGAGCCTCCATCCACGAAAAGTTCCGTAGCCGCCGCCATCTTCAACCTAGCTTGGGAGGGTTCTGAAGCTCTTCCCGGCACCCTACCGGAGAGGGGAATCATCACCGGAGGGCTCTACATCACCATGCCTGCCTCCGGAGTGATGTGTGAGTAGTTCATCTTTGGACTACGGGTCCATAGCAGTAGCTAGATGGTTGTCTCTCCACTTTATGCTGTCATGTTTAGATCCTGTGAGCTGCATATCATGATCAAGATCATCTTATTGTAATGCTACATGTTGTGTTTGCTGGGATCCGATGAATATTGATACTATGTCAAGTTGGATTATCAATCTATCTTATATGTTATTGATGATCTTGCATGCTTTCTGTTACTAGTAGATGCTTTGGCCAAGTAGATGCTTGTAACTCGAAGTGTGAGTATTTATGCTAGATAGTGGGTTCATGCCTCCGGTAATCTGGGAGAGTGACAATAACTTCTAAGATTGTGTATGTGTTGTTGCCACTAGGGATAAAATAACCGATGCTTAGCTTAAGGGTACGCCGTTAGGTCTAATGCATTTGTTTACTTTACGCACATTACTTAATGCAATTATCTGTTGTTTGCAACTTAATACCAACGGGGAACTCGGTATGACAACCAGGCGGTGGATTATTAGTCAGAGACTTTGTTGGATACGGTCTATGTATTTTGTCGTAATGCCCACATGAATATCATAGTAATCATCATGTCATATATATGCATTGTTATGCGCTCAATATTTTGTCAATTGCCCAGCTGTAATTTGTTCACCCAGCATGTTAGTTATCTGTTATGGAGAGACACCACTAGTGAACTGTGGACCCCGGTCCATTCTTTTACACTGATAATACAACCAACTGCAAACACTGTTCATTTTCATTCTCTGCAATTTACTACTGTTTTCCACACCATACGTTTAATCCTTTGTTTTCAGCAAGCCGGTGAGATTGACAACCTCACTGTTTTGTTGGGGCAAAGTAGTTTGATTGTGTTGTGTGCAGATTCCATGTTGGCGCCGGATTCCCTGGTGCTGCGCCGTGCCATATTCCGCCACCAACAACCTTCCGAAGCGATTTTTGCTCCTACTGGTTCGATAAAACTTGGTTTCACACTGAGGGAAAACAGCTTCTATACTGCATCATACCTTACTCTTGGGGTCTCCCAGCGAACGTGTGATCCACGCAATCAGCCCCCCCTCCAACCGCGCCGTGGTGGGGTGTGGGCCCCCCCGGGTCGCTCCAGCCACCGCCCTTTCGCCTATTTATTCATCTTCACGGGAAAACCAAGACACCCGAGCCTCCATCCACGAAAAGTTCTGTAGACGCCGCCATCTTCAACCCTAGCTCGGGAGGGTTCTGAAGCTCTTCCCGGCACCCTACCGGAGAGGGGAATCATCACCGGAGGGATCTACATCACCATGCCTGCCTCCGGAGTGATGTGTGAGTAGTTCATCTTTGGACTACGGGTCCATAGCAGTAGCTAGATGGTTGTCTCTCCACTTTATGCTATCATGTTTAGATCTTGTGAGCTGCCTATCATGATCAAGATCATCTTATTGTAATGCTACATGTTGTGTTTGCGGGATCCGATGAATATTGATACTATGTCAAGTTGATTATCAATCTATCTTATATGTTATTTATGTTCTTGCATGCTTTCCGTTACTAGTAGATGCTTTGGCCAAGTAGATGCTTGTAACTCGAAGTGTGAGTATTTATGCTAGATAGTGGGTTCATGCCTCCGGTAATCTGGGAGAGTGACAATAACTTCTAAGATTGTGGATGTGCTGTTGCCACTAGGGATAAAATAACCGATGCTTAGCTTAAGGGTACGCCGTTAGGTCTAATGCATTTGTTTACTTTACGCACATTACTTAATGCAATTATCCGTTGTTTGCAACTTAATACCAACGGGGAACTCGGTATGACAACCTGGCGGTGGATGATTAGTCATAGACTTTGTTGGATAACGGTATATGTATTTTGTCGTAATGCCCACATGAATATCATAGTAATCATCATGTCATATATATGCATTGTTATGCGCTCAATATTTTGTCAATTGCCCAGCTGTAATTTGTTCACCCAGCATGTTAGTTATCTGTTATGGAGAGACAACTAGTGAACTGTGGACCCCGGTCCATTCTTTTACACTGATAATACAACCAACTGCAAAACTGTTCATTTTCATTCTCTGCAATTTACTACTGTTTTCCACACCATACGTTTAATCCTTTGTTTTCAGCAAGCCGGTGAGATTGACAACCTCACTGTTTCGTTGGGGCAAAGTAGTTTGATTGTGTTGTGTGTAGATTCCACGTTGGTGATCGTGTTGCGCCGTGCGAGCCACTAACAACCTTCTGAAGAGTTGCTGCTCCTACTGGTTCGATAACCTTGGTTTCTTTCTGAGGGAAAACTTGGTGCTGAACTGCATCATACCTTTCTCTTGGGGTCTCCCAACGAACGTGTGATTCACGCCATCAAGCTCTTTTTCTGGCGCCGTTGCCGGGGAAGTATTCACCATCATCATCATCCTCAAATACTCTCCCGTCAACCAGGCGCCAGCATCTTTTTCTGGCGCCGTTGCGGGGAAGTACTCATCATCCTCAAATACTCTCCCGTCAACCAGGCGCCAGCATCTTTTTCTAGCGCCGTTGCCGGGGAGACAGCAGTCTTCTGCAAGGGGAGTTTCACGCTTCCAATCTCTTTACTTTGTTTTTGTCTTGCTTAGTTTATTTTATTTTATCTTGTTTGCTTTCAATTATCAAAAACACAAAAAAATTAGTTACTTGCATCTAGTTTATTTTCTGTTTGGTTTTTATTATTTCATCATGCTTCTCCCTAAGTATACTTTAAAAGAAATATCTGTGGGTAGTGGGTCTATCATTGGAAGAGATAACATTGAGGAATTCTTTAATCATGTTAGTATGGTTGAAGATTTTGAAGATAGATCCTTGGTAGAACTTGCTCCAAATTATGAAATTGCTACAGCTTCTCTAGTTCACATGTTGGAAGCTCGGTTTGTCAATCTTAGTCCCATAATGCAGCACATGTTTCTAAAACTCATGATACGGAAGATGGTGAAAAGAAAGATTTTGTTTTAGAAACCCTACTTAAGAATTTGGTGATGTTGCTAGGGAAGCTAGAAAAGTTTTTATTAAATACAAGATGCTTGGGTATTGTATTGACGTTGTTAATACACTTGAAAAACTTGAAAAAGAGAGGCTTAAGTACACTAAGAAACTAATTGTGAGGGGGAAGTTAAAATACCAATACCTTTTAAGCTTATAGGAATGCAGGAGGCACTAGAAAAGAATTTTGATTGGATTGTTCCTGAAAACCCATTTGATGAATATGATGAGCCTAGAGGTATTGAGAAAGGGAATTCCGAAACCTACATAGATAAGATAAATGCATTGTTGAGAAAACTTCCGACCTCTCTTTGGATGCTTCTTCACTTGGTAATACTTGATGCATGCTTTGTGCCTAGCTAAAAGGCGTTAAAGAAAAGCGCTTATGGGAGGCAACCCATTATTTTTTTTCTGCAATTTTTCTTTTATTGAGTCAAGGAGGATGTTTACTTCTGTAGCAACTCCTTTGTATCTTTATTTTCTCGCATTGTTGTGCCAAGAGTAGCCTCTAATGTTAAGACGATGCTTAATTTTGATTGCTGCGCAGAAACAGATTTTTGCTGTTCACTGTACGAAATTCCTAAAATCACCAGATTGTTAATTAAATCTGAAATTTTTGTGCGTAATCTTTATGAATGTCTGAATCTTTCATTAGTTCAGAGTTTTCGATCTGAGCGTCGTAAGTGCCTCGAAAAAATTCGTCTTTGCGGACTGTTCTGTTTTAGACAGATTATGCCTTTTTATTTTGCATTCTCTCTTTTACTAGTGTTGAGTGAAATTCTTTTTTGGGTGGAAGAGCTTCACATAACATCAGTGGCTGTAGCTAATGTTTAAAGTAACAAATCATATTGCGTCTTTATAGAACATGTGATTTTTGATTATGCACTAACCCTCTAATGAGATCTACTTTGAGTTTGGTGTGACGGAAGTTTTCAAGGGTCAAGAGAGAAGGATGATATAATAGGATCAAGAAGAGTGAAGAGCTTAAGCTTGGGGAGGCTCCCATGGATCTCCCCAGCATATTTCAAGAAGACTCAAGCGTCTAAGCTTGGGGATGCCCAAGGCATCCCCTTCTTCATCGTCAAAATTATCAGGTCATCTCTAGTGAAACTATATTTTAATTCTTTCACATCATATGTGCTTTTCTTGGAGCGTCTGTGTGCTTTTATTTTCAGTATTGCACTTTTATTTTCAATAAAGCTTGACTGGACCCTAGCATTCTTGATTGGGAGAGAGACACGCTCCGCTTTTTCATGAGAATACTCCTATTCTTCACTTATATTTGTTGAGTATTCATATCTAGCGCTGTTCAGCTTTTAGCTCTTGTTTTCATGTATCTCTTGTCAGAGCTATTAGCTTTCTTTTGTAGAAAGTACTCTCTTGCTTCACTTATATTTGTTTGGAGAGTTGATGAAATAAATTGATTGGTGTTTGGTTGGTTCAGAAAATGTTGCATGTGGTAATTGGTATAAGGAAAAACTTGCTTAATCTTGTAGATCACTAATGGATAACTTGATGCTTGTCAATTGTTTTGAGTTAACAAGTAGATCATGATTAAATTGTGCATCACATGAGTTAAGCCTATTAGTGAAGAACTACCGTAAAGCTTGTTGAAAATTTGGTTTGCATCGGTGGTATCTCTAAGGTCTAGATATTTTCTAATAACAGGGTTTGGTTAACAAGGAAGACGGTATGAAGTCTTATAACGTTTGCAATATGTTTGTCATATAAAACTTGGTGTACGGGTTGATATTCTTGTTTGCTTACATAACCTTGCTAGCCTAAACTCTGTACTGAGAGGGAATGCTTCTCGTGCATCCAAATCCTTGAGCCAAAATCCATGCCATTTGTGTCCACCATAACTATATGTGGTATTTCCTTGCCACTCCAAGTAAATTTTTCATGTGCTACCTTTAAATTATTCAAAATGTTATTATTCCCTTTTTGTGTCAATGTTTACTAGCTCATGAGGAATTAGTGTGGTTATTCTTTATTCTATTTGTCAATGGACTTTTACACCTGGACTAGTGGCATATACATCCGCTTATCCAATTTGCAAAAAGAGCTGGCAACGGGGTGCCCAGTCCCAATTAATTACAACTTTAACCAATTAATTCTCTTCACACTTTTGCCCTGATTCATCAGTAAGCAATGACAAACAGTGAAATACCTGAATGTGTGTAAACCAAAGAGAAAGAGGGATGATCTGCCTTGCTGGTAGAAATAACGTCCTTCATGGGAGCCGCTCTTAAAAGTCCGTTGACAGGTAGAATACTGTTCTCACCCGCTACCATTCGTTGACAATTAACAAACACCTCTCAAAAATAGATACTCCTCCATGGTATGTGATTGATGGAAGGCACCCGAGGATTCGGTTAGCCATGGCTTGTGTTAGCAAGGTTGGGAGGAGTATCAAATATTTTATGCAATCTCTATATGCTTTCAAAAACCTAAAAGCTCTAGCACATGATTTAATCCCTGCTTCCCTCTGCGAAGGGCCTTTCTTTTACTTTTATGTTGAGTCAGTTTTCCTATTCTTTCTGTCTTCCACAAGCAAACACTAGTGTCAACTTTGTTACAACATGCGTTATATGCAATGTATTGGACTTGTTATACTACTTTGTGTTGACAATATCCATGAGATAAATATGTTGAAAGTTGAAGCAAATGCTGAAACTAATTCTTCCTTTGTGTTGATTAAATACCTTTTATTAGAAACTATTGCTTTATGAGTTAACACTTATGCAAAACTGTTTGATGCTTGTCTCGAAAGTACTATTCATGAAAACGTTTAGCTTGTGTGATTCATTGTTTACTCATTATCTATTTGGTAGCAAATTATAGACCATTGACTTGGATCACTTCATTCATTTACATGTGCCTTGCAATATTATATGATCAAGATTATGATGGTAGCATGTCACCTCAAAAATTATTTTGTTTTTATCGTTTACCTACTCGAGGACGAGTAGGAACTAAGCTTGGGGATGCTGATACGTCTCAAACGTATCTATAATTTTTGATGTTCCATGCTTGTTTTATACCAATTGCTACATGTTTTGCATCTACTTTATATCACTTTTATACATTTTTTGGGACTAACCTATTAACAAGATGCCGAAGTGCCAGTTCCTGTTTTCTGCTGTTTTTGTATTCCAGAAAAGCTAGTCTGGAAATATTCTCGGAATTGGACGAAACTACACGGGGTCCCTATTTTACCAGAACACACCTGACGGACCAAAGGAGCAGCAGAGGAGGGCCACCAGGGCCCCACACGCCACTAGGGCGCGGGCCCCCCTGCGCGCCCTAGGGTGGTGTGGGCCCCTCGGGGGTCGTCAGCCGCCGCCCTTTCGCCTACTTATTCCCCCGACGCGAAAACCCTAAGTACCTGAGCAAATATCCACGAAAAGTTCCAGAGACGCCGCCGCCGTCAACCCTAGCTCGGGAGGGTTCAGAACCTCTTCCCGGCACCCTGCCGGAGAGGGGAATCGTCACCGGAGGCTTCTACATCGCCATGCCTGCCTCCGGAGTGATGCGTGAGTAGTTCATCCTTGGACTACGGGTCCATAGCAGTAGCTAGATGGTTGTCTCTCCACTTTGTGCCATCATGTTTAGATCTTGTGAGCTGCCCTACATGATCAAGATCATATTATTGTAATGCTACATGTTGTGTTTGCTGGGATCCGATGAATATTGAATACTATGTCAAGTTGATTATCAATCTATCTATGTTATTTAAGATCTTGCATGCTTTCCGTTACTCGTAGATGCTTTGGCCAAGTAGATGCTTGTAACTCCAAGAGAGAGTATTTATGCTAGATAGTGGGTTCATCTCCGTTTAATCTGGGACAGTGACAGAAAGTTCTAAGGTTGTGGATGTGCTGTTGCCACTAGGGATAACCTAACGATGCTATGTCCACGGCATATGTGTTTGTTTACATTACGCACTTTACTTAATGCAATTATCCGTTGCTTGCAACTTAATACCAACGGGGGACTCGGATGACAACCCGGCGGTGGATTATTAGTCATAGATGCTGTTGGATAACGGTCTATGTATTATGTCGTAATGCCCAATTAAATATCATAGTAGTCACATGTCATGTATATGCATTGTCATGCGCTCACTATTTGTCAATTGCCCAGCTGTAATTTGTTCACCCAACATGTTAGTTATCTTTTATGGAGAGACACCACTAGTGAACTGTGGACCCCGGTCCATTCTTTTACACTGATTAAACAACCACAAACTGCAAACTGTTCCTTTTTCATTCTCTGCAATTTAATACTCATTTTCCACACCATACGTTTAATCCTTTGTTTTCAGCAAGCCGGTGAGATTGACAACCTCACTGTTTCGTTGGGGCAAAGTAGTTTGATTGTGTTGTGTGCAGATTCCACGTTGGTGATCGTGTTGCGCCGGCGACCACCAACAACCTTCTGAAGAGTTGCTGCTCCTACTGGTTCGATAACCTTGGTTTCTTTCTAAGGGAAAACTTGCTGCTGAACTGCATCATACCTTCCTCTTGGGGTCTCCCAAGAACGTGTGATTCACGCCATCAAGATCTTTTTCTCACGCCGTTGCCAGGGAAGTATTCACCATCATCATCATCCTCAAATACTCTCCCGTCAACCAGGCACCAGCACTCCAAGAGTTAGTATTTATGCTAGATAGTGGGTTCATGCCTCCGGTAATCTGGGAGAGTGACAGCAACTTCTAAGATTGTGGATGTGCTGTTGCCACTAGGGATAAAATAACCGATGCTTAGCTTAAGGTTGCGCTATTAGGTCTAATGCATTTGTTTACATTACGCACATTACTTAATGCGATTATCCGTTGCTTGCAACTTAATACCAACGGGGAACTCGGTATGACAACCTGGAGGTGGATTATTAGTCATAGACGCTGTTGGATAACGGTCTATGTATTTTGTCGTAATGCCCACATGAATATCATAGTAATCATCATGTGATATATATGCATTGTCATGCGCTCAATATTTTGTCAATTGCCCAGCTGTAATTTGTTCACCCAGCATGTTAGTTATCTTTTATGGAGAGACACCACTAGTGAACTGTGGACCCGGTCCATTCTTTTACACTGATAATACAACCAACTGCAATCATTGTTCCTTTTCATTCTCTGCAATTAAACACTACTTTCCACACCATACGTTTAATCCTTTGTTTTCAGCAAGCCAGGAGATTGACAACCTTCCTGTTTCGTTGGGGCAAAGTAGTTTGATTGTGTTGTGTGCAGGTTCCACGTCAGCCGACTCCTTCCACACGCAAGTACTTTTCTGGCACCGTTGACAACCTTCAGAAGTGCTTCTTGCTCCTACTGGATCTGATAACCTTGGTATCTTACTGAGGGAAACTTGCTGCTGCACTGCTTCATACCTTCCTCTTGGGGTCTCCCAACGAACGTGTGTCCACGTCATCAAGCAATTTTTCTGGCGCGTTGCCGGGGAGCAAGAGGATTTCTGCAAGGGGAGTTTCACGCTTCCAATCTCTTTACTTTGTTATTGTCTTGCTTAGTTTATTTTTATCTTGTCTTGTTTGCTTTATTTATCAAAAACACAAAAAAATTAGTTGCTTATTCAATTGTTATTTTCTGTTTTGTTTTAATTTTGCTAAAATGAGTACCCCTGAGAACACTAAGTTGTGTGATTTCACTAGCACGAACAACAATGATTTCATTAGTACACCTATTGCTCCACCTGCTTCTAAAGCAGAATTCTATGAAATTAAACCTGCACTTTTAAATCTTGTTATGAAAGAGCAATTCTCTGGTGTTAGTACTGATGATGCTGCTGCTAACCTTAATAATTTTGTTGAACTTTGTGAGATGCAAAAGTATAAGGAAGTAGATGGTGATATTATTAAACTGAAACTTTTTCCTTTCTCTTTGAGAGGACGTGCTAAAGAATGGTTGCTATCTTTGCCTAGAAATAGTATTGATTCATGGACTAAATGCAAAGATGCTTTCATAGGAAAATATTATCCTCCTGCTAAGATCATATCTTTGAGAAGTAGCATTATGAATTTCAAACAATTTGATAATGAGCATGTTGCTCAAGCTTGGGAGAGAATGAAATCATTGGTAAAGAATTGTCCCACCCATGGACTGACTGCTTGGATGATCATCCAAACCTTTTATGCAGGATTAAATTTTTCTTCAAGAAACCTATTGGATTCGGCCTCTGGAGGTACCTTTATGTCCATCACTTTGGTGCTGCAACAAAGCTTCTTGATATATGATGATAAATTATTCTGAATGGCACACCGAAAGAGCTCCACAAGGTAAGAAGGTAAATTCTGTTGAAGAAACCTCTTCCTTGAGTGATAAGATTGATACTATTATGTCTATGCTTACAAATGGAAAAATGCATGTTGATCCAAATAATGTTCCTTTAGCTTCTTTGGTTGCTCAAGAAGAGCATGTTGATGTGAACTTCATTAAAAATAATAACTTCAACAACAATGCTTATAGGAATAATTTTGGTAATAACAATTATAAGCCCTATCCTTCTATAGTGGCAATGGTTATGTTAATTCTTATGGTAATTCCTACAACAACAATAAGAGTGTACCCTCTGATCTTGAAGTCATGCTTAAGGATTTTATTAGTACACAAACTGCTTTTAATAAACTGTTGAGGAAAATTTGGGAAAATTGATGTTCTTGCCTCTAAAGTTGATAGTCTTGCTCTTGATGTTGATTTGATAAAAATTAAAATATGCCTCATGATGTTAAAGAGAGCAAAACTCTCAATGCATTCAAGTTAAAATTGACAACAATGTAGGATGCTAGCTGAGTTGCATGCTAGGTGGGAAAGAGAGGATGAAATTGCTAAAAAGAATATATTGCTAGAGTTTACACTATTACACACTAGCAATGCTGAAATTTCAAATGTTAACAAACCTCCTACTTAATGGTAAAGTAATTGGTGTTGGCAATGTCTCTACTTCTATTGCAAAACGTTTAAAATTGCCTGAAACACTGAAACTGTTCTTGATAAAAGTACTGAAATTTTTCAACTTGGGAGACAATGGTCCCATTACCTTTGATAATAATGATTTTGATTTTGATGGTTGCAATATTTCTGAAGTAATTAAGTTCTTGCAAAAGCTAGCTAGAAGTCCTAATGCTAGTGCTATAAACATGGCTTTTACTAACACATTACTAATGCTCTCATGCAAGTTAGGGAAGAGAAATTAAAACATGAAGCTTCTATCCCTAGGAAGTTAGAAGATGGTTGGGAGCCCATCATTAAAATGAAGGTGAATGATTTTGATTGCAATGCTTTATGTGATCTTGGTGCTAGTATTTCTGTTATGCCTAAGAAACTTTATGATATGCTTGATTTAGCACCTTTGGAACACTGTTATTTGGATGTTCACCTTGCTGATAATACTATAAAGAAACCTTTGGGGAGAGTTGATGATGTTTTTATAATGGTTAACAACAACCTTGTCCCCGTTGATTTTGTTGTTTTGGATATTGAATGCAATGCTTCTTGTCCTATTGTTTTGGGAAGACCTTTCTTAGAACTGTTGGTGCTATTATTGATATGAGAGAGGGGAATATTAAATATCAATTCCCACTCAAGAAAGGTATGGAACACTTCCCTAGAAAGAAGATGAAGTTACCTTTTGATTCTATTGTTAGAGCAAATTATTCTGTTGATGCTTCTTCACTTGGAAACACTTGATTCTTACTTTCTGCGCCTAGCTGAAAGGCGTTAAAGAAAAGCGCTTATGGGAGACAACCCATTATTTTATTTCTGCAATTTTTCTTTTCTTTTTGAGTCAAGGAGTTGTTTACTTCTGTAACAATTCCTTTGTATCTTTATTTTATCGCATTGTTGTGCCAAGTGGAGCCTCTAATAGGAAGATGATGCTAGATTTGGATTTCTGCGCAGGAACAGATTTCTGCTGTTCACCGTTTTACTTCTGTAAAATCACAGAAAAATTATTTAAATCTGCAAATTTTTGTGCGTGATCCTCAGATATGTACGCATCTTTCGTTAGTTTTGAGTTTTTCGATCTGAGCAACGTAAGTGCCTCGAAAAAATTCGTCTTTTAGACTGTTCTGTTTAGACAGATTCTGTCTTTTATTTTTCGCATTCTCTCTTTTACTAGTGTTGAGTGGAATTTTTTTTAGGGTGAAGAGCTTCACATAACATCAGTGGCAGTAGCTAATGTTAAAAGTAACGGTCATGTTTGTGTCCTTATAGAACATGTGAGTTTTTGATTGTGCACTAACCCTCTAATGAGAATTACTCTGAGTTTGGTGTGGCGGAAGTTTTCAAGGGTCAAGAGAGAAGGATGATATAATGTGATCAAGAAGAGTGAAGAGCTTAAGCTTGGGGATGCTCCCATGGATCACCCCAGCATATTTCAAGAAGACTCAAGCGTCTAAGCTTGGGGATGCCCAAGGCATCCCCTTCTTCATCAGCAACTTATCAGGTCATCTCTAGTGAAACTATATTTTAATTCTTTCACATCATATGTGCTTTACTTGGAGCGTCTGTGTGCTTTTATTTTCAGTATTTTATTTTTCTTATGGTCAACTTGATTGGACCCTAGCATTCTTGATTGGGAGAGAGACACGCTCCGCTTTTTCATATGAATACTCCTATTTTCACTTATACTTGTTGAGTATTCTTATCTAGCTATTGCTATGCTTTTAGCTCCTGTTTTGCATGCATCTCTTATTCAGAGCTGTTAGTTCTTTTAAAGAAAGTACTCTCTTGCTTCACTTATAATTGTTTGGAGAGTTTATGTTGAAATAAGTTGATTGGTGTTTGGTTGGAACAGAAAATGTTGCATGTGGTAGATGGTATAATGGAAAAAGCTTACATATTCTTGTAGATCACTGTATTGGATAATTTGATACTTGTCAATTGTTTTGAGTTATCAAGTAGTTCATGTTTAAGCTTTTGTATCATGTAGTTAAAACCTATTAATGAAGAACTACGTAAAGCTCGTTGAAATTTGGTTTGCATGATTGGTATCTCTAAGGTCTAGATTTTTCTAGTAAAAGGGTTTGGTTAACAAGGAGACAGTGTAGAGTCTTATAATGCTTGCAATATGTTTTCATATAAGTCTTGCTGTGTCGGTTGATATCCTGTGTTTGCTTCAAATAACCTTGCTAGCCTAAACTCTGTACTGAGAGGGTTTCCTTGCCACTCCAAGTAAATTTTTCATGTGCTACCTTTAAACTATTCAAAAACTATTACTCCTATTTTGTGTCAATGTTTACCAAGCTCATGAGGACGGGGTGGATGTCTTTATGTCAACTGTCAAACAGACTTTACCACCGGACTAGCGGCATATACATTCGCTTATCCATTAATTTTGTAAAAAGAGCTGGTAAATGGGGTGCCCAGTCCCAATTAATTACAACTTTAACCGTTTAATTCTCTTCACATTTTTGCCCTGATTTATCAGTCAAGCAATGACAAATAGTGAAATATCTGCATGTGTAAAGAAAAGAGAAGAGGGATGATCTGTCTTGCTGGTAGATATAACGTCCTTCATGGGAGCCGCACTTAAAAGTCTGGTTGGCAGGGGTCATATTGTACTTTTCCATTTTCTGATTCGTTGACAATTCACAAACACCTCCCAAAACTTATTTACTCTCTTTATGATTTCAAATACTTAAAAAGCTCTAGCACATGATTTAATCCCTGCTTCCCTCTGCGAAGGGTCTTTCTTTTACTTTTATGTTGAGTCAGTTTTCCTACTTCTTTCTATCTCAGAAGCAAACACTAGTGTCAACTTTGGTGCAACAATTTTTATATGCTTGTATATTGCACTCATTATATTGCTTTGTGTTGAAAAATATCCATGAGATATATATGTTGAAAGTTGAAAGCAATTGCTGAAGCTTAAATCTTCCTTTGTGTTGGTTAAATACCTTTTACTTAGAATCTATTGCTTTATGAGTTAACTCTTATGCAAAACTCTTTGATGCTTGTCTCGAAAGTACTATTCATGAAAAGTTTTTGCTTATATGATTCATTTGTTTGCTCATTATCTACTTGCTAGCAAACTATAGACCATTGACCTGGATCACTTCATTCATAACATGTGCTTTACAATACTATTTGATCAAGATTATGATGGTAGCATGTCACCTCAGAAATTATTTAGTTTTTATCTTTTTACCTACTCAAGGACGAGTAGAACTAAGCTTGGGGATGCTTGATACATCTCAAAATATCTATAATTTCTGATATTCCATGTTGATATTATACCAATTGTTACATGTTTTACATACACTTCATAGCATTTTTATGCATTTTCTGGGACTAACCTATTAACAAGATGCCACAGTTTCAGTTCCTGTTTTCTGCTGTTTTTGCATTTCAGAAAAGCTGTTCTGGAAATATTCTCGAAATTGGACGAAACCTGGACAGGACCTCCTATTTTTCCAACACGGACACGAAGTCCGAAGGAGAGACGGAGGCGACCGAGGAGGGCGCCACACCCTAGGGCGGCACGGCCCCCTCAAACCGCGCTGTGGTGGGGTGTGGGCCCCCGGGTCGCTCCAGCCGCCGCCCTTTCACCTATTTATTCATCTTCACGGGAAAACCCTAGACACCCGAGCCTCCATCCACGAAAAGTTCTGTAGCCGCCGTCGTCATCAACCCTAGCTCGGGAGGGTTCAGAAGCTCTTCCCGGCACCCTGCCGGAGAGGGGAATCATCACCGGAGGGCTCTACATCACCATGCCTGCCTCCGGAGTGATGCGTGAGTAGTTCATCTTTGGACAACGGGTCGATAGCAGTAGCTAGATGGTTGTCTCTCCACTTTATGCTATCATGTTTAGATCTTGTGAGCTGCCTATCATGATCAAGATCATCTTATTGTAATGCTACATGTTGTGTTTGCTGGGATCCGATGAGTATTGAATACTATGTCAAGTTGATTATCCATCTATCTTATATGTTATTTATGATCTTGCATGCTTTCCGTTACTAGTAGATGCTTTGGCCAAGTAGATGCTTGTAACTCCAAGAGTTAGTATTTATGCTAGATAGTGGGTTCATGCCTCCGGTAATCTGGGAGAGTGACAGCAACTTCTAAGATTGTGGATGTGCTGTTGCCACTAGGGATAAAATAACCGATGCTTAGCTTAAGGATGCGCCGTTAGGTCTAATGTAATTGTTTACATTACGCACATTACTTGGAGGTGGATTATTAGTCATAGACGCTGTTGGATAATGGTCTATCTATTTTGTCGTAATGCCCACATGAATATCATAGTAATCATCATGTCATATATATGCATTGTCATGCGCTCAATATTTTGTCAATTTCCCAGTTGTAATTTGTTCACCCAGCATGTTAGTTATCTTTTATGGAGAGACACCACTAATGAACTGTGGACCCCAGTCCATTCTTTTACACTGATAATACAACCAACTACAATCATTGTTCCTTTTCATTCTCTGCAATTAAACACTACTTTCCACACCATACGTTTAATCCTTTGTTTTCAGCAAGCCAGGAAGATTGACACCCTTCCTGTTTCGTTGGGGCTAGTAGTTTGATTGTGTTGTGTGCAGGTTCCACGTCAACAGCCGAACTCCCTTCCACACGCAAGTACTTTTCTGGCACCGTTGACAACCTTCAGAAGTGCTTCTTACTCCTACTGGATCTGATAACCTTGGTATCTTACTGAGAGAAACTTGCTGCTGCACTGCTTCATACCTTCCTCTTGGGGTCTCCCAACGAACGTGTGTCCCACGTCATCACGGACGACTTCACCATGTGAATCTTGCTTGTTCTTGAACATCCACTTGGTTCCAATGATATTATGGCATTTGTCTTTGGGTCTCTCAACCAATCACCACACTTTGTTGCGCTTGAAGTTGTTCAACTCTTCATGCATGGCCGCAACCCAATCCATATCTTCAAGAGCATCATATACCTTGAGAGGTTCTAAGCTAGACAAACAAGAGACATGACCACAAAAGTTAGATAATTGATTTCGTGTGGACACATCCCTACAGATACTCCCAAGGATATTCTCTTTGAAGTGTTGTTGATGATCCAATTTTGATGCACGCGGATGACCCGGCGTTCCATGGCTTAACAATTGTTTCACCAACACAAATATCTTCATCATTGCCTTCATCTTTTTCATGGTCAACCCTATGTGGAGTACTTGGAATTCTGGGTTCATGATGTTCTTGTTCACCACTAGATTTGGGCGGATCTTGACCATTTTCTTGATCATGTGGATGAAGATCTTGATCTTGTTCTTGTTCTTGAATAGCTTGTTGATCAATTGTTGAGGTGGATGGCTCAACTTGAGTCGAACTTTTTCCTTGTTCTTGAGTATCAACAATAGTTTCTTCAATAGGAATAAGTTCTCCTATGCCCATAGTTCTTATGGCTTGAGATGGAGCTTCATCACCTACATCATCATGATCAATATACCCCGCTTGGGAGCCATTATCCTCGTCAAAATCCACATTCATAGACTCTTCAACACACCTAGTAGATATGTTGTAGACCCTATAAGCATGAGAGTTTGCGGCATATCCAACAAGTATACCATCGAAAAATCTAGACTCAAATTTAGCAATTTTGCAACCTTTAATGTAAACATGGCATTTGCAACCAAAACACGAAAGTAAGATACACTTGGCTTTTTACCGGTAAGGAGTCCATATGGTGTCTTTTCCATGAGGGACGAAAGTAGAGCCGGTTTGAGTAGTGGCAAGCGGTGTTGATGGCTTCGGCCCAAAAATTATATGGAGAATGAAATTCGGCCAACATAGTTCTTGACATATCAATAAGAGTGCGATTCTTCCTTTCGGCAACACCATTTTGTTGGGGAGTATATGCAGCGGAATATTGGTGTTGAATGCCCTCCCCGCTGAGGAAATCATCCTTAGTGTAATTCTTGAACTCCGTCCGATTGTCACTTCTTATTGCCAGAATCTTGGAGTCATATTGACGTTGGACTAGGGTTGCAAACTCAATGAATATTTGTTGTGTTTCACTCTTCCTCTTGATATAGAAAGTCCAACAATATCTTGAATAATATTTGTTGTGTTTCACTCTTCCTCTTGATATTGACGTTGGACTAAGGTTCTTCTCCCCTTGGATGCAAGTGGCTAGGCCCTTCTCAAGTTGGGCCTTCAACCTAGTGTTCTCCTCCATAAGAGATGCTTTCATACATAAAGGGTAGTAGCACAAGCATTTGCATCTTTATCATTATGTGGAGTGGTGAAGCTAGCATAGATGTATTGAGCTTGCAATTTAGCATATGACTCCTTGAGCTTGGTGAGCTCACTTGAGGTCACCTTGTGGGTTTCCCTAAGTTGCTCAAAACTCTCAAAGAGTTTGTTATGACTTTCTACAAGCTCATCATTTTAATTTTTAGATCATTAGAAATTTGAATAGAGGTTTCACGGTTTTTTCCCTTGGATAAATCCTTGGCATGGATCTCCTCAAGTTGCTCTGAACACTTGCTCCTCAACAAGTTGTTCCTCTAGTTCACCAATTTTATCGGCATGATCACATGCATGCCCTTCGAGCTCACAAATTTTATTTTCCTTTTCCTCAAGGAGATTCTTGGCTTCTCCATATTGATACATGAGAGACTCAACCATTTTCTTGGTTCGACCTTGGAGCTTGTTCACAAAGAGGGTAATCATGTCCTCTTCTTCTACATTTTCCCTACATCCTCAACATAATCCAATAGAGATGGTTTAGAGGAGATAGCAATTTTAGGTGGGGAATTCACCTTTGTTTCCTTGGCCATAAGGCACATAGGCTTGGAGATCTTTTCGTCGTTCGGAGCGGTGAAGAGGGGTGCCAATGAAGGAGGAAGGTTGCCCATTGCAAGAGTTGACATGCCTACTTCTTCACTTGTGTCATTATCCTCCTCGCCTCCGGACTCGTACTCCTCTTGTGTGGATGCCACAAGAACCCTTTGAGGTGACCTCTTGATGATTTTATTGGGCTTGGGGTGGTACTTGTTCTTCTTTAGGATGAGTTGGCCTCCATGATCCTCCCTTCTATCATAAGGGCAATCCTTAATAAAGTGATTGTCCTTCCCACAATTGAAGCAAGTTCTTTTCTTTGGTGTGGTGGTGGATTCCCTTGACGTGTTGCTCTTGAAATTTCTTTTGCTCCAAAACTTGGTGGCAGCAAGAGCTAAGCACTCATTGAGAGCACCTTCCAAATCTTCTTATTGTTCAATGCTTGAGCTTTCTTTATATCTTGGATGTTCTCCCACATGAGCCTTCAAGGCAAGGTTCTTTGTGGCACGAATTTGGTTGATGGAAGACTTGGAATTGGCCTTCAAGGTATCATAGGTGACGAATTGTGCCAAGATATCATTGGGAGACATTATTGTATAATCCACTCTAGCATGAAAATTCATCACCATATTTTCATTTCATGGAACCATGGTCTTGAGGAACTTGGCCTTGACCCATTAATCATCCATATCCTTCTTTCCATTCTCCCTCATGGTCACAACAAGCTTGGTGAGTCTTCGGAAGAGATCGGTTGGAGTCTCTTCTTCTAGCATTGATGGGGGGATTATAACCGGTAGCCCATGAAGAGGGAAGCATGACCCGCCAGGCAGGAGGCCGAGCGAGGAGAGCTAACCATCACCATGGGCCGGGTTGCACTGATGGGCCGGAGAGCTTGTCGGTAACCCAGCCTACACAAGGAAAGTTACAGAAGACCTGGAGGCGGTACGCATCACGGAGTCCAAGACTTGGAGGACACAAAGACTAGAAGAACTAGAGTAGGACTCCAAGTACGGGAATAACTCGGCCTTACCTTGTAAGCGACCAGGAGACCCGAATGTCTTTATAAGCCAGCTCCTAGGTCATTGAGAGATAAGCCTAATAAGATAGAGAAAATAGAGAGAGCTCAGGAGATAGAGCTCCCACGTCGAGTCATCTAAACTCCGACGACCATCGCCATTGGCGCCCCATGTAATCTATTATCATATAATGAGTTATAGCAGGACGTAGGGATCTTCCATCGAGGGGACCTGAACCTAGGTAAAAAACCTTCTCCCTCGTAGAGCTCGACCAACTCCTGAACACCGAGTCGCCTTGCCCCCAACTCAAGTTACCCCCTGGTAACATCTGCCGTGACAATCCCACGACAAGCATTATGAAATTGTCCACTTGATGTTGAAAGACAGCCATGTTGGAGCGTTGAATGCCCTCATTTCCTTCATATACAGATTCGAGGTAATCCCAAGCCTCCTTGGTGGTTTTGAGAGTCCGCACTTGATCTTCATCATTGGCGGTCATGGCACTCTCAAGCATGTATTTAGCGGTTGTATCAAGTTGTTCATCAATCTCTTCTTGCTTTGTCAAGTTTTTGGGATCAACCGGTTTGAAACCTTGTACAACCACCCTCCAAAGATGCACCGATGAGCTGCGAAAATAAGACTCCATAAATTTCTTCCAAGAGAAATAACAAGTATTATCAAGCTTAGGAGGCGGTCTACTTTGGTTGGTTATATGAGCATGGTTGGGTGGAACTTGAGTGAGATATGAAGTAGGTGGAGCAAAGTTCAGAGGGGGCTTATCATTAACATTAGCATTTTCATTCTTCTCCTTATCAATCAAGGTCTCAACAATAGAGTCATTGGTTGATGAGGAGGCATTTTGATTATTAATGACCCGAGTATACACATCATCCACCATTTTGCCTCTCATGAACCCAAAGAGTTCTTTCAAGGCTTTCATGGTGACCGAGCGTCATCCTCGGTCGAGGTTAACCCCGCTTCACTTAATTCTATTTCAAGTTTTTCTTGCTTAATTTTATCTTGTTTCTCTTTAGCAAGTTTTACTTCCTCCTTGGCATTCATCCTCCTCTTTAGGCGATTAAGCCCTTAATAAAGTGACCTTGCTCTGATACCAATTGAAAGGATCGAGTAGGTTGACTAGAGGGGGGGTGAATAGGCAACTACAAATTTTCATTTTCTTTAATCAAATTAAGGATTTGCTCAAATATAAGTTCTCTAGATATGCAACTAGGTGCACAGCCCTATATGATGAGCCAGATATAAGCTAGCAAGATATTCTAAACAAGTTAAGCTAGCAATACAAGTAAAGGAAGGTTAAGAGATAACCACATGGTGACGCGGAGATGTTTACCGAAGTTCACTTCCCAATGGAAGCTATGTCTTCGTTGGAGCGGTGCGGGGTCACAAGTGATCCCCGAATAGCCTTGATATGGCACACCGTATCTCCCTCGTGTTATCCTCCAATGAGGAGATCCACGAGTCACTATATGATGCCCTCGAGGTCGGCAACAAATCTTTACAAGGATGAGGCACACTCCTCAACCGAATTGGAGGCTCTCACCAAATTCCCACGGCTCCCAAAGACACAAGAATCACAAGGCCGGGGCACGCTCCACAACTCAATTGGAGGCTCCTGGCTAGTCCCCGCGGCTCCCAAAGCCACAAGAACGACCACGGCCGTCTAGGGTTCCAACGAACCCAAGAGTAAAAAGTTCCTCAATGGAATGGATGGGGAAATCAAATCGCTTTGGTGGAAGTGTAGATCTAGGTCAACTCTCCCAAGTCCTAGAAGGACAAGGTGTTTGAGTGGGTAGGGAGAGAGATCTATGAGTTTTAAGTTTGCAACAATGGAGGGCAAAGATATTCTGATCGGGTACCTCTCTTGGAAAAGAAGAGGCGACTTAAATAGGTCCACTAAAAAACTAGCCGTTTTGACCGAAAACGTGCAGTCCGGAATAGATCC
This sequence comes from Poa pratensis, assembly GCA_947311845.1. Taxonomy (NCBI): domain Eukaryota; kingdom Viridiplantae; phylum Streptophyta; class Magnoliopsida; order Poales; family Poaceae; genus Poa; species Poa pratensis. The sequence continues at coordinate 68,904,541 of CAMZMU010000128.1, read as the reverse complement.
GGATCTGGCTCGGAATTCCGGGTGGCTCAAAAAATCCGGATGTCTACCAACTGAATCCGGACTGACATCAGAAAGGAAAAGTTCAGTCCGAAATCAGTTCGGAATCCATCCGGAAAATTCCGAGTGGTTCGAAATTCCGGACCAAATCCGAGCTACTCGGATTTCGTCCAGTTTGGCCTGTTTTTCAGCAGATCTATTTCCTGTCTTTTTCCACCAAGGTTGTAGGAAGGCTGTGGGGAGCAAATATGGTTTGTGATCATGCAAAGATGATTTCCCCAAGCTTTCCAAAGAGTAAACCCTCTTGATAGTACGGCTTCCCTACGACTCAATAAATTAAATCTTCGGGACACCGGCTTCAATCTTTTCTCCTTTTGAGGGGTCAACCATAGCCATGTGCATTTCATCAGTTGTACCTGTAGTACTTTAGCACACGGTAAGATCATCACTTATGTTGCTAACAAACACCCAAAACTTAGATTAGGAGGCACATGTCCTTTCAATCTCCCCCTTTTTAGTGTTTGATGACAACATAAGGATTTGCATAGAGATATATATAGTATGATCAATGCAATAGATTTACAAAACATAGACAGGCTCCCCCTTGATGTGCACTAATAAGAGTTGCATTTGAATACATAGAGTACACAACAAGGATCAATACTCCCCCTATATTTTATAAACCAATAATATGTGCAACATATAACAATAATGCATAATCATGATGAAGTTGCACAAAATGAGGTAAGACATGATAATATGAATGTAAAATACCACACACAAGATATCTAAAGATATAAACGGTGAGACCCATTGAGCGCACCACAGTGATTTGACCTTTCTGGTCGTCCGATCTTTCCCGCTACACACGTCCGCACCGTCCGATCCCCGTCTGTTCCTGGAGTCGGCATGAACAGAAATCAAGCTTAACTAAAACAAAGACTAAACTAGTCGGTGCCATAAAACACAACCGTCAAGCATACACAACCTGTCGGATTGCTTGCAAATTGAGCACTCTATCTATGATCCTAAAATGGAACTTAAACGATCTGATTTTATCTATAAACGAACCAAAGACATGGGATCGAATAAATTGCAGAAAAGAAGAGATCTAATGATACAAAAGTTCTCATCGTAGTTTCTGTAAGTCTTTGTCTCAAAGTAGAGCTTTACATCTCAACTTCTCTTCATACTTCTGGTGATAACTACACAGAAGACCAAGCCCGCACAAGCAAAGGTAACCTCAAATGTGTCAAAAAAGACCCATGAGCCACCCCCTCCAACGAATGTGAGTCTAAGACACTGAATGTACTCCATCGTCATACTGTTGAGAAAGAAGAACATGGGTATAAAATAGCAAAATGTGGGACCAATGTGTCTTTATATATTAGGCACTGGTTATTAGTGTTCGACTCCAACATCTAACTCTCCGCTTAGCTGTGTACACATATTCGTCACAGCTTTAACATCTCCTTTCACCGGTTCTCCTTCTTGATTCAATCCGGTCAGAGAATGTACTAGTGTACATATATGTCGTCATGAAAGAGTCGAAAGACACATAAAACAAAAAAACTTAACTTTTGAACATTTTTTCCCTATTCGGTCAGCCATGGAAAAAGACATACTAAAAACCTGGATTAATAGCTAAAATTAAATAAATAGTGTACTATTGTCGTCCAATCAACAGATATTCCATTTTCAGGTCACTTACCAGATCGAGTGAAAAGTAAAGTCTTCTGCTAATCGGCTTTTTGTGACTGGATAAGACAGCCAAATCTAATCACGGTAAAATGAATGCACCAGGATGGTAAGTAGGGTAAGTGGAAAACATGGATATCACACATCATCACGTCAAAAGGCGCTTCATGCCGATTTTTACAGGTTTAGCTGAGCCAATGAAAACAGAAAATGATGTTGCCGGTTTCAGATCGATATGTTGGGTACAATGAAATCATGTTATTTCAAACATCCGGAACGAGCAATACAAATTACAAGGATAACACATGCGAACATATCTGTCTTTGTTGTCTACCAACCTTCGCAATGGCCATTGCTCGAATTCATCCTTGATAGGACGATAAATTTCAGCCGGTAACGAACGTATTGATCTTATCAAACACTCGGCTAGTCCTTTCTAGCCATACCGATCGCGCCGTGAGTAGGATTAGCGCATTCATCTCTTTTCTGTTAGCCAAAGGAACTACTCTGATGATCTCAGGCCACCAATCATTGAGAGCTACGGTGGCCAAGAGTGTGAAGCAATGGACCCTATTAAGTAGGAGAGTGTGATACTGCGATACCACACTTCCCTTCCCTAGAGTTGGAACTTGATGGAGAACTCGAGTGTAACCAAATTCTTGTAAAGCTCCTTCTCTACCTAAATGGAAAGACACGCGATTCTCATGCGTGTTTCTGAAAAATACAAGGATAACATCGCTTTTCCCCCTCTGAATGGAGGTTTTCACACTTTCACTGTCATTCGTGCTTTCCAGTGATTACTTTTGCCTGCCAGGAAACAAAGTGGCACTGCTGTCACATCATTGTTCGCCCTACTTTGCTAATTGGTGGAGTAAATGGTCACCGTTGATGTCTATACTCTGGGATGCTGATCGGTGTAAGAAGGATCAATGAAGCAAGTGTAAGCACAGAGAAGGATCCAAAATAATCGGGGGACTGTCAATTATGCATGTATTAGTGCTTGTTGCACTTGCACCGGAATAACAACTTTGCGCCATCTAAACAAGTCAAATAATTATGACAGTTCACTGTCCTATCTGTATGTCCATTTCTTTAGAACCTCAATCTGTTTTTTCAGCTCAAATAATTAAGAACATATATCTTTCAGAATCCACTAAATTCAGTACCTAATATGTGCACTCTTTTTCGGTAGTGTCAACATGATCCCAGATAGGTAAATAGTACGTACTTCTATATATTCAGATTGCATCCAAGATTGGAAGGATGTCACAACTCACAGCTCAAAACCAAATGTCATCATTGACCATTGTGGTCTGCCGAACAGAAATGTGTGTTCTTTAAGCATGTACTCTACTACGGAATGGACGGAAGATATTCAAAGATGAGTTAAACACAATCAAACATGATTTAGATGGTGATGTCCTAATATTCTGTTCACTGGCCATTTTTTTCTGAAAACGTACGCAGAAGTTAGAAAATGGCACATGAAAAAAAGTTTAAACATGATGCATGTTTAGAGTATTGGAACGGGGAAAAAGGTTTTGCCCTAATCTATTAATTAAAAAGAAGAGAGTTGCCCGGTTAATTAACAGAAACAAAAACCGATACAACAAAATCACAACCACAAGCAAACAACTATCAAGCAAACAACCACCCGACCACCAACAATCTCTCGCCCAATCTATTACAACCACAAACTAACAACACGAACAATCAAGCAAAAACAGAAGCTTTCTTTGCCACGACGAGCATATTTCTTGTCCTCCTTGGAGACTTCTCCAACTTCATTATAACACCCTCCAAAGCCATCCCGACCAAGACGTAAGCAATATCCTTCCCATATCCAGGACAAACCACCTCCAAATCGACGAGCAAGTCACAAACCTCTCCTTGCAAAACATACCCTCAGAATTAGGTGCCAACATACCTGTCTTATCAACCTGGTCACTCAAATATGAGAAAGTGACAGAGAAGCAACCAAAGAAAATTGCTATCGTAAAGACACACATCGCGTCATCAATATTGCTATTTGTACAAAAAAAAAATCATGACCACGGTAGGATACATGCTACAACAACAGATGGTTCACATCCATTTCCCTGATGACACATCAGCAGTAATGTCATGTATGCTGAGCTTTCCCTTGCAGAACCCAAAATATAATGCCGTATGAGAATACAAACTGAGAGTGTGAGATAGCCCTCTGCCCCGCTCTTCCTGAAGTTACAGAACATAGACAGCGCTTTACTGCTGCGACCAGACTTGCACAAACCGAAAAGAATCTGGCTATACGCATAGTAAGACACACATCCAGCAGGAATCCGTATTTACAAGAACCAAGAATACCTCATACGGCACTTCGGAACCATCGTTTTTTCCACAAGGACTCGAACTATGGCCTTATCAGTGGGCAGCCTCAGCAAGTAAACCAGCCTCAACATTAATTCGACAGAGACTTCTAGGCTTCTAGCCACCGCGGTGGCCCAGCCGGAGCAGCCCGTTAAAAGCCTGTTGAATCTCGGGCGTTTGATGCCGGACCCAAGCTGCGCATGGAAGATGATATACATCGCCCGCAGGCCACCTGAAGGGCGCCCGATAATGGGCGGCGAGTCATCCTGTTTCTTTTCTCTTATATTTTTTCATTTCTTTTATTACTTGTTTCTTTATTTTTCTGTACGTTTTCTTTTCTGTTTTTCTTTTCTTTCATTTTCACCTTTTTCGATTTTTGAAAAAAAATCCTATTTGAAAAATGTTTAGATTTGGGAAAAAATCAAAGTCGAAATTTGTTCACATTTGAAAATTGTTTAAATTTAAAAATGTTTAGATTTGAAAATGTTCAAATTCTTCACATTCAATTTTTTTCTAAATTCTGAAGTTGTTCACATTCAAAAGTTTTTCAAATTAAAATTTGTTCACATTCAACAATTGTTCAAAATTTTAAATCTCAAACATTATCAAAATCACAAAAAGTGAAAAATATAAAATAAAAAATAAAAAGGAAAAAGAAATGAGAAAAGAAAAAAAGAAGGAAAAAAAAGAAAAAACGAAATTGAGAACCAAAGAAAATGAGCCGGCCTAGCAGCACGGCGTGGCCGTCTTGCGCCGCCTGTGGGCGATATATATAGGAATTGCGGTTGTGCATTTGCGATATCATCACCACAACACTAATCTCGCGATTCACGTAAGCTCACAGGAGAACTCCGTAGCCGGCCAAGCCCAGCCGCCGAGGTATGCCCCCTCTTTTTAGTTTTTCGTGTTCTTTTTTCTTCTTTATTTATTTCCTGTTTTCCATTCTTTTTTCTATTTGTTTTTATTTTTATTTTGTTGCTTTCATTTTATTTAGTTTATTTTTTCTTTACTTTACTTTTTATGTTTCTTCACGAATTATAAAGAGGAAAAAAGGGTTTCATTTTGATTCTCCAATTTGGAAAATCACATATTAATTTCTTCCATATGAACTGCAAAGTGTGAGGATTCAACGAATTTCCCTCCCTCGAACTACATTACTTAGAACAACTAGAAAATTAATATAAGATAAGCAATAAATCAATAAAGAGTAGCAGAATAAGAAATTCAAAAGTTAGGAAAATTGCTCACTAGGCTTCTTGTTACGGTGAAATTGCTTCATGCCTGATTCTCCCATTTCACCTTTGGTTATAGTATCCTTTAGTCCTTGGTCATTTTGATTTTTGGTTATGGTTACGGTCAATGATATACCTAACCATATGTCTTTTGGTTAATATGATTAATAAATTGTTCACCAAGCTAACTCGTTATTATAGTTTCTTAGATTGCTCGTGGCCCAACCCAGCACACATTCCTTCGCTTGTTGTCCGCCCTCTTGAACATCGCTAGTCATCAAACAAACATACATCATGAGTTGTGACTCACAGCCCCACACACTTCATTGCATGTGATATATATCTTGACTTTTGCTAACTTATGGTTTTTCAAATATATGTCTATTAATTTATGGTCTACTTTTCATATTTTAGATCATATGACCATACATGTAAATTTAAATTTTAAAGTTCGCCTTAACTATGATTAGATTGGCTATTATTGAAATTGAACCAAAATTGATTCGTTATTACTGAAACTAAACTGTATTTTTATACAAAATCTATTAATTGAAGTACTAAAATTGTATTAAAAAAACATATGAACCAAGCAAAATTAACCACTGATTGAGATAAGTGGGTTTAGGCCATAATCTTATATGGAGCTACACAACTTTCAGCCCACTACGTTTAAAGACCTTCCCGACCGGCGCCTCTCTTCTAGAAACTCCACCGACCTAAACTGACATGCTCTATGAAGACTCCCTGAAGATTCCCTTAAACAAAACGCACAATGAAAGAAAATTGCAAGATCGTATTGGACATACAAGGCATAAATTAACATACCCTAATATGCAAGATGGAGACCCCTGCCGAAGACTATAAGTATCGGAGGCAATCCATCTAGAAGATCATCGTTCACACACGCACATTCACCCCCAAGTCGAAGCTCTAGTCTTCGTAGTCGCCATAATATAAATCCTAGATTCATGCTCCCATGTTGATCACATCTATAAGTTCGACGGGATCATCATGTAAATCTTGTACAATCTTGTGATCACAACGGAATAAAGTCTGAGAGAGCTTCACCATCGACATTGTTTTTGACCCATCCCTGTTGACATGTGCCTCTCCCGCCAAACAAATAAACCCTCTTTGTTTTGCCGACGTGAGATTGCCATAGGACCAAAAACAATCCTTCAACAATTGGCGCGCTAGCCGCCAGGTAAGGGGTACGTGTGTCATACTGATCAGCTATACTCCATCCATCATGGGGAAGCAAGTCGATCAACATACAGGTCGGCCCGATGACCACATCACCACGATCAATCACGCGGATGTGCATGTCGGATCACGTCACCTTTCCAAGAAGGACGTCGTCTACCTGCAGGTCTGGTCGGCAACACTTCTAGAAGGAGGGTAACCCTGCCATGCACGGCAGGGGTCTCTCATACGATAGAAACCATGGTGCCAATATCGTCGGATGCTACACACACCGCTCGGGGGCTCCATACATGAACCACTTTACCCCGGCATGAATAAGGCACCTCGAAAGTTACTCGGTCCCTCGGCACATCTCTCGAAAGCTATGCCGGAAATATCAGACTTCTCACATCGCCACCCACCTTCGGGACATCCTCGAGGAGAAACAAGACCTGAATACCCTACATTACCTCTTGATTTGGTTACCCGATCTTCGCACCAGTCCTGGAGCCTCGTCCGCCCAGCCCCGGAGGTCACGGGCACCAGCTGCCGACACGGCCGGTACACCAACCGATTGGGGCTGGGCTGTCCGATGACCCAACCTCCCTAGGTAGGATATTGCCTCCACGAGCCAAGGGAGTACAACCAGCCAACTGTTGCCTTTTAGATGCACGTATCGTGACCCAGACACCATATTCCCAGTAATGATTCTCCCATCTCCCAATGGAGCACGAAGACCCTGAGACCACGCAGTCGTAGGTGTTCGCATGCAGCTTCTGGCTTCTGTCGTGAAGGACCTCAGGAACACGAGGAGGAAAGGTTACGCACTATCCTTCTCCCCTGAAGTGCTTGCCTCGACTCAATAAAGGGTCGGCCTCCTGTCATCAAATAAAGGTAAATTATGATAACAAATAGTGATGCCGAATGGACGTATCAATTTCCACCACATGCCCCTATGTTTTTTGGAAGAGGTTGCATGCCGAAAATTACTTTTCATGGAGTGTCTTGTTCTAAGAACAATGTCAACACTCTGTCGACCATGTATGCTAAGGGTGATATGCTTATATCATCAATGTGTGTGTTTAGGTTGCTTGCCACACACTTTGTTAGAATTTCTTTAGGTATCTGCCATTGAGAGAGTGGAGTGCGAACATCTATTCATATACATATGAACATCTTAAACCTATATAATCATTTATATTTTTTGTGGCATACAATTGCTTTAGTATAAATCAATTTATAAATATTAAATATGATTTTAAGATTTACAAAAAATGCAAAAATTAAAAAATACTTACCTTTAATCGGTCTTGCCAATTGCAGACCGTCTAAGATTCACTTCAGTCGATAGAGTATTGGTTAAAGCATATATAGGAGCTCTCCGCGGTAACATGTCGACCTCGACACAACCAACCATACCAGTGGTAGTCTTGGAGATGGGCTTTATAGCCAGGAGAGCGGCGACCGACCGCAGATGGACGACTACTTGGTCGAGATTTTGGGACCTCCCATCTCCTATGTACCACTTATGACGAGTTGGAGCCTGCTCTCGCCTAAGGGGTGTTATATGGATCACCATTTGGTTCAGCCCATAATAAGTAAAAAATAATCCCAAATTTTTATTTGATTAATTTTGCATTATCAGTTTGATAATTAAGAAAATAGTTGATGACCCACAAGTATAGGGGGTGTATCGTAGCACTTTCGATAAATAAGGGTGTCGAACACAACGAGGAGCAGAAGGTGTTGGCAAGTAGTTTCGTATAAGGTTTTACTGCAAATACTAAAGGAAAAGTTTTTATTGATTTTTATAATAGCAAGTAAATAAAGTGCGAGCAAATAACAGAGAGCAATAATAATTTGAGAGAGTGGCCCAATCCTTTTTAGCAAAAGGACAAGCCGGTGGTGTTACTTATGATGGCTAAAACGTTACTGAGTACACACGGGAATTTCGTCAAGTCACTTTCGCTTCATACCGCTATTTAGTCTTTAATATTTTGATAAGTGTTGTGTGGGTGAACCTACGTTAATGTACTGCCCTTACTTGGACAAATACACACTTGTGATTAAACCTTCCTACACGCATCCGCAAATGCAAGAAGGTATTTAATAATTAACTAACCACAACTTTAAACTTCGGGATCCTACGCTCCCTTGTGCAATAGCTTACCAACGGGGTTTAGGTTTCCGTCGCTCCCGCAACCCCACAATAAGCAAACTAAATACACAATGCATTCTCCTAGGCCCATAAAGGTGAAGTATTATGTAGTCGACGTTCACATAACACCACTAGAAGAATAACACCACAACCTAAGCATCAAACTATTAAATACTACTCAACATAATTCCACTACTAGTGTCAAGACTTCTCCCATGTACTCAAGAACTAAATGAACTACTCATGAGACAACATATGGATCATGATCAGAGATGATAAAGTGATGAACAACAATATGGACATAAAAGTAATTCATCGGTAAAACTCACTAGTATCAACTACAACAAGTAGTCAACACCGGGAAAGTAATCCCCAATAAACCACACAAGGAGGAACCCTAGATGTCTCAGCGGAACGAAGTGGAGCGGCGGTGATGATGGTACTGGCAGTGGAGATGGTGTAGATGATGATCCCGATGAAGCCGGTGGCGATGACGATGGCGACGATTTCCCCCTCGGGAGGGAATTTCCCCGGCAGATTTCTTCCTGCCGGAGAGCTTTTCTCTCTCTGTGGTTTCTGCCCCGAGACGGCGGCGGAATATTTCTTCAAAGCGTCCCCCGTAATTTTTTAGATCACGGGGATGATATACGCGAGAGGGGGAGCTGGAAGCGACCCAGGGCGCGGTCTAGGGTTGACCGCGCCTGGGAGGCGTCTGGCCACCTGGTCGCTCCCCTCGGCTCCGTCTTCTGGCTCCCCTCGTATTCTGACAAAATAATATTCTCTGAATTTTCTTGGAATTTTTGGAGTTTTTGAAATCTGGTGACTTGACGGTGCTTTTCCAGCTGATTCCAGGCTCCGGCAGTTAAATCCTCCATAATCATTGAACATGCAAAATAAGATAAAATAACATAAATATTGTATTCTAATAGGAAATATATCAATGAATAACAGTAAATTATGATATAAAATAGTGATGCAAAATGAACGTATCAACTCCCCCAAGCTTAGACCTTGCTTGTCCCCAAGCGAAAACTAAGCTCGGTAAACATGACCACAGGTTTAATGAGTGACAGTGTCGATAATAAAGAATACGAACATTAAGCATCACTTAATTATCAAGCACTCATGTATCTTACACAGCAATCTTCTCATAAAACTTAACTTGAAACAGAAGAAGATGAACATACATGTAAAAGTGAATCAAGAAAATCTTACTTGAGTTGTGGCAACTACGTTCTTGGTCAAAGAACAATCAGCATTTCATACTTTATATCTCAAGCGGAATCTTAATATAATAGCTGTTAATTAGTAAATGTCTCATGTTTTAATAATGTCGGAGACTAGTCCCAGGAACTAGGGGTGTCTCTCAAATGCCAGGAATCGAGTAAGGGGCTGAACACAACGTCAAACAAATCCTCAACAACCTCGGCGACGGTGCTCGTCGAGCTTGGTGAGGAACATCACGACAGAGAAGGAACACGAGCCGCTACCCAGGTTCAGGCCCACCGCGAGGTGTAAAGACCCTACGTCCTGCTAAGATGTATTGCACTGCTTGGAGAGGTTCACAGTACAATATGCTTGCCGAGGGCATAGTTATGGCTATGGTGGACTATGGTGGAAGGAGCTCCGTCTTCTCCCTTCGGACGTTGCTGGTGGAGTGTAGAATGAGCTGATGAATGTCGGGCCTCCTCCTTGGTCGTACGCTGCCTCCTTATATACTGCCTCGGTCCTCTTCCCCGAAAACTACTGGCGGGAAGGGTATCCACATGGTGGCAAAGGTGGAGCACAGCGCACGGCGTCGGGGTCGTCCATGGACGCGGTCCATGGCAGAGAGCACGTCGTCTTGGCAGAAAAAACCACCGTCCATCCAGGACGGTGGGCTGGCGCTGCAGAGTCTCGTGGCGTGCCGCACGGTGATGTCATGCTTGGAGCGTAGCGGCGGCCGGTCGCTTTATCACCAAAATGGCAATCCTTGAAGTCTGCTTTGCTTGCCCCAGCTTTGTTGACTGCTTTATACACGAGAATGGCAACTGCGGCGTCATCGTCATCGCGCGCAGGCGCACGCGTCACTCTGCGGAGGGCGCAGAGCCCATGTGCGCTCTGCAGCGGGTGCAGGAGCTTTCTTCCACTTGAAGGAACCCCGCGAGGGCCTAGAGCCTCGCCGAGTTTCGGTAGTACTTGATGCCTCGCGAGGGAGTCCTCGCGAGGGTGGCGCGGAGATGCGCCATGACTTGGTGGTTTTCTGGGTAGGAAAGGCCCTCCCGAGGCTGAAGTCCCTCTCGAGGCCCCATTGGGCCGAGCGTCTGGTCCTTAGCAGAGCAGCTCAGCAGGGTGAAGAAACCCTCGCGAGGGTAAAGTCCCTCGCGAGGCTCGCCAGGCTGAACGCCTGGTCCTTAGTAGAATTTCCCGCGGAGCGTCGAGGGCTGTGGCAGGCCGGCCCATGATACCCCAGTTTCCACTAGGCCGACAGTAGCCCCCGGGCCCGCCATGGGCACGCTGGATTTTCACAGACGCAGGCGAATCGTCGTGGGCCCTAAGAAGCCTGCTTAGCCCGAGACACGTGGAGAGCTGCGGCCGGACACGATCCCACGATCTCCTCTGTAGTAACGGGCGTAGTGGTGGGTCCCGCCACATCCTGGCAACGGCTCGGTGAGCTGATATAAAGGCGGAGAGCTCGGCGCAGACGACCATTGCTCCAGTCGTTCCCCTTTCGCCTCCTTCTTCTCAGCGCACAATCCCCAAGCTCCTCCTTCGCAATCTCGCGCCAGTGGCGCCCAAGAAGGCTACCGTCTCCAAGAAAGGCAAGGCGGTGGTGCAGGAGAGTGAGCCTGCTGCGATACGGCAAGACGGCGACCTCGAGCCGGCTCTGACCGGCTTCCGCTTCAAGGAGGCGCAGCTAGACAAGGTGCGTCACATGGCGGCCTCAGAGACCAACGAGCACAGCGCTACGGTGCTCAAGTTGTCCGCCGGCGGCCTCTACCGCATCTTCATGCACACCCTCTACGCCGAGCTCGTGCCTCCCTTCTCCGACTTCTTCCTGGCGGTTCTGGAGCACTACCAGATCCAGATTCTTCACCTCCACCCCAACTCCATCCTCATCCTCGCCATCTTCGCCTATCTCTGCGAGGCGTACATTGGCATTCCGCCCTCGGTGGACCTCTTCTGCAGCTTCTACGCGCTCTGATTCACGGCGAACAAAGAGCGGTCGGGATGCGTGTCCTTTCGCATCACCAATGGCATGGGGGGCATCTACATCCCCATCGCGTGGGCCGGCGAGAACGTCATGACCAGCATGACGAAGAAGGTGGAGGACTTTCGCAAGCGCTGGTTCCTTGTGGAGGTCGGAAGCTAGAGTCCTTTCTTCGATCTGCCTGAGGCGCCTCCGACGAAGAGGGCAAGTTGGTCTTCCCAGACACTCACGGGCGCAGCGCTTGGCCCCGTGGTGATGCGCCTGAAGGACCTTCACGAGGCAGGCCTCACCGGGCAGATGGTGGCCAAGAACTTCGTGAGGCACCGCATCGCTCCACTCCAGAGGCATGCAGACTCGATGTGGCTATACTCCAACCAGAGGGACAAGATGCGCCTGAGCGCTACCCTCTTCACGCAGGAGGAAGTGAACAGCATCATGGAGGTTCTCTTCACATCTCCAGACATCCCCAAGCCTACCAACAAGACCGTTCCGCTCCACAGGCTTTATCTTGGGCGTCGCGTCTCGCTTGTGCAGACCATGCCAAAGTTTGACCAGTGGGGCCTGGTGCCTGAGGGGCATGTTGGGCCTCGCGAGGACCCGGAGTCAGCAGCGCAGGCGCCGGCAGCTGATGGCGAGGAGGAGGCGACGGAGACGCCTGCAGAGTCTAACGCAGGCGCGACCGGCGCCTCGGGAGGCCCCGCTTCTTCAGCAGAGAACTCGAGCACCTCGAAGGGTGTGTCGCCTGACGTTGAGATCCACGAGATCTCCTCGGGCAGCAGCGACCAGTTCGTGGTCGCCTCCTCGCAGCATGTCGAGGGAAAGGAGGAAAGCGACGATGATGATGTTTCGTCGGGCCACTGCGAGCCCCGCTCAAAGGCGATCCACGACAAGAACACCGGGGCTCGGGAGGAGGCAGCGGCCAGTGCCAAGGCGGGCCAGGCCAGGCCTGCCGAGGCTCAGAAGAGCACGGAGCCTAATGCTCCGCCTGCGCGGCGGATGCCGAAGAGGAAGTGGGTCGACACCGCAGTGCAACTCTTGTATTTCCCTTCTTTTTCGATGTTGTTCTTGTGTGGCCCTCTCGAGGGGCTTCTGAACTTTTTCCTCTCCAGGCGCCCCGAGGAGCCAAAGCGGCGGAGGCTCCGGAGGATTGGAGAGATCTCCAGTGTTGCAGCAGCGTCTGCAGCACCTACGTCTGATGCGGTGCCTCTCGAGGCTACCGCTCCTCCTCCCGAGACTGCGGCACCGCATCCCGAGGCGGAGGAGCGCCACGAGGAGGAGGAAGGTGAGGCGACGGCGCCGCCGACCTCGCGGCCTGACACCTCTCCTACGCAGCAGGAGAAGGTGACGGAGGAAGACGCGGCGAAGACCCCGTCGCCGGCGAAGGAGCGCGCGGCGGAGACAGCGACGTCGGCGGAGACGCGCGCCGATGTTGAGAAGGAGGAGGCCACCGCGCCGCCACCCTCCACCGAACGTAGGCCCTGAGGCACCGGTGGTGGATACTGAGGCTGCAGCAGGGGCGGCCTCAGCAGAGAAGACCGATCCTGCCCCGGGAGGGGAGGAAGATGCGCCCCAGGTGCAGAAGGATAGCGGGGTTGATGGCGAGGGTGCTCCGAGCCCCCAAAAAGCCCCCAGCGTGGATGAAGAAGGAGGCTCTCACCAGAGCCCCCAGGCGCGCCTCGAGGCTACTCCGAGCCCAAGGCGTGACGTTCCGGAGTCCACGGCAGGCGGCGACGCCTCCAGGCCTCCTGGCGACGCGTGGACCTTGGTCCTGCGGGGTCAGCGTCCAGTTGCAGTTCGCCGAGATGCTGTCTTTCGCTCAGCGAGGGAGCTTTTTGTTGGGCTTGAGGCCCAGCTCGCCGAGGAAGATCGTGCCAAGGCGGAGGAGGGCGCCGAGCTCGTGCGGGGCTGGACCTGCCTCCAGGAGATTGTCGAGCGCTGCCGCCGGAGGGACGAGGCGGCCCAGGCGCAGCGAGAGGAGGCGCTGCGCTTTGCTGAGGAGACCCGCGCCAGCGTGGTTGCCGAGGCCGAAGCGACCCTCGCGGACACTTCTGTGGTGACCCCGGACTAGCTGTCCGAAATACCCGATTATGCTCGACGCAACGATCCCGTGATCAGTCTGTCGTTGCACATAATCCGAACTGAATACCAAAGTTTACATCCATACAATACCGAGTTCAAAGTCTTACAAACCTGGCCATACAGGCCTAATTATACATAGGTGCCTTCAAGGGCCAAACCATCTTTATTCAGCGGAAGCTACGGTAGTAGGGCTAAACCAACTCGACAACACCCGACAGGCAGCTGACTTATGAAGATCTTAGTTCGCATAGACGTCGCCGAACTCCTCTTCAACGTAGGGCTCCTCGAAATCTGGCTAAGACAATAGCCAGGGACGAAACCAATATGAGTACATTTGATTGTACTCGCAAACTACCCCAACTTGAGTAGGCACTAGATTTTTATCTCTTAAAAACTTTTATTTGAAAAATCTAAAAACCTTTTTAATAAAAGGGGGTGAGAAGAAGTTTATAACCTATCCTTTAAGAAAACACCATTTTAGCTGTTTCTCCGGAGCTCCTCCGGTATCCAACCATAACCTGGTTATGGTTCCAAACCCCTCACCACCTCGTACCAACTCATTGGCACAGGTGGGAAATAACCCTTTCCAAGTCAATTTCCTCAACACAACTCCAGAGTTTGCAAAACTTTGCACATAGCCTTAGTAGTTCTTCCCAACTGTCCATATCCGAGGACTCGGCTATTCGAATAGTTTTACCCTCTGCAGAGGTAGTACGCTTTTCCCACACCCATCCGGTCACTCATCGTGTCAGCCACGTCCCGCCATACCGGAGGTATGCGAAGTTGAGTTCCCGGCCATAGCCTGTCCTTTGCTCATGCTAGTATAGGACCCTGCCGCTACGACACTTTCCACCGACACTCAAATCCTCAGAAACTAAGTGTGGGGACTCGTAGTTCTGCCCGGCGGACCCAAGGGAGCCCTTCAATCCTCTTCCTCCGACACATCCATACCGGCTTCCGGTAGACAACAATGAAGAGGACCCAGGTCAGGGGGTAGGTCCTCAGACCATCCCCTCATGGAACGAGGTCATCCTCGCTATTGAGGCATCCAGTACTAACACGAGCAAATTATATGACTACGCCCTTGCCCATATGTGGGTAAATGTGGTCGCACAGATTTTCGGCTGGGGATGTAAGTACAAGGACACAATGTGCATTTTTTTTTCTTTCCCGAAACAACACCATTCTCTGGTTCTTCACCTTCGTACCGACCTTTCGGTACTTCACCTTCATTCAAGTATTTTCAAAAGGGGTTTTGAGTAAACATTGTTTTTCCCATCCTATAGTTGTAAAGTAGCTACCCTATATTTCTACATAGGGTGGCAAAATAGTTTTCATTGTTTTGAAAAAGGGGTTTTTCAAAAATCATCGATACTTTTGAACAACTCTTTTGATTAAAGTAGAAGTATATAAATGCAAGCTCAGTGAAGTAGCTTGCCTTGATCCACAAAGTGGTACTGATCCTGGTCTTCTGGTTCAATAAAACCTCCTTCCTCGATAAATCCGTCAACGGTATCGTCTAAACGTTAAACAATCAAAACAAACAATCACTATACTAGCTCAAGCATCAACACATCATAACAATCACAATGCTGCAAATAGCTACTGTATACATCAAGCAACACAAGGTGGTTTCAAATTGATTGAATTAAATTTTATTTAATTAATTTCAAACTAAGGCAGAAACTAGTTGTACACTAATTAATTCACCATTTAATCTATGTTTGTCACAAAAATTCAAACTAAAATTCTATGGATAGCTACTGGTGTGTAGAAGATCACCCAATTGGTTTGGGATCATTTGGAGTTACAAAACTCCCTACACATCTGTTTTACTTCAGAAGGGTTTTAAACAAGTTTTAGCTACCAAACAAATTTGGTTGCTCCAAAAATTAAATCCTTTTAGGGGTATCTAACCTTGGTTGAGTGTGACCTAACAAAATTGGTTTTAGATCAATTGGATCTACCAACAGTTCACACTAATTGTTTTAGTGCAGAAGGGTGCACTGAAGTTCAACCAAAGGCTAAGGATTTTATACTACTCAATTAATTCTACCAAAATTTGGGGAGCTAAAGGATCCTAATACAAAGCTACCAAAATTGGTTTCAAGTTATTTGGATTTATATAACTCCAGAAACAAATGGTTTAGTGTTTTAAACCTTCTGGAGCATTTTTACTAATACATTTTTATTATTTAATTAAATGGGGTGAGACCACTTTGGTGAGTTTAAGAATTTCATAAGCTTTCCAGAACAGTTGAGTTTGATTTATTTGGATTCCTAGAACTCGAGATTTTGAATTTCTAAACTAGGTCCAGTACTGACTTATTCAGAGAAAAAGAATTTGGAAAATCATCTCCTCTGGATAATGTTTAAAACTATGACATGTGGGGTCGGGTGGTCAGTGACTCAGTGGAAAAATTCCCGCGTGTGGATAATGTTTAAAACGCTGACGGGTGGGTCCCGCTTGTCGGCGTGTAAACAAACGAAGCGGTATGCTACCGTTGGATATAGATCCAACGGCGCACAGTGGCCGCGAACGGCGTCAACCATAAATGGGCGGCGCCGCCGCGCCGGCGACGGTGACGAGCACGGATAGCTCACCTGAGAGCACGGGAGGTGGCGGAGATGATCGGAATCGACGGCGGAGGGAGTGGGGAGCTTCTGGGACAAGTTGCGCGTGCAGGGACGGCTCCAACCGTCGACGGCGTGCTCAGCTCCTCCTCCGCGGCCGTGCGCTAACTCCGGCGAGTCCTCCGCGACGCTGCTGTGCAAGAAACACCGGCAAATCGTGGCGGGTGAGCAAGGGAGTAATGGTGGTGCGGGCAGGGGCCAGAGAGAGAGCAGGGGAAGAGGGGTGCGACCTGGCCGTGGTCGACCTCTTCCTCGACGCGGCAGCGCACTGCCGTGCGTGTGCACGGTGGCTGCAGGGGAAAGCTCGCCTTCCTGGCGATGCTCTGAGGTGAGGAGTGTGAGAGGGAGGTGGTGGAGGTGTGTGGAGAAGAGAGGGTGCGGGGGTGGGTTTTTATAGCGGCGCAGACGGTCGGCGTTTCCACGGCTCGGTGGAGGGGAGAGGGAGGTGATGGCGCTGGGTCCGGCTGAGGGCGCCAGAGGGGTTGCGGGGAGCGAGGGGGTGCTGCAGGAACGGTCAGTGGTCGAGGGGGACAGGGTAACGCGTGGGGCATCGATGCCGTGCTCGGCCGGCCATGGCGTGCGGCGAGCACGGGTGCGTGCGCTGGGGCCGGCTCGTGCGCGTGCAAGGCAGCAGAGGGGCAGAGGGGTTCGGACGCGACGCGGCGGAGGTGACTGGACCAGAGGGGAGAGGTGGGCAGCACGAAGGCGTGCGGGGCGTGCCGTGGACCTCGGCGTCGACGCGACGCACGGCGTGCTCTGGCGCGGACGTCGCACACGCCAGAGGGCTCTGCGGCGCTCAGGTCTCGTCGTGCAGAGGCGGAGGGGCTTGGGTGGTGTGGCGGGCACGGCGCGGCGTCGTCTCGGCGTCGCTTCAGCTCTGCCCGCGAGGTGACCCGTGCGGGAGCTTGCCAGGGACGGCAATGGCGTGGCGGCATCGCCTTGCCTCCTCTGGGGTCAACGAGCACGTTTCTTCTCCTTCCCTCGAGTGAGTGAGGTGAGGTGAGTGTGGAGATGCTGCTGGACAGCTCGATTTCTCAAAAACGAGCTCGAATTTGGAAGTTGAATTTCGGCTCAGAGATGAACACAGTGGTGCTCGACATGTGTTCGATCTAATCCCTGAACCAAAACCAAATTTGAAATTTTGAAATTTCTTTTCATAATTTGTTTCCAAATATTTTTCCAGGGTTTGTGCCACCACTGGATGATTTAATTTGGTAGTGTAGTTTGAAGATTTTGATGGTTTTCCAAAGTTAAAGAAACATTTGGAAAATTTGAAAATAGGATTTAGAATAGAATTTAAAATAGAGAGAGGAAAAGAATATGAGGGTAGAGTGGAAGTGATCACCATGTCACCCCACTGAAGTTTTGTTTTGAAGATCAAATTTTGATTTTCTTAAGAAGATAGAAAAAGTTTGTGTGACTTTTGTCACATTACTTTATGTGGGAAACAATTTGTTGTGCTTCTTTTCTTTGTTTTCAAATTTTTATTTTAAGGAAACACCACTCAAGCAAGCACACATAAAGTAACAGAAAATTTTTGTTGGCCCACATTTTTGACTAATAAAACAGGGTTACAGATTTGGGATGTTACAGATCCTTCCCCCCTTAGAATAAATCTCGTCCCGAGATTTTCTAGGCTTAGGTGCTAAAGAGGTTGGGAAACTCGCTTCTAAGATAGTCCTCACGTTCCCAAGTTGCTTCCTCTTCGGAATGATTAGTCCACTGGACTTTGTAAAACTTGATCTTGTTCCTCCGGGTGAGACGAATATCTTCGTCGAGAATTTTGACGGGCCTCTCACGATAAGTCAGGTCGCGGTTCAGGTCGATAGATTGATGGTCAACGTTCTTGAAAACGTCGGGCTGGTCAGGAACTTCAAGACACTTCCGGAGCAGGGAAATGTGAAAGACATCATGAAATTCCGATAATTCTGGGGGTAACTCTAACTGATAGGCTACTTCTCCGCGACGGGCAAGAATCTTGAAAGGTCCAATATATCTGGGTGCCAATTTCCTTTGACATGGAAACGTTGCATCCCTTTGAGTGGTGTCACCCGAAGATAGACAAAATCTCCAGGTTGAAAAGTGACGTCACGCCGCTTGGGATCAGCATAACTTTTCTGACGGGATTGGGCTGTTTTGAGACGCTCACGGATAAGTTGGACTTGCTCCTCGGCTTCACGGAGGGTATCTGGTCCAAACACTTTTCCTTCTCCGGTCTCGGACCAGTTCAAGGTGTACGACACTTCTTTCCGTAAAGTGCTTCAAATGGGGCCATTTGCAGGCTAGACTGATAACTATTGTTATAGGAAAACTCTGCAAATGGAAGGCAATCTTCCCATTTAGAGCCATAGGCTAGGACACATGCACGAAGCATATCTTCCAGAATCTGGTTTACTCGCTCAGTCTGTCCTCCGGTCTGAGGGTGATAGGCTGTGCTGAATGATAAATGGGTTCCGAGGGCTTCATGAAGAGCTTTCCAGAATCGTGAGGTGAACTGCGTGCCTCTGTCAGATACAATCCTCTTAGGCACTCCGTGCAGGCTTACTATTCTGGAAATATACAAGTCTGCTAACTGGTTCCCTCTATAAGTGGTGTTGACCGGAATGAAATGGGCAACCTTGGTCAATCGGTCGACTATGACCCAGATTGAATCATGGCCTCGGTTTGACCTAGGAAGTCCGGTAATGAAATCCATTCCAATTTCATCCCATTTCCACTCGGGGGTCTTAAGGGGTTGGAGCAATCCGGCAGGGCGCTGATGCTCTGCTTTGACTCGCTGACAATTATCACACTTGGCCACGAAAGATCCAATTTCCCGCTTCATTCCATGCCACCAAAACTTCTCACGAAGATCTTGGTACATCTTGGTTCCTCCGGGGTGGATCGAGTATGGGGTATTGTGGGCTTCTTTCAGGATTAGACCTTTAAGTTCCTTATCATCGGGCACACATAGGCGTCCTTTGAATCTCAGAACTCCTTCAGCATCTATGGCAAAACCAGGTGCTTTATCAAGGGGTACCTTTTTCTTAATACCTTCAATACTCTCATGACCCTTCTGGGCTTCTTTGATTTGGTCCAACAGGGTTGGGGCTAACTCCAGGTTGGCAAGATATCCATAGCTAACCAATTCAAGTCCGAAATCTTCGAACTCCTTAAATAAGGTTGGCTGCTCTGCTTGGATTAGGGTATTCAGGGTGCATGGCTTCCGGCTTAGGCATCGGCTACCACATTGGCTTTTCCGGGATGGTAATGAATTCCGACATCATAGTCCTTAATCAATTCCATCCACCTTCTCTGCCTCAGATTCAACTCCTTCTGAGTGAAAATGTACTTCAGGCTTTTGTGATCTGTGTAGACCTCACAACGATGACCCACAAGATAGGGTCGCCATGTTTTCAAAGCAAAAACCACTGCTGCTAACTCCAGGTCATGGGTTGGGTAATTCTCCTCATGCGGTCGCAACTGTCGAGACAGGTACGACACAACTTTTCCTTCTTGCATCAGAACGCAACCAAGTCCGAGACGTGAAGCATCACAATACACGTCGAAACTCTTGGTGACGTCTGGCATGATAGGATTGGGGCTGAAGTCAGTCTCTTCTTCAGTTCCTGAAAACTATCTTCACACTTCTGGGTCCATTCAAACTTCTTATCCTTCTTCAACAGCTGGGTCATGGGTTTGGCTATACTGGAGAATCCTTCAACGAACTTGCGGTAGTAACCGGCTAGTCCGAGAAAACTTCGGATTTCCGTTACACTGGTAGGTGATTTCCAGTCTAGAATGGCTTTGATTTTCTCGGGGTCAACAGAGATTCCTCCTGCGGACACAACATGTCCGAGGAATGCCACTTCACTTAGCCAAAATTCACACTTACTAAATTTGGCATATAGTTTGTGTTCTCTGAGGGTCTCCAAAACCAAACGCAGATGTTCAGCATGCTCTTCTTCAGTCTTGGAGTAGATAAGGATATCATCAATGAAGACAACCACGAACTTGTCGAGGTACTCCATGAAAATCTTATTCATGAGATTCATGAAATAAGCTGGGGCATTGGTCAAGCCAAAGGACATAACGGTGTATTCAAACAATCCGTACCGGGTGGTGAAGGCGGTCTTGGGAATGTCAGACTCTCGAATCTTCAACTGGTGGTAACCCGTCCGAAGATCGATCTTAGAAAAGACTCGGGCTCCGTTCATCTGATCGAACAGATCCTCGATCTTGGGCAGGGGTACTTGTTCTTGATGGTTACATCATTGAGCTTGCGATAATCCACACACAGGCGTGTGGTACCGTCTCTTTTGTCCACGAAGATGATAGGTGATCCCCAAGGTGATGCGCTTGGGCGAATCAAACCTTTACTGAGCTGATCAGCTAACTGCTTCTTCAATTCCACCAGTTCTTCTGGATTCATCCGGTAGGGTTCTGAGATATAGGGGATGTTCCAGGAATAAGTTCAATCACGAACTCAATATCCCGGTCTGGCGGCATACCAGGCAATTCCTTCGGAAAAACATCCTTGAATAGATGGACCACACGGATCTCATCTAGGGTTGGTTGGGCTATGCCTTCATGACAGCAGGGTTGGGATTCGTTGGCTTGTGAAGCATACTCCACTTCAGTTCCTTCGTCTGTGGTGAGAGATACGGCTCTTCTGGCACAGTCGATACGACCATGATACTTTGCTAACCAATTCATGCCCAGTATGACATCTATGCCTTGGGTTCCTAGAATGATTAGATCGGCTGGAAAGTTTTCTCCTTTGATCTCAAGAGAGACGTCGGGACAAAACAGCTTGGTCTCTACTAGGAACTCTGGGGTTTGTATAAGCAGGGGTTTGGACAAGAGGTTCCCGACTAGACCTCCCTTAACAACAAACTCCTTGGTAACAAAGGAATGGGTAGCACCAGAATCAAACAGGACAGTGGCAGGTACTGAGTTGACAAGGAACGTACCCAGCACAACATCTGGCGCTTCCTGGGCTTCTTCAGTGTTGATGTGGTTCAGACGGCCTCTTGCAACAGCAGCATTGCCACGGGGTGCAGCATTCTTGCCATTTCCATTCCCATTTCGGCCTTGTCCAGGATTAGGTGCAGGGGCATTGGGGCGTGGAGCATTCCTCTTGGGATTGGGGCAGTCTCGGGAGTAATGACCCTTGTTGCCGCATTCAAAGCAGACAACGCTGGCAGTAGGGGTAAAAGTGTTGGTGTTTCCTCCGGGACGATTGTTGCCATTGGGGCGGTAGTTGTTGTTGATGTTTGGGCGGGGGACATTGTTGTTGCTGTTGGGACGGTTGGGATAGTTGGGACGTGGAGCTGGGGGTGGTCGATAAACTGGCTTGGGTGCTGGCTGGAAGGTGCGGGGTTTCTGACTGCTGGAACCTTCCTGAATATTCATCCTTCTCTTGCGGCCTTCAAACATGGACTTGCGCTTGGTCTCCAGCTGAATGGCCTTGTCCACAAGTGACTCCAGATCACGGAAGTCCTGGACAACCAAGGCACATTGCATCTCATCATGGAGTCCATTCAGAAAACGCTCCATCTTCTTCTTCTCCGTGTCGGTATCTTCAGGAGCATACCGAGCAAGATCGGTAAACTCATCCAGGTAACCAACCACATCTCTGCCTGCCTGCCTTAGCTTACGGAACTCATCCTTCTTCCTCTCGATAAGACCGCTAGAGATGAACTTCTTGCGGAATTTGTCCTTGAACTCCTCCCAGGTAATGACATGACCTGCGTGCTGGAGGGTCTTGGTAGTCTCCCACCAAGCTCTTGCGGGTCCAGCAAGGTAGTGGGTAGCATACAGGACCTTCTCATTCTCTCCCACCGAGGCAACTTCCAGGTCGTTCTCAATAGTGCGGATCCAGTCATCTGCTTCCAGGGGGTGAAGTCCCTTGGAATAGGTGGGCGGTGTGGTCTTCTGGAAGTCACTCAGGGTAGAGCGTTGATTTCCACCCTCGTCGCCATTTCCATTGCCACCATTGTGGTTCTGGTTGGCGTGGGCAGCGGCAAGTTGCTGCAGGGCGGCGAGATGAGCTTGACGCTCTTCCCGGGCAGCTTGGCGATCCTCCATGATGATCGCAAGCAGTTGAGCAGCGGTGGGTTCTGGCGGTGGTGGTGGTGCCGCGTGCTGGTTGTGGCGAGTGTTCGTCATCCTGGAATAGATACGATATAAGAGGCAAGGCAAAGAGGCTTTGGCTAACGATGAAGTCACAAAGGGGGTGGTTGATGAAACACTAGTCAAACAAGACCATCACATTTATTCAACACAATCATCACATCAAGGAGTTCACACATCAAGCTTACAACATCCTACTACACCTAATGTACATACTACATGATTTCACTAGGAACCATCACACACACTCTACTCGCATAGGGGGGGGTCGACACAGTCCTAAGGTAGTGCTCTCGTCGCTCAACTACTGAGGTGGAACCCCAGGCTCGACGACCTCAACGTCTGAGTCGTAGGGTGGCTCCTCGGGATCCTCCTCCTCGAGAACTGGCTCAGACGGCTCCTCCTCCTCGTCAACTAACTCCTCCTCGTCGTCCTCCTCCTCGTAATCCATCTCCTCAAGGTAGTCCTCATCATCACTGATGAAGGCACTGTTCTCCTTGCGGAGATCCTCGCCCTCCTCCTCCATCTCGTTCGCCTGCTGCTCCATCTCGTCTATCATCTCGTTCTGCTCTGCTACCGTCTTGCGGAGCCTGACGATAGACCTCCTCTGACGGGCCAGCTTCAGGCGGAGATTATCATTCTCCCACTTTAGCTGGGTCTCACGGTCTCGGGCATCGTCGAGGGAGCTACGCTGGAAGTGAACCTTGAGTCTAGCATCGCGCAGGTTCTCCTGGGTGTCGTGAAGTAGCACCTCCATGTCGGTGATGTACTCGCCGAAGAGAGTGTGCTGCGCGGGGTAGGTGGGGTTTCCATCGTCGTCACGCCTTCCGAAGTACTGGAACGAGTGCCCACCAGCTCGTCCTTGTGCTCCTCACAAAGGCGGGCTAGTAGCCTCTGCATAACTCGGGTCAGACCGTCAACCCAAGTAGTGTCCATCGTGGAGTAGACCAAGTCCTTGGAACGGGGTGGCTGAATCCTGCCTCGGACGGACGACTTGATGAGCCAGGACAGGTTCCCATCACCGAGGGAATCGACCTGAGTTCCCTCAAACTCTGGAACAGGGCGTCCCAAAATCTGGCTCAACTCGTACAGGTCCTGCTCGAACATCAGCAGGCCGTCCTTCCTAACTTGGACGAACTCGGTGACGTTGGGTGCCATCTACAAATTTTAAGCAAAATTTTAAGTTAGTTAGGTGACATGAGTACATAATGTAAACTTTAATGGAGTAGCAAGTGTGCAAAATTTTAAGGGTTGAAGAAAAGACAACTCTTAATGAGTATAAGGTGTTTGGCATAAATGGGAGGTTTAGGGAGATAAGAAATTTTCAAAAATACTTCATTCCTTTGTTTTAGAAATTCACTTTTGTAACTTCTAGCTAACGCCCATGTTAACTAAGGTCTCCTAAAGTCAGGATGGCTCTGATACCAGCTCTGTGGGACCCCGGACTAGCTGTCCGAAATACCCGATTATGCTCGACGCAACGATCCCGTGATCAGTCTGTCGTTGCACATAATCCGAACTGAATACCAAAGTTTACATCCATACAATACCGAGTTCAAAGTCTTACAAACCTGGCCATACAGGCCTAATTATACATAGGTGCCTTCAAGGGCCAAACCATCTTTATTCAGCGGAAGCTACGGTAGTAGGGCTAAACCAACTCGACAACACCCGACAGGCAGCTGACTTATGAAGATCTTAGTTCGCATAGACGTCGCCGAACTCCTCTTCAACGTAGGGCTCCTCGAAATCTGGCTAAGACAATAGCCAGGGACGAAACCAATATGAGTACATTTGATTGTACTCGCAAACTACCCCAACTTGAGTAGGCACTAGATTTTTATCTCTTAAAAACTTTTATTTGAAAAATCTTTAAAAACCTTTTTAATAAAAGGGGGTGTGAAGAAGTTTATAACCTATCCTTTAAGAAAACACCATTTTAGCTGTTTCTCCGGAGCTCCTCCGGTATCCAACCATAACCTGGTTATGGTTCCAAACCCCTCACCACCTCGTACCAACTCATTGGCACAGGTGGGAAATAACCCTTTCCAAGTCAATTTCCTCAACACAACTCCAGAGTTTGCAAAACTTTGCACATGCCTTAGTAGTTCTTCCCAACTGTCCATATCCGAGGACTCGGCTATTCGAATAGTTTTACCCTCTGCAGAGGTAGTACGCTTTTCCCACACCCATCCGGTCACTCATCGTGTCAGCCACGTCCCGCCATACCGGAGGTATGCGAAGTTGAGTTCCCGGCCATAGCCTGTCCTTTGCTCATGCTAGTATAGGACCCTGCCGCTACGACACTTTCCACCGACACTCAAATCCTCAGAAACTAAGTGTGGGGACTCGTAGTTCTGCCCGGCGGACCCAAGGGAGCCCTTCAATCCTCTTCCTCCGACACATCCATACCGGCTTCCGGTAGACAACAATGAAGAGGACCCAGGTCAGGGGGTAGGTCCTCAGACCATCCCCTCATGGAACGAGGTCATCCTCGTATTGAGGCATCCAGTACTAACACGAGCAAATTATATGACTACGCCCTTGCCCATATGTGGGTAAATGTGGTCGCACAGATTTTCGGCTGGGGATGTAAGTACAAGGACACAATGTGCATTTTTTTTTCTTCCCGAAACAACACCATTCTCTGGTTCTTCACCTTCGTACCGACCTTTCGGTACTTCACCTTCATTCAAGTATTTTCAAAAGGGGTTTTGAGTAAACATTGTTTTTCCCATCCTATAGTTGTAAAGTAGCTACCCTATATTTCTACATAGGGTGGCAAAATAGTTTTCATTGTTTTGAAAAAGGGGTTTTTCAAAAATCATCGATACTTTTGAACAACTCTTTTGATTAAAGTAGAAGTATATAAATGCAAGCTCAGTGAAGTAGCTTGCCTTGATCCACAAAGTGGTACTGATCCTGGTCTTCTGGTTCAATAAAACCTCCTTCCTCGATAAATCCGTCAACGGTATCGTCTAAACGTTAAACAATCAAAACAAACAATCACTATACTAGCTCAAGCATCAACACATCATAACAATCACAATGCTGCAAATAGCTACTGTATACATCAAGCAACACAAGGTGGTTTCAAATTGATTGAATTAAATTTTATTTAATTAATTTCAAACTAAGGCAGAAACTAGTTGTACACTAATTAATTCACCATTTAATCTATGTTTGTCACAAAAATTCAAACTAAAATTCTATGGATAGCTACTGGTGTGTAGAAGATCACCCAATTGGTTTGGGATCATTTGGAGTTACAAAACTCCCTACACATCTGTTTTACTTCAGAAGGGTTTTAAACAAGTTTTAGCTACCAAACAAATTTGGTTGCTCCAAAAATTAAATCCTTTTAGGGGTATCTAACCTTGGTTGAGTGTGACCTAACAAAATTGGTTTTAGATCAATTGGATCTACCAACAGTTCACACTAATTGTTTTAGTGCAGAAGGGTGCACTGAAGTTCAACCAAAGGCTAAGGATTTTATACTACTCAATTAATTCTACCAAAATTTGGGGAGCTAAAGGATCCTAATACAAAGCTACCAAAATTGGTTTCAAGTTATTTGGATTTATATAACTCCAGAAACAAATGGTTTAGTGTTTTAAACCTTCTGGAGCATTTTTACTAATACATTTTTATTATTTAATTAAATGGGGTGAGACCACTTTGGTGAGTTTAAGAATTTCATAAGCTTTCCAGAACAGTTGAGTTTGATTTATTTGGATTCCTAGAACTCGAGATTTTGAATTTCTAAACTAGGTCCAGTACTGACTTATTCAGAGAAAAAGAATTTGGAAAATCATCTCCTCTGGATAATGTTTAAAACTATGACATGTGGGGTCGGGTGGTCAGTGACTCAGTGGAAAAATTCCCGCGTGTGGATAATGTTTAAAATGCTGACGGGTGGGTCCCGCTTGTCGGCGTGTAAACAAACGAAGCGGTATGCTACCGTTGGATATAGATCCAACGGCGCACAGTGGCCGCGAACGGCGTCAACCATAAATGGGCGGCGCCGCCGCGCCGGCGACGGTGACGAGCACGGATAGCTCACCTGAGAGCACGGGAGGTGGCGGAGATGATCGGAATCGACGGCGGAGGGAGTGGGGAGCTTCTGGGACAAGTTGCGCGTGCAGGGACGGCTCCAACCGTCGACGGCGTGCTCAGCTCCTCCTCCGCGGCCGTGCGCTAACTCCGGCGAGTCCTCCGCGACGCTGCTGTGCAAGAAACACCGGCAAATCGTGGCGGGTGAGCAAGGGAGTAATGGTGGTGCGGGCAGGGGCCAGAGAGAGAGCAGGGGAAGAGGGGTGCGACCTGGCCGTGGTCGACCTCTTCCTCGACGCGGCAGCGCACTGCCGTGCGTGTGCACGGTGGCTGCAGGGGAAAGCTCGCCTTCCTGGCGATGCTCTGAGGTGAGGAGTGTGAGAGGGAGGTGGTGGAGGTGTGTGGAGAAGAGAGGGTGCGGGGGTGGGTTTTTATAGCGGCGCAGACGGTCGGCGTTTCCACGGCTCGGTGGAGGGGAGAGGGAGGTGATGGCGCTGGGTCCGGCTGAGGGCGCCAGAGGGGTTGCGGGGAGCGAGGGGGTGCTGCAGGAACGGTCAGTGGTCGAGGGGGACAGGGTAACGCGTGGGGCATCGATGCCGTGCTCGGCCGGCCATGGCGTGCGGCGAGCACGGGTGCGTGCGCTGGGGCCGGCTCGTGCGCGTGCAAGGCAGCAGAGGGGCAGAGGGGTTCGGACGCGACGCGGCGGAGGTGACTGGACCAGAGGGGAGAGGTGGGGCAGCACGAAGGCGTGCGGGGCGTGCCGTGGACCTCGGCGTCGACGCGACGCACGGCGTGCTCTGGCGCGGACGTCGCACACGCCAGAGGGCTCTGCGGCGCTCAGGTCTCGTCGTGCAGAGGCGGAGGGGCTTGGGTGGTGTGGCGGGCACGGCGCGGCGTCGTCTCGGCGTCGCTTCAGCTCTGCCCGCGAGGTGACCCGTGCGGGAGCTTGCCAGGGACGGCAATGGCGTGGCGGCATCGCCTTGCCTCCTCTGGGGTCAACGAGCACGTTTCTTCTCCTTCCCTCGAGTGAGTGAGGTGAGGTGAGTGTGGAGATGCTGCTGGACAGCTCGATTTCTCAAAAACGAGCTCGAATTTGGAAGTTGAATTTCGGCTCAGAGATGAACACAGTGGTGCTCGACATGTGTTCGATCTAATCCCTGAACCAAAACCAAATTTGAAATTTTGAAATTTCTTTTCATAATTTGTTTCCAAATATTTTTCCAGGGTTTGTGCCACCACTGGATGATTTAATTTGGTAGTGTAGTTTGAAGATTTTGATGGTTTTCCAAAGTTAAAGAAACATTTGGAAAATTTGAAAATAGGATTTAGAATAGAATTTAAAATAGAGAGAGGAAAAGAATATGAGGGTAGAGTGGAAGTGATCACCATGTCACCCCACTGAAGTTTTGTTTTGAAGATCAAATTTTGATTTTCTTAAGAAGATAGAAAAAGTTTGTGTGACTTTTGTCACATTACTTTATGTGGGAAACAATTTGTTGTGCTTCTTTTCTTTGTTTTCAAATTTTTATTTTAAGGAAACACCACTCAAGCAAGCACACATAAAGTAACAGAAAATTTTTGTTGGCCCACATTTTTGACTAATAAAACAGGGTTACAGATTTGGGATGTTACAACTACTAGGAAAACGCCTTTTAGTGGCGCACCTTTTAGAATTCTGTGGCGCACCCGCAAATTTACTGGGTGCGCCACAGAATTCTCGCCACTAAAATTTTAATACCCAGATTTCTGTGGCGCACGAGGCAGCCATGCGCCACAGAATACCTTTCTCAATTTTTTAAAAAATAGGCTGCCCACCGCAGCCGCAGCTCTGCACGTGCCTCTGCGCGCCCTCCGCCTCGTCGACGCCGACGCCGTCCCGCGCGGGCAGTGGCCCACGCCGTCCGCTGGCGGGGCTCCCTGCGGCGTGCACCACCAGACGCTCCCAACGCCGGAGTGGATCGAGCCCGTACACCGCGGCCCCCCTCTGCCATGTTCGCCGCTTCAGCAAGGCGGGTGGCTGCGGCCGCCGC
Organism: Poa pratensis; assembly: GCA_947311845.1. NCBI lineage: Eukaryota > Viridiplantae > Streptophyta > Magnoliopsida > Poales > Poaceae > Poa > Poa pratensis. The sequence goes on along the minus strand of CAMZMU010000128.1, from coordinate 68,875,825 downwards.
TTCCTCCTCCTCTTCCGGCCATGGAGGGCACCGCCCGCAGTTTGGATTGGAGACGGGGAATAAGAGGGCGGCGGTTGGGGCAGATTGAATCGGGCGAGGTCATCATGGTCCTGGCGGCGGAGGGAGGTGCTTGGGGTCATCGTGGTCCTCCCGGTCGTCGGCGGCCAGATGCAAGAGCAGGAAAAGGTGGGGAGAAGATATAGGAGAGGCGGCGGCGGCGGCGTTCCGGGAGCGTCGAGGATGGCCGACGGCGGCGCGAGAGAGAGGGAGGTTTGGGTCGCGGGATGGAGAGTCGAGGGTGGCCGACGGCGGCGATCCGGGGAGCGTGGAGTGCAGGAGGAAGGGGAGAGCGAGCGGAAGAAGAGCAGGAGGAGCGGTCGAGGCAGCGAGAGAAAAGAAAGGAGAGAGAAGAAAGGATTGGCCGTGAGTGCGTGTGCGTGACGAGCCTCTGTGTGCGTGTGCGTGAGAGAAAAGAAAGGAGAGAGAAGAAAGGAGTGGCCGTGAGTGTATGCACAGAAAGGAGTGGCCCACGTGGGTTTGACCTGAACGAGGAGAGAGAAACCAGATCTCAGATCTGGTATTTTTTTAACTGCTATCTGTGGCGCATGTGCCCGCATGCGCCACAGAAATTTGACTTTCTGTGGCGCATCTGCCCGCATGCGCCACGAAAATTGGGAATTCAGTGGCGCATCTACCCGCATGCGCCACAGAAATGCACATTTCTGTGGCGCATGCGGGCTGATGCGCCACAGAAAGTCAAATTTCTGTGGCGCATTTGGTTTTTATGCGCCACCGAATTCCAAATTTTTGTGGCGCATGCGGAACCGTGCGTCACAGAAAATATTTCTGTGGCGCACCGATTAAGGGTGCGCCACAGAATGCCAACCTCCCTATAACCCTTTTTCTAGTAGTGGGACTTGAGCGCCAGACGCGAGGCTCTCGAGGCGGAGACTGAGGCCAAGCACCAAGAGTTGGCGGCGCGCGAGGCGGCAGTCACCACCAAGCATCAAGAGCACATACATGGAGGAGTGCCTTATTATTTTATTTCTGATATTGGACTAACAAGCAATGTGCAATTTTGTTGACGAGCAAATGAAGCATGCAAGTCAAAACAAACTTATTTGGCATGGTAGATGATAATCCCAACTACTACGTCCTCATGAGCTGAAAACAATGGCACAAATATAGAGCATTTTGAATATTTTAAAGGTAGCACATGACTAATTTACTTGGAATGGCAGCGAAATACCACATGTAGGAAGTTATGGTGGACACTCTTGAAGCTGTTGGCTCAGGGTTTTGGATGCACGAGAAGCATTCCCTCTCAGTACAAGGCTTTAGGCTTGCAAGGCTTTTTTAGCAAACACCAGAGTTGAGAGATACAAGCAAATATATAGAGCAACAGGATAAATCATGCATTTGCAAACTGTTTCCCTAGTTAGTCATCAAATTCTAAATTGCAAGAACACAACGCTAGAGAGCTAACAAGCATGAGAAGGTACCCAGGAAAACTACTTTGCATGCAAATCTATTTTCTCTACTAAAAGTGTCAAGGAGTTACTATTATGACCAGTACTAGGTTTGCCACAACTCAAAAAGATTTACTTGCTACACTCAATCTAAACCAACTCTTCTCTCAAGATCAGCACATAAAAGAGATTGCAATGCTAAAATAAAAGGTGCGGAAAAATAAGCAAACACTTCTCATTAATATTCCATCATAGACAGACTCGCACCAACGGATACAAAGATAACTCACTAAAGGAACGATACTTCCATATCGCAACCTATTTCATATGATAACTTCTCTACTCATGATATGACACTCTACTAAAAATATGAAAGATAAAAGATAATGATATTGATACCGAGGCACTCCCCCAAGCTTGGAACAAGCCAAGGGAGTGCCATTACCCATGACGAGCAACTTCTTCGGTGGCGCGCAGATCTCTTCTTCTTGATCGTCACACTTCCATGGCAAATGTTTCCCATCGATGAGAGACATCTCGGTCTCCAACATCCTGAAACTCGCATCAAAGCTAATATTTTTGAACCTAACTTCATACTCACAGTTTTGATTGTGTAGATCATAGATCTGAGCTTGCAGTTGTGTTGTCTCCTTGCAAAGGAATAAAATATCCTCCCTAAGCTCTTTGACCTCCTTCTTGTGCTTAGCAATGAGTTCGGAGATGATGCGGTGGTTCGCATCAACTCCTCGCAGCACCATCTCCTTGCACTCGAAAATCTCTTGCTCCACTTCTTCAAGCCTAACCTTCATGTCCCCCTCTCTCTTTGGTCCTTGCAGATCCTGCGGCTGGAGGTCTCCCTCCTTGAGCTGCAAAACCTTCGGATGTGTCTTCACTTCATCGAGGTAGGGATTGACGACGTTCTTGAGGAATCCATCCTTAGAGGATCCTGGAGAGGACATGGCGGCTAGGGTTTGGACGCAGAACCTGAACAGAAACAACTCGAAAATGAAAACGTCGAAAACACGAGATACGGACCTCGAGAGATCCGGGTAAATATATATCAAAAATTTCGGAACAAAAGGAAGGCAATAAGTCGAGGCGGAGTCGGGTACGAGCACGAGGGGCTCCAGGTGGGGCCCAGGCACGGCCCAGGCTGGACCGCGCCCAGGTGCCACCTGGGCACCCTGGCCTCCGACTCCATCTCTTCTTTGATTCTAATTTTATTATATTTCCTAAAAATGACGAATATAATTTTTCTGGAATTTTCCGAGGAGATTTACTTACTAGAGTTGATACCTACTCCAATTCTGATTCTGGATCCTTCCGGTATTCATTTTTGATGAATTCTTCGGCAGTCACCACTTGTATTATATCAACATCCTTTTCAAGAGGGTCGCCAGAAATATAATTCTTGAGTCTTTGACCATTGACCACTTGTGGTTTATCTCCCTTCAGTGAGTTAATTTTGATAGCACCGGAGCGATAAACCTCTTCGATAATAAAAGGGCCTTCCCATTTAGATAGGAGTTTTCCTGCAAAAAATCTGACACGAGACCTATACAACAACACTTTATCTCCAACATTAAATTCTTTTTTCAAAATTCTTTTGTCATGCCACTTCTTAACTATTTCTTTAAACAACTTGGCATTTTCATAAGCTTCACTCCTCCATTCATCTAAAGAACTCATTTGAAGCAATCTTTTTTCACCAGCAAGTTTAAAATCATCATTAAGTACTTTAATTGCCCAATAAGCTTTATGTTCTAATTCTAGGGGCAAGTGACAAGCTTTTCCGTAAACCATTTTATAAGGAGACATACCCATAGGATTTTTATAAGCAGTTCTATAAGCCCATAAAGCATCATCAAGTTTCTTAGACCAATTCTTCCTAGATTTGTTAACAGTCTTTTGCAAAATTAATTTAATCCCCTATTAGTTAACTCTACTTGTCCACTTGTTTGAGGGTGATAGGGTGAAGACACTCTATGATTAACATCATATTTAGCAAGAGTTTTCCTAAAAGCACCATGAATAAAATGAGAACCTCCATCAGTCATATGATATCTAGGTACACCAAACCTAGGAAAAATAATATCTTTAAGCATTTTCAAGGAAGTTTTATGATCAGCACTAGGAGTTGGTATAGCTTATACCCATTTAGTGACATAATCAACAACAACAAGTATATGAGAATTACCATGCGAAGTGGGAAAAAGGACCCATAAAGTCAAATCCCCAACAATCAAAAGGTTCAATAACAAGAGATTAATTCATAGGCATTTAATTGCGTCTACTAATATTGCCAACTCTTTGGCACTCATTGCAAGATAAAAAAAATTCCTTGCATCTTTAAAGAGGGTAGGCCAATAAAAACCTGATTGTAGAACTTTGTGTGCCGTCCTGTCTCCAGCATGATGCCCACCATAGGAACTACTATGGCATTTTCTCAATATTTCTCCTTGCTCATGCTCAGCAACACAACTTCTAATAATACCATCAACTCATTCCTTATATAAGTGTGGGTCATCCCAAAAATAGTGCCTCAAGTCATGGAAGAATTTCTTCCTTTGCTGATGAGTAAAATTCGGAGGCAAAAACTTGGCAATAATAAAGTTAGCATAATCGGCATACCATGGACTCTCGTGAGAGTTTACCTTAATCGCTGCCAATTGTTCATCTAGAAAACTATCATTAAGGGGGATAGGATAATAAAGTATGTTTTTCATTCTAGATAAATTATTCGCAACGGGATTATCAACACCCTTCCTATCAACAATATGCAAATCGAATTCTTGCAACAAGAGAACCCATCTAATAAGCCTAAGCTTAGCATCTTTCTTTTGTATAAGATATTTAACAGCAGCATGATCGGTGTGAATAATTACTTATGAATCAACAATGTAAGGTCTAAACTTGTCACAAGCAAACACAACAGCTAAAAATTCTTTTTCGGTAGTAGCATAGTTCTTTTGAGCACTATCAAGAGTTTTGCTAGCATAATGAATAACATTTAGTTTTTTATCAATGCGCTGTCCAAGGACAGCACCTACAGCATAATCACTAGCATCACACATAATCTCAAAAGGTAAATTCCAATCAGGAGGTTGAACAATAGGAGCAGTTGTTAAAGCCTTTTTTAGAATTTTGAAAGCTTCCCTGCAATCATCATCAGATACAAAAGGAACATCTTTTTGCAAAAGATTAGTAAGAGGTTTTGAAGTTTTAGAGAAATCTTTTATGAACCTCCTATAAAAACCAACATGACCAAGGAATCTGCGTATACCTTTAATGTCCTTAGGACAAGGCATCTTCTCAATAGCTTCAACCTTGGCTCTATCAACTTCAATACCTCTTTCAGAAATTTTATGTCCAAGAACAATACCTTCATTAACCATAACATGGCACTTTTCCCAATTCAGAACAAGGTTTGTTTCCTCACATCTCTGCAAAACCTTATCGAGATTGTGCAAGCAGTTATCAAATGAAGTTCCATAAGGACATGTAAAAGTAGTTTTCTCTTGATCTTGATGTCTAACAGCAATTTGAGAAAACCCAGAATAACCATCAAGAAAACAAAAGTGAGTGTTCTTAGATAACCTTTCTAGCATTTGATCAATGAAGGATAAAGGATAATGATCTTTCTTAGTGACTTTATCAACCTTTCTAAAAATCAATGCACATTATATAACCAACTATAGTTCTTTGCAGAATAAGTTCATTGCAGGTTGATTAAGAAAAATGTTCTCCAACTCATCTCTTTCTTGCATAAATACCTCGCTTTCATGGTCTTCCATTAATTGCTGCAAAGGATCATTAGGAGCAACAACAATAGGAGCAAGTCGTTGAATTTTATTGTCCTCATTTGGTAATTCTTTGGCATGTCGTTGTTTAGTGAACTTAGAAAAATTAAATTCATAACTTTCGCCGCCAAATTTAGTATAATTTTTTTCTTTCTTGCAATCTATGACAGCGCTACAAGTGTTCAAGAAGGGTCTACCAAATATAATAGGACAAGATTTATCTGCAACCGAACCAAGCACAAGGAAATCAGCGGGATATTTAACCTTACCACATAAGACTTCAACATCCCTGACAATACCAATTGGAGAGATAGTTTCTCTATTAGCAAGCTGAACAACCACATCAATATCTTCAATCTCACAACCTCCAATCTCATGCATTATTTCTTGATAAAGAGAAAAGGAATAACACTCGAACTGGCACCAATATCACATAAACCATAATAGAAATGATCACCAATTTTCACAAAAATAACAGGAGTTCCAACCTTTCTAACTTTTCCTTTTGGTGGTCTAACAATGTTAGAAGCATCCTCACAAAAGATTATATGACCGTCTTCAACATTTTCGACAATAAGATCCTTAACTAAAGCTACCGAAGAGTTAACTTTCAATTGCTCATCAGGTTCTTTAGGTTTCTTTTCACTTTTATTAAGGACACTAGTTATCATAGAATGTTCTTTTACTCTAATAGGAAATGGCAATTTCTCAACATAATGAACAGGTAAAATAGAATCAAAGGTATGCAATTGGATTGCATCATTAGGAATCAGATCATCAGGAATAGGAGTAATTTCAATTTCCTTAAAAGGTTCATGATACTTTTTCCACTTTTGCTTAGGAATATTAATGTAAGATGCAGAAGATTTAAAAAGATCAACAATAATTTGAGAATCAGGCCCATATTTAGCACTAAACTCATAGAAATCAGGAGTTTCACCATAAGCTTTAATGCATTCATAATCATAAAATATACCTGATTCACTACCTTTGTCCATTTCCCAATCTTCAGTATTGCGTTGAATTCTTTAAAGAAGGTCCCATTTATCTCCAACCTTCTTGTTGGTAAAAGATCCACCAGACGAAGCATCAAGTAAATCTTTATCAGGACGACAGAGCCTTGCATAGAAATTAGTAATAATGATTTCTCGTGGAATGTCATGAATGGGACATTTAAGTATCAACGATTTCAATCTCCCCAAGCTTGGGCAATACTTTCTCCATTGCGTGGCTAGAAGTTATAAATATAATTCCTTTCTTGGTGAATTTCATGAAGAGGATAAAATCTAGAATAAAAGAGAGGCATAATTTTATTCCAATCCAAAAGATGAGAATTATCCAGTAGCCTATACCACTCCAAAACTTTGTCCTTAAGTTACAATGAAAACAATTTCCTCATGATTACTTCTATAGGAGCACCTGCAATCTTAAACAAGCCACATAATTCTCTCATAAACAGCAAGTGATAACCAGGATGGACAGTTCCATCTCCTGCATAGCAGTTACTCATAATACGATCAACAATTCCCATAGGTATTTTAAATGGAATACTTTCAGTAGGCGGAGGACCCCTTGTTGCCACAAGAGCAGTGGAGAGGGTGTCTCCAAACATCAATTCAAAAGGAGACGGCTCCATAATTAAACAAAGCAACAGGCAGAAATAAAAACAGCACTTACAATAAAAGTTCTCCTTACCAATTCCACTTACCAATAGTGCTTCACTCCCCGGAAACAACGCCAGAAAATAGTCTTGATTACCCACAAGTATAGGGGGTGTATCGTAGTACTTTCGATAAATAAGTGCGTCGAACACAACGGGGAGCAGAAGGTGCTGCCAAGTAGTTTCGTACAAAGTTTTATTGCAAATACTAAAGGACAAGTTTTTATGGATTTTTATAATAGCAAGTAAATAAAGTGCGAGTAAATAAAAGAGAGCAATAATAATTTCAGAGAGTGGCCCAATCCTTTTTAGCACAAAGGACAAGCCGGTGGTGTTACTTATGATAGCTAAAACATTCCTGAGGACACACGGGAATTTCGTCAAGTCACTTTCGCTTCATACTGCTGCTTAGTCTTTAATATGTTGATAAGTATTGTGTGGGTGAACCTACGCTAATGTACTGCCCTTACTTGGACAAATACACACTTGTGATTAAACTTTCCTACAAGCATCCGCAAATGCAAGAAGGTATTAAGAATTAACTAACCACAACTTTAAACTTCGGGATCCTACGCTCCCTTGCGTAATAGCTTACCAACGGGGGATTAGGTTTATGTCGCTCCCGCAACCCCACAATAAGCAAACTAAATACAGAATGCATTCTCCTAGGCCCATAAAGGTGAAGTATTATGTAGTCGACGTTCACATAACACCACTAGAAGAATAACACCACAACTTTTTTGGAGAGGGCTACAGTTACTTAATGGAAATACATCAGTGCACGTCCCAGGTGGACGGCAGTATCACACGCAGTCCTTTTGCACCTGTCGTAGCCCAGAGCTTGGCTTCGCCCTTGATCTTCTCGATGAGGCTGTGGGTTGAGGGCTGCGCTCCTTCAAACGCAGTCGTTGCGATGTGTCCACGCCATCCATGGCGTCAGTAGGGTGATCGAGCCTAGGCCTTTGCGCATTTGCTTCGGAGTGTGATGTTTCACCTTCAGCCACCAGTCCATCAGGGAACTCTCTGTGTTAGGTGCAGGGACGGTGAACCTTAGCCATGCCAATACTTCATGCCATACTTGCCGAGTGAAGGGGTAGTGTAATAACAAGTGTTGTATGGTTTCAGGTTCTTGGTCGCAAAGCGGGCAGCGGGGAGGGTGTTGCAGACCACGCTGTGCGAGCCTGTCAGCAGTCCAGCACCTGTCTTGGTCGGCCAACCAATGGAAGAATTTGACGTGAGGCGGCGCCCAATTTTTCCAAATTAGTTTCTAGGAGTAGCTTGTCATCGATCCATGGAAGGTAGCAGCATAGCAGGACTTGGCAGAGTATGTGCCGTTGGCTGTTCACTTCCAGATTAGCTGATCAGGTGCTTCTGTGAGGTTTGTATGTGTGATCCTTTGCCAGAGTTGCAAATACTGTCCAATCTCGTCGAGCCCTAACACGCCCTGGATGTCTCGTGCCCAATTGTTGTCTTGTAAGCCTGCCGCAACCGTCGTAGCCTTGCGGCGCTGTTTAGGGACGCACCGGATCAGCGACGGTGCGATCTCGCTGATTGCGCTTCCGTCGATCCATCGATCAGTCCAGAACTTGGTTGTCTCACCGTTTCCCAGCGCCGTGTAGGTGGAGGCAAAGAACAGCGTGCGCTCGTCGGCGGAGAATTGTAGCTCGAGGCCGCTCCATGCGCGTTCCGGGGCCGTTCGTGAGAACCAGAGCCAACGCATCCGTAGCGCAAGCCCTGCCCGTTCCAGGTCCTGGACACCAAGGCCACCTAGGTGGATTGGGCGGCAGACCCGTCGCCAATTGACGTGGCAGTGCCCTCCGTTGGCATCGGCGCGCCCGGCCCAGAGGAATCCTCTCTCGATCTTCTCAATTTGGCGCAAGGTCTTCTTTGGCGGCGCGAAGGCCAGCAGCTGGTGTAGTGGGATGGCTCCCAGTACTAATTTCACTAAGGCTAGGCGCCCAGTTTTGGTCATCAGGCCTGATTTCCAATTCGGCAGTCGCGAGGCGATGTCATCCACCATGGGTTGCAGCTCAGCGGCAGTACGGCGGCGCAGCATGAGCGGTATGCCCAGATATTTAATCGGTAGCTCGACGATAGGCATCCAAGGCTGGCGATGATCGGCATCACTGCATCCGTGTTCACCTTGAGGCCGGAGGCGTTGCCGAACAGCTGCAGTATTCTCTTGATGGCGGCGGCGGCGGTGGGCGTGGGGTGGCAGAATAGCATCACATCATCGGCATAGAGGGAGATGGCCGGAATTTCTCGCCGTGGGTGCAGGGGGTGCAAGATGCCGAGCTCAATTGCACGTTTGATCACCTTGCTTAGAACATCGACAGCGAGCACGAAGAGCTGCGGTGACAGGGGGTCGCCTTGGCGCAGCCCACGTCGATGGCAGATTGGGGGACCGGCCTCGCCGTTGATCAGGACCCGTGTGCTCGATGAGGCGAGGAGAATGGCGATCCACTCCAGGAATCTGTCGTCGAACCCATACTGTCGTAGGACCTCGAAGAGGTAAGGCCAGGCAAGCGAGTCGAACGCCCATGCGAGATCGAGCTTGAGCAGTCCCCGTGGCACGCCCAGCTGGTGCAGTAGCCGTGCAGACTGTTTCACCAGCACGAAGTTGTCGTGCAAGCTGCGCCCCATGATGAGCGCGTTCTGGTTGCGGCTGACAAGCTCGTCAAGTTTGGGTGCAAGTCGCAGCGACAGCATCTTGGTGAAGACCTTGGCGATCAGGTGGATCAGGCTGATTGGGCGGTAGTCAGTTAGGCGGCTGTCGTCGGCACGCTTGGGGATCAAGGTGAGTAGCGCTTGATTTAGCTTGGCGAATCCCCTGCCCCGCATCTCGTAGAGCTGCTGGAATGTGTCGACCAGGTCCAGTTTGATGGTGCCCCAGCAGGCTTGCAAGAATTCAGCAGTAAAGCCGTCCGGACCCGGCGCCTTCCTCGCGGGTAGGTATTTGATCGCGTTCCATATCTCCTCTTCGCTGAATGGCGCATCCAGATCGCCCAGGTCGTGGTGATCGATGAATTGTGCCATGTCCAGCGTGTGTTCCCGGTCGAGAGCAGTGTCGAGGCGCGTCGTAGTGATCGTAGGCCGCCTCCGCCATGTCAGCATGCTCCGTGTGCACCTGGTCACCAACAGCGATGTTGTAGATCCTATTTTTCTGTCGCCGGTAGGTGGATTGGCGGTGGAAGAAGGAGGTATTGGCGTCACCATCCTGTAGGTTAGCGATACGAGCGCGCTGTCTTGCGATCGTGCGTTCCACCGAAGCCAATCCCAGATGGACGATCTTGAGGTGCTTGTGGAGCCAAGTCTCATGTGGCGTGAGCAGTCGGTCTTCTTGTGCCTTGTCAAATCACGAGATGAGTACTCGAGCGATCGCCATCTTCTGCTTGACGTTTCTGACAGTGCGCAAACTCCAGCTTGTAAGTTTGCTGGCCATGGCTTGCATGCGTCTCATGAGTCGCCTGAAGGGGTGAGGGTCCTCGATCGACGTCCATGCTGCGGTCACCGTGTCGTTGAAGCCGTCCATCCGCAACCAGAAATCCTCAAAATGGAAGCGCCTGTTTGTGGCTAGCTGTGGGGAGCAGTCGAGAAGCAATGGGCTATGGTCAGATACCACAGATGCCAAGCAACGCAAATGGCAGGCAGGGTACATGTCTTCCCAGTCCGTCGTGTACAGAACACAGTCTAGATGGACCAAGGTGGGCAGGGACTGGTTGTTAGACCAGGTATAGCGGCGTCCAGCAAGATAGACCTCTTTGAGTGCTAGATCATTCATCAATCTTCTGAATCTACCCATCATGCGTCTGTTGACATTGCCGTTGTTCTTGTCCTCGTCGAGGTATATCAGATTGAAATCTCCGCAGAGCATCCATGGGCCGTGGCAGGTGGCGCGCATATCTCGGAGTTCTTGTAAGAACTCGATCCTGTCCGTGTCGGTTTGTGGTCCGTATACCACAGTCAGCCACCATGCGTTGCCGACACCAGTTGAGACCTTGGCGGTGATCGCGTTCGTGGAGAACAACGCATCCGTGATCGTGACGCTCCAGCTTTTCCATGCGAGAAGGATGCCTCCGCGTGTACCCTGTGCCGGGAGATAGACGTACTCGTCGTACTCTGAACCTAGCACATCAAGGATAACAGGCGAGCAGATCAAGTTTAGCTTTGTTTCCTGCAAGCATACAATGGGCGTGCCCGCGGTGTCCGACATTAATCTCACGGCGAGGCGGCGCGCGCGGCCGTTCAGGCCACGCACATTTGAGATTAGCATCTTAAGGCCGTGATCCATTAATTTTGGATCGACGGAGGGGCCTGGCATGCAGAGGTCTATGTCTCGACGGTGACGGTGACATTGGCTGACATGATTGGCTCAGCCATCACGGATTGCGGCAGCGTGCGGTCGACGAGTTTGGCGATGGCGGTGAGCATCTTGAAGGTGACTGGCGTGGCAAAGACGTCGTCCTATGCCTTCATTTTGGCTGCGGTTATCTTCTAGTCGACGCCGATTATTTTGAGGGTGCGCAGGACCTGGACTTGTGCCCGCCTTTCAGCCGTGGGTGGGGCGGAGGCTGGCACACATTTAGCCGAGCGTCCGCGGCGGGCTGGGGCGAAGTTCAGCGGCTTCCGTGGTTTCCTTCCAGGCACTGGCAGTGCCGCATCCAGCTGCTTGGCAGCTTCCGAGAGGAAGGAGCCTAGAGTCAGTGCATGCGTGGCGGCGGTCTGCTTCTTGGAGTGGCGCAATGTTACCGGCGGCGAGGCGAAACGGCCAGGGGCAGAGCGAGGATCAGCAGTTGTGTCGCCCTGAATTGCGCTGTTGGGCCCGGTGTGTCGAGCTGCTGCGTGGGCTGAGGCGTGGGCCTAACTGGGCTTGTAGCCAGGCCCAAGACTGGAGATGGTGGCCCGTCTTCGGGGTTCTTCTCTTGGTTTACAGCGGGAGAGTTGGCGTGCAGCACGTCTGGCATGTGCTCGTTGGCCGTGCCTTCAGTGGCTTGCACTGCAGGTCGGGTCCATTGGATCGGTCCAAGGAACCGTCCAAAGCGGCATCAGGCGCTGACGGGGTCGTATCACCACTTTGCCCAGACCACGGATCGACAGTGGGCCCCGCGCCCAACTGTGTATCTGGGATCTCGCTCTCCGAAGCGAAAGCGTCCTGGTCGCGAGGCAGTTCTTGGCTGGAAGTGGCTTCTGCACTGCTGGTGGGCACTGCATCCACCGTGCAGTTTGAATTCTGCGCGGGCTCGGTGGAGGGCGTCTCCGATGGGGAGTCGCCAGCTGGAGTTGTCGGGGCGTGCGCAGGGACTGTCGCGGCGCTGGCCGTTGGCGCAGCAGGTTTGGCCGTCTGGTCCACCTGCGAGACGCGCTTTACCCACTGCATGGACATTCCCTTTTTGGCTCCGCGACGAGGATGGCGGGCCCCACGCTATCCTGGCCAATCCAGCATCTTCAGCGCCGCCGGGGTGGTGGGCGGCACTGCCGTGCGGCGTGGTGCTGGCCAACGCCGGTTGACAGCCAGACCATCTGCGCTGGCCGTGTTGTTGCTGGTGCGCCAGCCCGCGGCGTCGACAGCCATGCCGTCGGCGCGTCCCGACGGAGCGCCGCTCGTACGTCGCCGCTTGCGGCCACGTTGTCTGGCGCGCCCTGCGCCTTGCCCTGGGCCAGGGTTGTTGTCGGCATCAGCGCCGTCGTCGCGGTCACGGCCGTCATCCTGGTCGTTGGCGCGGGGGCGGGCCCTCCCATTGCCAAGACGGGCCAGCGCAATGGCGATCGGGTAGGTGAGAGTCCTGACCGTGGGTGCGCCGTCACCGTGCAGGGAGGGAGTGACCTCGACGATCTCCAGGATGGCGCTGCGACGGATGCTCGCAGGTTCGTGCATTCGGCCGGCGAGGCAAAACGTGGCCAGGTCTTCCCGGGAGCGTGTGCGGGGGTGGAGACGCTCGATCCAGCAGCTGGCGCCGAGAATATGCTCGGCCGTCGAAACATGCCAGGCGTGGGCGGGGATGCCGTGGAACTCTAGCTCAACGCAGTGTTCAAACCCACCGGCGCCGGCGTGGGCGAGCTTGCACCATGGGCGGATGGAGAGGGAGAAGCGCGGGCCACGGACGAAGTGGTCTCCATTGAGGCGATTCTTGGTGGCCATGGAGCTGAAGAGGATCAGGAAGTCCTCCGGGTGGTGCGAGTGTACCGTGAAGTCGCCATCTTTGAGCTCGAAGGAGGAGTAGAGCAGTTCAGTGACGTCGTTGCAGGAGACTCGCGGGCGCTGTGTTGTAAAAGATAACATGTTCTCATTTTTTTTATAAGTTCGTGTCAAGGAAAAGAGGTTTTGGCAGACTACTCTTCCACACTGTCATGCATGCGGTCGTCGGGATGAAAACTTGACAATGTGTGTGAGAGAGGGAGGCAGAACACGAATGTCTTTAGAATTTGTCTGTTATGTTCTGTATACCTACTATATATAAAGGAGCAACATCTCCTCAGCGTTTCAGCGTGTCCACGTCACCCGCTTTACGCTAGCCGTCCGATCGCTTCGACGGACGGCCAGGATCGAGCCACGCCACCCCCAAAAACGCGACACTGTTCCACCTACAGTGCGCACACATCCACACCAATCGGAGGGCGCCATGTCGCCGGTCACTCGCCGGTCGCTCCGGTTCCCAGCCGGTAACCCTCCGCGCACGAATTTTGGCGCAACATTTTTACAGAAACAACCCCACCAAGGACTCATATGTAGATTCCGGAAAGAGCAGGGACCTCCGTGCAAAAAAAGGCCACATCTCACCCTCCCTTCTTCTTCTACCGCGACGCCGGAGGTCGCCGCCGCCGTCGACGCACGCCACCGCCACCCCGCACCTCCCCGCTCAGATTGACGCACGCCGCACGCTCTGCCGCCGCGCCCTCTCCATCCTCGCCGACAGACGCATGCTGGGACGCCGCGGGCGCGTCGGATTCGTCGCCGCCGTGCGTCTGCTTCCACCGCCGTGTTCAATCGCCGCTAGCCACAGCTACGGTGACCAAATCGCAGCGGCGCCTCTGCTCCCAGACGCCGCGCGTCTACGCGCGTTTTTTCTTTTCGAAAATAATTTTAAATATTGTTAAACTTCTTCCAGGTGAGCCCACCCTATTTAGATAATTTCCAGAAAACACTAAGTGCTGCAAATAACAATAACGTCAAATCTATATCAAATTTACAAATATGTAATTTTTTTGAAAAATTTATAAATATGTAAATGTTTTTATTAAATATTTAAACAATAACTGCAACTCTATTTCAAATTTACAAATATGAAAAAAAAACAAACAAATACTACAACATATGATCAAAATTTAAATTTGAATACTTTAAAATTTCCAATGCCTTCAACACTCAAACATTTAACAAACGTAAAACGAATTCAAATATGAATAACTTTCCAGTTTTAACAAATTTTCTAACCTAAACAATTTATAAATGTTCTTTTTTAAAAGATTTCAAATGTTTCAAATCCGAACAACTTTTGAACATGTACATTCTCAAATTTAAATTTCTTACATCGCGCTATTTCTTCTCTATCCGTCGGAAAAATATGAAAAAAAAATATCAACACGAACACACAAAAAAAACACTAACTATTTATGTCATACAATCAAGGAAAAAAATAGCGTGTTATCAAAAATAGCGTGGCCCTCCTCCCGAAGCTATACAAGATATAGCGTGATATAGCGAAGTTACATATAAAATAGCGTGATGAAAAAGTTGTAAGAAATAGCCCAAATATTAAGGATTTCAGCACTAATTTTTTTCAAAAACAATACATGCATAACCAGGTAACCATATTCAAATGTCAAGACCAAATCCATGGCACCAATACAAATATGAGGCTTAAAACCATGAAAAAGTAATAAACTAAAAGATAAATATTTTAAAATTTAATCAGAATTATTGACATCATCTTCAGAATAACTAGAAGAACCACTAGTTTGCCCGCCATCATCATCACCTAACGTTATTTTCAGACTTTTTGTTAGCGTAGTTATAACGTTGCCACGTTTAGTGTGGTTTCGAGCGTATAAGACGAAAATAGCGCCGTAGCGTCAACTTTAGGCTAAATATAGCGTAGCCTCTCCAAATACGCTATATCGTGCTATTAACCGGAAAATAGCGTGCTATTTTTTCGTTGCATACAATCAAACTTCAAATTTATATATTTTAAAATTTTGAATGCCTTTCAAATCTAAGCATTAAATAAACATACAAATAATTCAAATATGAACACCTTCCCAAATTTAAATTTTTAAAAAATCAAAACAACTTAAGAATACAAATTATTTTTTGAATTCTAACTGTTCTAAAACTGAACAACTTTTGAAGGTGAACGTTTTAAAATTTGATTTTTTTACCACGAGGTATTTCTACTCCTGTCAATATTGCTCTGTACTGAAGTTTTACTTTTGTAGCATATGAAAGTGAATATTATTTTAAACAAATTATTTGGTGAAAACAACTAGCAAAAAGGAGCAGCAAAACTACACTGAAATATTTTTAATGTGCCAGCATATTTAAATTGGTATATATTTGTTAACTTCTTTACAGTAATATTTTGTTTCCTTTTTAGTTGACCATGCTCCAATGGCGCGGCGTGTAGACGCGCCTTCTTACCTAGTTTTGTATAACATGTGGACATGCAAACAACACAGACGCCATACGGTGGAATAAACAGTACACATGTCAAAGCATGCACCTGATTCTCACACGTGCACAAGGCGGGCAGGGGAGGAGAAGTTCATGTGAACTGTTCCTCTTCTGACTTTAGCGAAATATAGAAGAGTTGCTTCTATCAGTAGTAGGTCTAGTTCTCTCCCAATAGCAATGTGACACTTAGCTAGTAATTTTCGCTGTATAAGCCACTTTTTTGAAATGAAGGTTGAAACAGCCGGGTTCTGCATTGAATCGATGCAGACAACATTTTCTATAAATTTATTCAACAAAGCCATACAAAGTAATACATCAGTAAGTATGAAGCCACATTCCTATCATCATCAGTCGCTACTCCTACCAACTTGATGAAGGGGCTGGACATGATCGGGTCCGTTAGCCGAGACCTCATACCAACACACATCATTCAATTCAGTAGGCCCCAACCAAGCCGCTCAACTGCGGATAGGGAGCACAAACCGGTCCAACAGACTCTCAGCGGGCATAAAATGCACACGCTCCATACGCCGCCGTCATCGTCTTTCGCCGATCCGTATTCAGAACAGGTATCGACACATTGACCTTGCCAGGCCAGCCGTCGATACTGCCACGACACTAGACATCGCCACCTCCCTGCACGAGTCCATCATCATGCGTGTGCCGCCGAGACCCGTTGCGCCACCCCACCAAGACACGTCGTTTTTTACACAGAAGAAACCACTCCGCTCCACCGCCTGTCCCTCCCAGCCAGCACATGCTCTAAGACGATGCCCCCAGCACGGCCCTAAGCGTCGCCACCGTCTGATCCGGGAGACCCAGATTTGGAGTTTACCCAGGAGCAGCCTAAGCGAGATGGCTATACTGGAAGGATGATGCTTTCGACAAGGTAACGACGTATATATGCCACCATGACCGAGGTCGGCTCGGTTTTCACCGAGAATTACGCCTTCCCGAACACGCACCTAAATGGATCCGAGCAGAGCCATGCCATGGAGGTGCGCGCAGCCGCCGGAACGCTGACACGGCTCCAATAGCCCCTCACTAGCCCCTCCACACGTCGTTGACCGGTCATGGACCAGCCCAACGACGGATTTCGGCAGGAGGCAGATACACGGCCACAGTCTTCATCCATCACCGGACAGCAGCTGCCGCCGCTATCCATGGAGAGGGCCGCCACCGCCGCACGCCCAAGGTGCGTTGCCTCGACCTCCGTGCATGGCGCATCTTCGTGGAACTGCCGCCGCCGCGCACCACCAGCCCGACCACCTTTGGTGTCAGGCCAGCCAACGTCGGCGGCAACGGCGAAAGGGGATCCACCATGGGAGGAGTCTTAGGTGGCGCCTAGGATTTCTCCCCTAGCGCCGCCTGGGGAGTGACGTTGTATAAGCCATGGAATGGATTTTGAGATTTTTAGGATTTAACAGATTAAAATGAGCCAAGCTCCATAAAATCAGACATAAGATATTTTCTTTTCTCTACAAAGCAAATAACTACTTCTAAGTCCTCATTAAATCGAGCAAAGAATATTTCCGTGGAGCCTAGGTATAGACATTGTTTCAGAAGTTTTGCCAGAAACAGCGACAGACTTTCAACGCTGCACTTTTCGCTTCATTTTCGCCGACTAGAATAATCTATTTCACTTTTTGGGCCAACGCATTTGAGGAGTTATTCTCGATTTTCCCGTAATTCCGTCTAGGCCTTTTCCATTCTAGGAATAGGGGAACATTCTTGAAGTTAGCGTATGCTCTGAAAAATGGCAAAGCGCAGACAGGAAGCGCATCGTCCAAATTAGATTCGACGTTCTCGTGCGTGTCACCAAGAAATTATATTCCTCTTTTCCTATAACACCGAGACAATATATTCTGGAAGCTCCCCTACCGCATCGATGCTTAACTAATTAGCCTTTAATTTCCAAGGGAGTTACCAACATTCTTTTCCGATTGTAGGATAACATCATTGACATTCCTTGCTCTCCAAAGTTAATCTCTAAAAGAACTAGCCGTAAGATTGTCTTTACATTTGTCTTGTTTTCTTACTCTTGTATCATAGAGTGAACGATTCGTGTCAAAATGGACACTCCTTACAAACTTCGACAAAACAAATACTCGTAGAACAGAAAGACGCACATTGGCGGTGCTGAGGACGGCAGATTTTTTTTCGTTTATAGCAAAGCACGAGTATTCAACCATTTTTAGAAAAGCACCGGCCAGCTCTTGGAGTTGTTTAGATAATGCTGCAACACTATGAGCGGCTTATTTGCCACCGTTGCGCAGGTAGCAGGTTCCAAGGAAGCCACCTGGAGTTCTGAGAGTGCAATAATCAAGATTGGAGGCCTTAGTATGGCAAAGGATCATGTGCTTGATCAACCTGGGCATACCATTTCTGGAAACAAAAGGGAACCTAACTTAGGCTAGTGCAAAGCTACCAAAAAGTTTGACGATCGATGCACGGCCAGTTCACAGTTTGTGCTCGCCAATCTGCTCCTGCGACAGCCTCACAGTTGTCGAGAATAATTAAATCACCGATAGTGGCAAGTTTCATAATGCAATGCCGTTTATAGAATGTTCTTTGCAACACTATCTACCTAACGGCACAGCATGGACAAAACAGCAATAAATAGGGTTAGAATAGGGGCGCTACGTTATTCAGTGAAGCAAGCTCACGCATATTTTATAACATTGGTCTTTTTCCATCATAACACTGTCTTCCTAACGGCGCTGCATGGACGAGACAGGAATAGGGTTAGGATAGAGGGGCTAAGAGGTATTCGATGAAACCGTGTTACTCGTGTGCATAATCGGCTTCTGAAAAGCCATTAGCAATTTAGCTCAATACTGCTATGCAAGACGATCCGGAATTGTGCCTGGTCGATACAAGGGAGCCAAGGAATTCCACATTGCAACCAGAAATATGAAAAAAGAAAAGGCGGTGTCACTTACGAAATCAGAATATTTTTTCGAGAATAACGGGGGGGATTGCTCCCCACCGCTTGTTATATTTCCGAAAGTAGCCTGGCGGGCCATGTTCTTACAACAGAATAGCAGTTTTACAGGGGATACAAGGGAGAGAACAAAGAAAAACAGAAAAAAAAAGACCACTAGAAAAGGAAAGCAAGAGCCGCCAAGAGACACAAGAGGTGGGGGTGCGGTCGAGGGATCACCAATGCCAAGAGTCTTCAATCAGCCCCACGCACACGCACCGGCATGCGACTCGAACCCCACGGCACAATTGAGGAGCACCACCAACGTCATCGGCGAGTGTCAAGCCTAGCACCTAGCACAAACCTAGCTAGGGAGCTCCGCCACGAAGGCCGAGAAGCAGCAGGTGGGGGAGACACACATTGAGTCGTCGTTGAGCAAAGTTGAGCCAAGACGCGACCAAAAGCCCGAAGCTCCACACCGCAACAGCAACCAAAGGAGAGTCTTGGGCAAGCACATCAGCGGAGCCGAGACCACGCGAAGGCTAGCCGAGGAGAGAAACAAACCACCATCGACCCCAAGCTGGCCGCCCACCACCACCACCAAAACACAGCCCCGATAGCACACGTATTTGAAGGTGCTGGAGCTCCACAGCGGCACCTCCAGCGAGGAAAACGGCGTCCGGAGACACCGCTGCCGCCGGCATTGACAAGTCAATGCAGAGTTTTCACCCGGAGTTGAGCATTTCCCCTACAACAGAGGCCGTCGGACACCACCAGCCGCAGTCGTCAACCACACCATGCGGAGACCACCACGGCCAACACCAGAACAAGCTCAGGATCCTCCAGGGTCGCCGGACGCAGCGCCAGCCATCATCCCCGCCGAGCACCATGCCGGACGAAGCATAGGAGCGATGCCCGTGGTCCAGAACCTCCACGGTCCCGGACTGCAGCCCTGCAACCGCCGCCGCCGCGCCCCAAGCGCACCACCGCGCGGCTGCCGAGGGAGGATCCGGCGCCGCAGCACCGGAGATGGTGCGCCCGGAGCGCCGTCTGGCCACACAACCCAGCGCCACCGAAGAGATCTCCCAGCAGGCAAGATCTGGATCCCCGCAGCTTGGTCGCGACCAGCTTCAGCTCGCCGAGCGCGCGTAGGAACCACCACGCAGCCATCACCACAGCACGACCCCCCGCACCCGCCGGCACGAAGGAGAGCAGCGCCGCCGCAACGCCCTGCGCGAGCGTCGCGTCCTCGTCAGGCAGCCCCGGCCCGCGCCGCAGCTACCCAGGGAGTAGGAAGAAGGGCCCCGCCGCCGCCGACACCGGCCGGGCTTTGCCCGGCGGCGAGGGGGAGGAGAGGTGGGGAAGGGGTGGGAGGCGGCGGCGGCTAGGGTTCGCCCTCCCGCTCGCGGGAGCGGGGCAGGGCGAAGAGTTTCACGAAATCAGAATATGACCATATGTGAACAATTAATTATACAAAATGCACACCCATATTTACAATACTGGTCCTATCCAGCCGCACAAAATAAAATAAATGCAAGTAATTTCCTTTACAATGCACAATTGGCTACTTCACATGATTTTGCAAGTGCAAATTTTACACTATGTTAGGCATGGGACATTTCCACTAATTTTTTTGGCATGCTACATGTCCCTCGGTATGGTTGCCAACAAAACAGGACGCATAAATCCACATTCCTGACACATGCACATAAATTAACACAACAAGAACCACAGTTAAGTGAATAATATGAACATCACGATAGTCTACAGCAGTAAGAAGCCCAAAATATCCCCATATGGGCATATTTTAGTTTTGCTCCGCGACTGACACACTTCCAACGAAGATAACATAACAGATCAGCAAATATAATTCGGTATTGATTGTTTTTTTTTAAGCATCGTCTAAAAGAGCAACCCCATCATTTTATCCCCTGCTGAGTTGCCCTGCTCGCCAGCCATCAAATAGGCATGCCACCTTATCCTTCCTAGGTTGGCATGATTTGTTTAAGCCTAGTGGAATCGGAAAGTGAAATGGCACGGCACAGAGAATTCAGGCGGTAGTAATGCTTAAATAACTAAAAAGAATGGACGAAAAGTGCAGCGGCAATTAGCATAAGTTAAGCTGGCGGATGGGCAGCTATCTTTGACTTATCATGGAGATTCACCGCTTATATAACCAGAGTCTGAACCCTCAGAATAAGCAGTAAACATACTAAGCTGGTCCAGTGTTCAGATTCCAGACATAAGAAAACATTAAGGCCAAATACCGAAGCATGCCACATAATAATTCTGAAATTGGGAACATGATCCTCACATTCTGAGTGTCTAGCATTCAGAAAAAAAGAACTGGAACCGAAAGAGAGATGATTTACATCAGTTCAAAAAATTACATAAGATCAGAAAAAAAAATTTGAAGGGAGTTCGAGATCCTCAGGATTACAACACAAACGCACACTCGAACAGAGGCGAGGAAGAACTCACACCCCAGCGACGCCGGGAACCACTACACAGCAAACCTGATCCACGCACCAGCAGCACGCCGCCGGGGAGGAAGAAGGAAAGCACGCCGCGCTCCGATGCCAGCAGCCCGAACAACCATGTTGAGCAGCCGCAAGATCCATCCAGCGCAAGCACCGGAATCTTGACGATGAACGAGCTTCGGCTTCGGGCCACCGCCATCACGCCCACGCCGTCTCCCGCCGGAGACGAGAACGAGGGAACCACCCTTCTTCCGCAGAACCCACCCAGCTCGCCGACGGAGAAGAACCACCCGCCTGCAACCTCCCACGGATTTGTCTTCGTCCTCGCCGGCCTGCAAAGAGAACGAAGGACCATAAAAAGCTGCGGGATCCTAAGATCCGCAGCGCCCAAAAGTCGCCCGCGCCGCGACGAAGCTCCGGAGACCGCCGTCGCAGGAGAGGAAGCGCGCCGACTCCCACCTAGCCGCCGACACCATCGCCGCCTCCACGACGCCACCGGCGGATCCCTATCTCGACCTACACTATGTACAGGCCGGGATCCGGTGATCCCCCACCCTCCCGCCGCCGGACCGGCCGACGGAGGGGAGGAATCCCGCGGATCCGCGGCGAGCGAGGTGGCCGGACGGAGGAGCTCAAAAATCGCCTGTCTCCTTCACTGTAGAAGGGGAGAGGAGAGCGACCGACAGCTCTGTGTATAAGATCAGAAATTATCCAAATAACGGTTTTAGAACTTCAATTAATGGCGTAACCCTTTACTAAAAGGTCTCCGTTTTGAAATATAAAACATTTTGCTAGGCTAGTTTAGTATACCAAGACATCTTATATTATTGGACAGAGAAAGTACAAACCAATCGTTCCATGCTATCAAATAAGTAGTGAAAATGACAATACTTCTAGGAATCTCAATGAACAATGGCACGCCACATGTCAAAGTAAAAGATCAAAAGAGAATTTGTAAGAGCTCAAATGAGAGAGCGCGATAACAGAAAGAGCCCCTGCAGTAACCACAGATAACAAATCGAAGTTCAAAACCTTTTTTTTCTCGAACTGCATTGAATACGCATCATTTTTTATCAGAAGGCAAACACTGAGGGTGACATGAAGAAATAGGCTTTCGCCCTGCTATATAAATATAGCAACCACACGGTACAACTATAAGTCCATTGCTGGGGCCAACAGCACAACCAAGACCAAAAGAAAAGAGAGAAAAGAAGAAAAAACAAAGGCGACATTAGCGGATCAACGAAAACGAAAAAGACTCGCAACCGCTGCGCACTCTCCGGAGTAATCCCACCACAAACCTAACGCTCTGAAACACCGCGTACCAAGCAACACCTCCAAGAAGGAAAGCGACGACGACGACGCTGCTGACCGGACTGGTCCTACGGTTTCCCCCGGTATGCTCCGAGGAGTGGTGAAGAGGTACATCCGACGCCCTCCAGGAAGGAACGGCGACACTCGCAAGCGTCACCGCGTTGGTGCCAAGGTGACAGGGATTTCTCCCGACCCAAAAAACCACATCTTCGGACAATCCATAGCGCTCCAACAAACTTGCCACCCACCAACATACGCCACCTCGGTCTTGAAGTCACCATCGTCGTCTCTCCATGGCAACCGCTGCGAGACCGGACTGAGAACCGCCGTAGGCGGCAGCACAACAACCACGCGGGAGGGAACAACCTCCACTGCCACAGACGGTAGCCAACCGGACACGGCGACAAGATCACACCAAGCCATTGGAGCCGAAAGGCGGCAACATCACGGCCACCTGGAGGACATCCTCCACCGCGACTGCGGGTGCTGACCGGACGCGATAGTAAGGACACACCAGGCCGGGAAGGCCAAGCCGAGCCCTGAAGGGCCCGTAAAGTCCCCGCCGCCACGCTGCTACACTAGGCCACGCCGCCGCTATCTTCTTGTTCGGCCCCATAGATCTGGCCGGACCCAAATGGGCCCGCGAAGCTCCCATCGTCGTGCTACAGCAAGGGTGGTGTCGTGGCCGCCACTATCACGAACTGCTCGTAGTCCAACCGAAGGCAGAGAGTCAAGCCCGACCCGCCTTGACCCAGATTGGGCCCAGATCTGGGCCTGCAGGGCTCCGGCCAGGCTCGAATCCGCCGCCGTCACCACCAACGGTGGCGTCACCGCTGCCAGTACCATCCAGCCATAGCCGGACCGCCGTCATCCTGTAAAGCACCGCCGCCGGAGGAGCGCCGCCCAGCGAGGCCTCCTATGTCGCGGGTGGAGAAGATCCGCCGCTGCCGGCCCCACCGAGCTGCGCTCGGCAGCCCAACCGAGCCACGTGCGGCGGCTCGCGCCGACGGCGGCGAAGGAGGAGAAGCGGGAGGAGGGGCCCGGACGGGAGAGCGGCGCTGCCGCGACCGGACGCCGCGGGGGCGGCGCGGCCGCGGGAGGAGGTGGCGGAGAGGAGGAGGGGAGGGGCGGCGCCGGCCGGCCACCGCGAGCGCGAGGACGGCGGCGGCTAGGGTTGGGTTGGGTTAGTCCTGCACTCCTGCCACCGATAATAGAACAAGGGGCTTTTCTGAGGGCGACATACGTACAAGCAACACCAAAAAAAGCCCAACAAAAGGAAGTAAATATGAGCAGATTAGAAGCAAGGACAGAGTAGCACTACTGACGAGCGCAAGGTGGGTGCACACAGGGGCCAGTTACCTGCTCTGTTGTTCCGCCCCTTGATATTCTGCTTGCCACAATCACTTTTGGGTGTTGAGGAGCAACCTATCTCACTCGCTACTCCATTACACAATAATATATTGCGATACCTAATAAAATATAGTATTGCATCAGTACAGACGAACAAATCATTTACGACATACAACTTTTTAGCGTGGGGAGAAATAAACTACATACAGATATGCATGCATGCACTTTTGCAATCAAAAAGAAAAAGGCATTTCGACAGGCATATAAATATATAGTTTTAGAGTAAACGGCATGGGCTACACTCATCATCATCACTAAACCAATTTTCAAAAGGCATTTAAGCAATTGTCAATGACAAATGTCGCTTGCAATAATATCCTTCGTAAGGATCGATTTCAAGGACTTGTACTATGGTATATTTGATCTACCTCAGCTTGGGACTTTGTGGGCGCATACATGGCAATAGGCTTTCGTCTTTTACCAAACTAGCAAGGTGGCCCTCCCAAATGTGAGGGCATCATCTTCAACGTGTTGAATATCTTCATGAATTAAATTAGTCCTTTCGTAGATATAGGAAAATACTAAAATCTAAATAAGAGCATCCTACTACTCTCGCAAAATTATGGTAGTATGAATTTATGGAGAATAGTCATTCCGATATTTCAGTTGTTTTAATATATATCCTCCCGAGTCCTGACATCCCCCATTTTTATTGTACCCCGTCACTTTAAATATTCCTTTTGTCATGTAACAATGATTTCATCGACTTAGATGGCACATTGTTTCATGTAACATACTGAATAATTTAGTTCAATTATTTGATTCTCATGATTTAACTCTCTCCCTCCATACTATGTTGCTCACTTGAATATGTTGTGTCATGACATATCACTACGTTGTTATGGAATACATTGTTTTGGCATGTTCATCAGTCATAATTGTTTCTACACGTTTGCAAATTTTGGTGATACACGTAGAAGATTGATTAGTGCCTCTCACCTCTAAGAGCATTTAGTTTCTACACGTTTGCATGTTTGCATGTTTGCATGTTCATCAGTCATCTTTTTGTTTCTAATTGTTTCTACACGTTTGCATGTTCATCAGTCATATTTTTGTTTCTACACGTTTGCAAATTTTGCTCTTAAAGAGTAGTATTTCTTCATGGAAATGTCTTGCGTTTGAGATGGTGTCACACGGGAAAAAGCCTATTGGCTCCATCTAATTCTTGGTCCTTTCTAATGGATAAACGGTCATCATCCAATGGTCCAGAACCAATGGTTTCTCCGGGATTGTTTTTCGCTTATTTTAATCAAACCTCGCGCTTTGCATCATATGTATATAACTGAAGATGATTATTCTTTTGATTATGAGCGCCGATGTTTTTGTCGATAGCGAGCCAATTAATAGTGGTAATTTTTTCAGTCTCGAAACTCCTCATCCCAATTATGTACTGGAAGTATGCCTATATATACGTTGTACTCAATGTTTCTAATAATTGTAGTTCTAGTGCAATTAACTCTTTATTAATCATGCACACATATATTGTAAAAAGATAAGCTAGTACAGTTTGTCACCAAGTCAGCCCTGCCTTGGTGTGCGATTCACCTTTTTTTTAAACGGGCGCAACTTGGCTTCGTCTTTCATTTCGAAGAAATAAAAAGGAAAGAAAAGAGTCGCTAGATTAAGATGAGTACATTTTCCAAAATGACCGATAAGCAATCGGGTTTGATTTGTGCCATTAAATACGTGAGTGCAAATCGTGTTGGACAATGATCTATTAATAAAAGGTTATGCCGTAATTGATCTTTCATTAAATTGTAAACGTAAATTTAGATCAAACTATAAAATTAAGTAGGATGTTATGTCTGAGTGTGCCTCTATTTAGGACCCATACTGCATCTTGCTTTTAGTGCATAATAGTGAATGCAATACATTTATATAGATATAAACTATATCGATGAATTTGTCGTGGCTGTTTGCACATATTTATATATTCACATGCGTATTATTTCTTTGCACGTACTGTATTCACAGGACACAAATATATGTATTTGAAATCAACTGCGTGCACTTAAATTGTACACATCAGATATGTAGTAGAGATTTGAAATCAACAGGGAGCACTTAAATTGTACACATCAGATACGCCGTAGAGTTAATAAAAAAAAAAATGCCGTAGAGATCTGAGATCGATGTTCCGGCCGCACGTCTAATCTAGCTGATTGGGGTCTGTTTTTTCTAAGACACGATTGGATTCTATTCGTAACCTATCGAATCATGTCTAAAAAACGATACGCCCAGTTTTTTTTTAACACGAACGGTACGTCCAGTTTTTTTTTTCGATATTTGGTTAGCCCAACCATCAATCGCTAAAGTGCTATTGGCTTGCGTTGCACAGATAATACGTACGTGTTCGGCTGCTCCCTGTTATTTTTTCTGAGATCCACGTCTTATATGTTAGGTAGATCCAGATAGAACGTGTCAAACTAAAAATTGCTGTTACGTAATTACAGATATCTTATTTAATCTGAGCCATATATTTTAGATCTAACTACTAAAATTAATTTAAATGATGTGGCTTAACGTGATGCCTCGAAAAACTCTCTCATTTGCTTTTAGTATATAATAGATAGATATGGGGATTCTGTGCATTAATTCCAATAAACTTCTCCCAAAAAATCATATATCTCGAATATATAGCCCTGTGTCAGTTTTCAGATTCGAAATCTTTTTAAGATGTGTGCCTCGGTTTTATAGTGCGCCAAGGATGGCATAATCAAACATCACCTAGTGATAATCTAGCTTTAGAACTTCATCCTATTGGCCTACTCACAGTTCTCTCAACTCGTGGCTCTTAACAGCTATAAATAGAGCCTCTATCCCACCCATTCCAGGCAAACAACCATCAGGTTATAGTTCCTCCTTCCTTAAGACTGTTATCTAGTGCTTCTACTAGCTACCTCGGCTGCCGATCTTTGTCATCAATCACACCAGATTTTCAGTTCAAGCTAGCTAGCTAGCCATGGCTAGGGTACTGGAGCCTCTCGTCGTCGGAAAGGTGATTGGGGAGGTCATCGACAACTTCAACCCCACCGTGAAGATGACGGCAATCTACAACTCCAACAAGCAGGTGTTCAATGGCCATGAGTTCTTCCCGTCAGCAGTCGTGGCCAAGCCGCGCATTGAGGTCCAGGGCGGCGACATGAGATCCTTCTTCACGCTGGTTTGTGCTTATCTCATCTCTGATCATCTCGTGCAATACACAGATTAAGCTAAGCTAAAATCCAGCTGCTAACCGAGTGTTGCTGCTCTGCAGGTCATGACGGACCCAGATGTGCCGGGACCTAGTGATCCATACCTGAGGGAGCATCTCCACTGGTAAGACTAATCCAAGCCAGCTTAAAGCACTCGATCAATCAAGAGTCGAACAAGGAAAGAGATCATAATTATACATATAAGCACAGCACCATGGAAAATCTCATAAGCTATACAGACGGCAAAGCAATTGCTAAGCCAAGTTGCTTTCCTATGTAAAACTTGTCAGTTTTGTTCAGTCAAAATAAATTGTCAGCTATGCATAAAAACAAGCTGACCAGGTTATGACTTTGTATGCAGGATCGTCACTGATATTCCTGGCACCACTGATGCTTCTTTTGGTAAGTCCTTTTCACGCATCACTTGCTTTAGCTTTTGCTGATTGGTTTCATTGTTAATTTCTCCGAATAAACATACACGAATGAATGCAGGGAGGGAGGTGGTGAGCTACGAGAGTCCGAAGCCCAACATCGGCATTCACAGGTTCATCTTCGTGCTGTTCAAACAGAAGCGGCGGCAGGCGGTGAGCCCTCCCTCCGGCAGGGACTACTTCAACACTCGCCGCTTCGCTGCCGAGAACGACCTTGGTCTCCCAGTAGCTGCCGTCTACTTCAACGCGCAGCGGGAGACAGCCGCACGCCGTCGCTGATGGAGATAATCAGCCGAAGCTTTCTTCTCTCGCATGCATGGCTCATGCATGCGAGCTATGGATCAACCAATAGCTACTATGAGCTACCCTTATATTTCTCCATTCAAATAAGATCGAGCTTGCTTGTGAGCGTACTGTCTGTCTGTTTCTGGTAGTCTGTCTGCTGTTCAGTACTTCAATCAATTTAGTTACTAGTCGATCTGTGAACTAGTGTACGTGCAACGTACATTTGCCACTATTGTGAATTTGGTTCAGCTCCTATTTCGATCTCCTCCTAGCTCTCCGGTGTGACAAGACAGGCATTGCTGTTTATATACCTCCGTCGCGTGTGTACATAAATGTTAGGCCTTGCCTGTGCGTGTGTGTGTGTGTTCTATAATGTTAATTTGGCTGCTGATGAGAAGAGGCATCAGTTCTTGGCCCCCCTTTTCCCATCATCTGGGTGACCCATTTGGTTGATTTGATAATATTAGAACATAGGCATATGCGCCTACAATGGCCTAGTCAAGTTTTTATACTTTCTGGATATGCATTGCTACCTTCATGAAAGGGTAGTGTGCACAAATTATATGATCCAAAATATCTTTAAAAAAATATAACTGACAACATAATGGAACAGACAATCAAAGAAAAGGACGAAAATTGTAGAACAGAACGTAACAGGTAGTTTCATTGTATGAATCAATAATACATTGGTGACTGCAGTGGATATATATCGTACCAAAAGTTTAAATGTGTTCACAGGCAAAATGGTCATTGATAAAGTCATAAAGACGGTTCTGTGATTCTGTCTCCTCATCTAATGTATCTAGCGACTAGGAGCTAAATCGCACTTAAGAAGATATTACGAAGTTGGTAGCTGATTTGTCGGGTCACCTGCAATATGAACCCTACACTACCTAACCAACCGGTCATGCATAATAAGAGCATCTCCAACCACGATGGTTAAATTTGGCCCCTAAAACGTGTCCGGATGGTGCCCGGACGTGTCCGCTTTGAACCCTAAAAAGTATGTGTCTCCAACCATATATCTAAAAATCCCCTCTCCCCCCCCCCCCCCCCCCCCCCCCAATTGTCCGGTCAATTGCATGTGATTGGTGGGGATGGAGAGAGAGGGAAAAAATAATAAAGATACAGATAAAAGTGGTCCGTGTCCTACGTGGCGAGCTGCCGGACACACCCGGACACACCCATCTGCCCTCAAACTCTCCCCACGTACGGGTGAGTTTGGGGTAAGCCGGACAGCCCGAACACATAGGGAGAGTTTGAGGGGACCGGTTGGGTAGCAATTTTACCCCATTTTTTGTCCGGTCACTATCCGGGCTGTCCGCCCGGACATTTGGAATGGATTTGGCCACCCCGGTTGGAGATGCTCTAAGGACCTCACCTGCGGACTAGAAGTAGAGACGCAAATGGGGGTTTTCGCGTAAAGAGAGAGGATTTTTGGAACCCGAGCTACATGGAGCTCGTTTTTTTTTTAATATACGAAATCGGCATTTTTAAATTTCCAAAAATCACGAAAAAATCCCCGATGGAGATATTGTTGAGATCTACAGTCATGCAAAATTTCAGCTCCAAATTCGATATATTGTGGGCCGTACAAGAAACACAAATCCGGGGAAATTTCAAAATTTTGAAACTGTGTATTCCTCACCACCCAGATCCACCCGTTTGTCTTTTTTGTGCAGCCCAAAATATAACAAATTTGAGGTTGCAAATTTGCAGGTTTGTAGATCTTGACAATATATACATCCGGTAATTGTTTCACAATTTTTAGAAACATAAAAATGTCGATTTTGAATTTTCAAAAAACCGGGCTCCTTGTAGCCCGGGCTCTAAAATAGGTTTTCGCGTAAATGGGTCTACACATTGGCCCATACGGCCATACCTCACTTTGCAAGATTCCATTCCAAGCACAATCCAGGGTCATTTCTATACATTAATTTTTGTCAAGCAAAATGAATCAAGCTAGCATACCTTAGAACATAACGAGGTAACTAGTTTAGGGAGTAACTTGTTTTAATTGTCAATGACTAAAATCAATTCAAACTCTTAACTAAACAGGTGATATCTATTGAAAAGACACCAAAATTAGTTACTTCAAGATCACATTATGTTTAATTATGGATTTTGGTGCAAACTCTATCAACATCCTTAACTACCGTCATTATCAGCCATCGTATAAAGTGCTAACAAGCATGAACAGAAAACAGAACAAGAAAATGGAAGAAAATGTCTCGCATACCTTTTGTCGTTAATGGCCGTTGATCATTGTACCTAAGATTAATCCTGTTCAAGAAAGTCACTGCGTCACATACTGTATCAATGGATATTCTTCACATCAAGTTCTACTCATAGATGAGTGGGGACGTGGGGTGCAGTTTAAGCGTAGGATGGCAACTATACAAATCACGAGTGGCAAGTATACTAGACTAAACTAATCATGATAAAGCTAGTTGAAAAGTTTCATATAATTTCGACGACCTTTTACCATCAGTAATTGCATCAAGCAATAGGAACGTCTACAGCTCACATATCCAAATGAACCATACATGGGCGGGCACAAGTGTATTCATGGGTATACAGGTGAATATCCAAAAAAATTGGCAAATATTTTATATCATATGATACAGCCATCAGCTCTGGTTTCTTTGTATAAAAACCAATCCATTTAAATACACAAATATGTTGCTATGCCGTTGGTTAGTGTAATCTTGTGTTCAAACTCTGGTTTTATCACTATTTATCCCACGTTTCTCGTTATTTTTTTAA
The DNA here is from genome assembly GCA_947311845.1 of Poa pratensis. Classification (NCBI taxonomy): domain Eukaryota; kingdom Viridiplantae; phylum Streptophyta; class Magnoliopsida; order Poales; family Poaceae; genus Poa; species Poa pratensis. The sequence continues at coordinate 68,845,425 of CAMZMU010000128.1, read as the reverse complement.
TTTTGAATACCCATTAATTAAATGCTGGGCCCGCCCATACAAAAGAGAACTGATTGACCTAATAGACTATCAGGTATTGCCCTATTCTAATCATGAATATATGACTCTTATCATCACATATCATATTGGCTACTAGGTATTTACTTATAACGCATTCAACTGTTTAATTCTGGTTTTTCCCAAGACGTCCCAACTCTCAACTTCCATTTTTTAACTCAACTATTTCTTATAGAAAATTTCTAGAACTCTCGTCAAAGACGAGTTTGACCAGAGGCAGATCTATGCCAAATATAACGAGGCATAAGCAACTACTTTCTTCAAAGACGAGTTTGACCAGAGCAAATGCTTGAACTGTGTATTACAAGCAAGACCTTTTATGCACCTTGCCACAAAGACAAAACTGATATGAAACAAACTGGTCAGTAATTCGCTATGAAAGAACATCAGAGTGATCGCCACAAGTAAACAATATGTATGTGGTACACATTTGCTACATACCAAAAAAAATATTATGCTTATATAATCACACCGCTGTAAGAGAATCTCCAACAGCCGCTGTAAAATAGCGCGGCGCGTCAAATAACGACATTTTAGCGCGCGCGGGGCAAAAAGCAGCACTCCAACAACTGCTGCATAATTCAGCACGCTGTAAAAGTCGTCCAGCGCGTGGGTAGAAGCTGGACCAAAAGCTGGATATCTAGCGCGTGGGCAACAGCGCGCTGGGCAAAATGAAAACGACGCGCGAAGGAAAACTGCCAGGAAACTTCCGCGGGCGAGGCCGCCGCCCCCTGCTCTCTCCTCTGCCGCCACCTGCAGTTCGCCGCCGTCGGCCGGCCGCCCACCGCCGGAGTTAGGCCGCCGCCGCCGCGGGCCTCGGCCCTTCCTCTTCTTCTCCCCTGCCCTCCGCGGCGCCCCAAGCCCGCCCGCCGCCCCCGAGTCCTGAGCTTCCGCCGCCCCGCACCCGAATCCCGGGCTCGAGCTCACCGCCGCCGCCGTGGCCCTTCTGCAGGTCTGCCGCCGAGCGATTCCGCCGCCCCGCACTTGAGCTCGAGCCCGAGCGATTCCGGCACCCTCGTGCAGGTCCGCCACCGCCGTGGCCCTCCTGCTGACCGCCGCCGCCGTCGTCCTCCTACAGGTCCGCCGCCCGAGCGATTCCGCCGCCCCGAGCTCGCCTCCGCTTCGAGCTCGCCCCTCCTCCTTGCCACGGCCGCCGGAATTCCGCCGGAGCAGCCATGGCGTGGTGGTGGATGAAAAAGGACCCAATTGCTTTTTTTAAACAATTGGAGGGATCTGATTGCGAGTTATCTGGGCTTATTTGTAAAAGTTAAGGGACATGTGTGTCGTACTCACTAGTGGAGACAGGGCCTTCTGTCCCGGCCCGTGAGGGGCTTTAGTCCGGTTCGCGAACCGGGACAGGACAAGCGGGACTAAAGGGCAAACCTTAGTCCCGGGCCAGTTACCAGCCGGGACTAAAGGCCTCCACGTGGCCGCCTGCGGGGCGCGCTGGGGCAACCCCTTTAGTCCTGGCTCGTATAACGGCCCGACTAATAATTTTGTTTTCTTTTATTTATTTCTTTAGGGTTTAGGGTTTATTTGTTTTCTTTTATTTTCTTTCTTCGAGCATACAAAGATAATTGTTTTCTTTTAGCGGTATTTCTACGCTACCACATACCGTACACGTTCGTGCATATATATAAGATAACTTGTCTTACGATCGAGTATACAAATATATACAATTTTGATAGTTACATGGAGATCACAATTACCGGGACTAGAGCCCGTCTATTCGATTACACGGCCGGGATCATCAGTAGCGCCTATTCACACTAAATTCTCCGGCGTCGTCTACCATCTCTTTCATCAAAAATCCCGCCAGTTCCTCTGCAATTCCTAGTAGGCGTTGCTCTGGTAGGAGCCGATCCCGCATTCTCTCGAACTATATAAGAAAAGGAGATCAATATGAACATCAATCATGATAACAAAAAGTGACGGTAATAAAATAATGTTGTGAATGTATTGCTTACGTCGAGTCTATAATCATTGTGCTCAGTGGTAAACGTGCGAATGAACTCGCAAACGTAGTATCCACATAGATTCGTCCCCGGTGGCTGCCTCGCGCACTTTACGAGAATAGAATTCAATCAAAATAATAATCTAGCATCATAATTGTATTGAAACTAGAATTAAAGAGATGCGCGGACATATCTCGTACTACTTACCGTGACCGGAGTAAACGTCAGCTTCTCACTAAAGGAACCCGTCACCACACTCCTGAACAGGTTCCAAACCCTGCCCGGCAAAGAAAATGAATTAATGAATGAGTTATTCATTACCTGATATCTCATGAAATCAACGAAAGAGACCGATATAGCGCGAAAATTACCTCTGGAGCATGTCCTGCATGTCGCGGAACTCTTCCAGGTGTCTCTTTAATGGGTCCATGACTTCAACTATTCCCTTATCAACTTGAATGTCTAGCAGAATCCAGTGGAACCTGCACACGTTTATATATACGTCAGTAACTCATCAATTACACTTAACATCGAGTAAGCAAAAGTGAATGTGTACAACAGAGTAAGACCCTCACTGGAAGTTGTAAGGAAACAGTATGTGGTCACAGAAATTTGCTCCGTTAGAAACCTTAGAAGGTTATCCGCCGTCTCGTCGGGTTTCGTCGTTAGCGAATATATATTTACTTTATCTGGGTCAATGAACCCAACACTATAGATCTTTCTTTTACATTCCCGGATCTTCATTCTGCATAATAGAGTACAAAAGGATATAATGAGGATAATTACATGCAATGAACTGAACAACTGAAAAACTGAACAACTTATATGTAGACAATGAATTCAACAACTTACAGACAATAGCAACTCATGAGAGTTTTGTCGAGGGCGTCGAAATTGTATAACTGGAAGATTTCTGAAAAGTCAACATGGACCTCTTCGGGTCGGAAGAAGTACTCATGTGGGACTTTCGCCACGATCATTGTTCTGCCCCCCCTACCACACTCAAGTACCATCATGCAAATTCCGCATTGTGTTGGCAGTTGTTCCAACTTCTCTTTGCTGACCAAAGGCTTCCCTGGGACATATGTAGGGACAACATCAGCCTTGGGTAACTTGTCGTCTTGGGAACCTAGCAATTCAGCAACAGTCACACCCATAGCGGCCGCCAACTTCGCAGCTTCTTCCATATCCTGCTGCAGCACCTGGGGAACGTTTTCGGATAACACCTTGAGGGATGGGATCGATTGTTTGGCCTGTTCTCCGAGCTGGGGAACGTCCCTTCTGTTCCCGCTTGCACTTTTACCTGATTTGCTCCCGCTTGCACTTTTACTTGATTTGCTCTTCTCCACTTCCTTCCGAAGTGTGCGTAGATAGTCATCTGGCTTATGGTGCAACTCATATTGCGATTTTGTGTTCAGAAAATCACGTGCCCACGCTTTTTGCTTCTCGGTGTATACCGGGGCGGGCTTGGGTTTCATCTTTGCAAAATGCGCATCTTTTTCGGCCATTGCGATCGCTGCGGTTTGCTCGTCAGTAGATCGTAAGCTCTGATGGGAAGATTCTTATGAGGTACTCTTGGGAGGGGCGACATTTGTCGTTTTGGGCTGCTGCGTCGGTTAGTACTCATCGACGGAGCACGCTTCCGCTTATTGTCCTTAGCGGGCAAAGGCGGCGGCGAAGACGGCCGACCCAAGTCCGGCGGCGGAGATCGAGATGGACTCGCGCTGTGGTGGTCGTAGTCATGGGGTGTGCTTCTTGGAGGTGATGGAGGTGTAGGTGACCTGCGACGACTCGGAGGCGGTGTTGTCCTTGGCGTCGACCTGGAAACTTGATGTAGTTCTTGTCCCATAGAATGATATCACCCACAACTTCTCCGAGTGTCCTCTCATCTCAGGTCCAGGGATGTCAAGCTCCATATCATGAGACCCCGATACGATTTCATCCACCCGACTTTAGCATAGCCAGCTGGAATCTCACGGTCTTGCCAGCGTGCGTCAGGTGGACAAGGTAAAGCATATCCGACCGCCACCTTCATGGATATGTTCTTCAATTTCTGATGGAGCTCACAAGATATTGAATCCTTGATTCCATCCACGGGGTAGCCGGGACCGCCATCTATCATCCGCCGTGCATCGTCAGCCGGGACCTCCGAGTCACCCACGCTGCTTTTCCGCTGAGATGGACCGGCGGTAATATCGAGTACAGGATCTTGCGGGCGCACTACTCCTCTAAGTTCGTCAATCTGCTGCTGCTGGTGGTTAATTCTGGCAAGCAACTGGTTGAACTTGTCTCCCTCCTCCTCCTGCTGTCGCTGCTTTGCTCTCGCTCGGCTTCTGTAAGTTTCTACGTCTTTGGCAAACCCAAGCCACCACGGGACGGAAGGGCCAAAGCCTCGTGTTCGTCCTCCTTTTTCGTCATTCCCGAGGACCAGTGTCAGCAAGTCTTTCTCTCTATCGGGACGGAACTTTAACTTCCCCTCTTTAATTTCTTTCACCACTTTAAGCCAATTTTCCCTGGGTATCCTAATCCCGTCACTGCAAATAAGGTCCCCTGTTGTTTCGTCGTATGAACCCCCATGCGCAAGGAACCAATTTCTTGCCCTCAATTCCCATTCTTCGCGCATCCATTCTGGTTGGATCCCTTTAGCAAGCAGCTCTTGCTCTTTTTTATCCCACTTTGGCATGGCAGTCTCGTAGCCCCCTGGCCCCAATTTATGGTGATATTTTTTCTTGTCAGCATTTTTCTTGTTCCTTACTGACATCGCCTTGGCATCTTGTGACTCCTTGTACTCCTTAAATGCGTTCCAGTGATTCGCCTGCTTCGCTAGATAGCCTTCGAATACTGGAGCAGTCTTTTTCTTCAGATATTCTTGCCATAATCTTTTCTTCCACACCCGGAATAGTTCGGCCATCTTCGTAAGAGTCCACTTCATGACTTTCTTCCTCAATTTTGCAGTGTCGGCAGGATCCTCAAATTCTGGCAGGGTGAAATGTGCCATGAGGTCATTCCAAAGACCCTCTTTGTACCTTTCGGCGACATACTCACTATCGTTCGCCCCTTTGCGCTTATTCCAGTCTCGAACGGTGATCGGGACGTGATCCCTAACCAGAACTCCGCATTGTTTTCTAAATACATCGGCAGCCTTCTTGGGTTCCTTCGGTTCGCCCGTAGGGGATATGACCTCAAATGTATAATGCGTAGATGGGGCCAACTTTTGGTCGGGCCTCGTTTGGAAGATTTGCTCGATGTGGAGGCCTAAGAGAAGAAACATTCGTCAATTTATATATATACAACTCAAGTAATGCATCTACTGATCGCCGAACTTCATATCTACCTCGCCGGACTTCGTTAAGGGTCCACCGGCTTCTCCATCATCGGAGCTATCGCCTTCTCCATCATCGGAGCCGTCGACTTCATCCTCACTTCGGTCGACCTCCATTCCATCCCCGGAGGGGTTCAGATACGACGACGGAGATTCGGCTGGATCAGCATCTGGGGCGTCGTGGATTATATTCTCGAGAATTTCTTCCTGTATTAGGTCTCTGCGGGTTGGACTAGGTGGATCCATAGTTTCTGCAAAATGCACACAATATTATTTCAAAATGCATCAAATAAAATGAGTATCAATTGTTATAAATAATTACTAAAGCAATGAATACAAGTCACTTATCTAATGTGTATCAATTGTTATCATCAATACTTTGTAATTAAAAAATTACTACAAATCTATTAAGTCACAATATATCCACTACAAATCAATTACTAAAAATTACTCTTAATATTCCTAGAATTTAATTGAGATAAAAATATACATTATAAAGCCCTATTTTAAAATGATTCGTAAAAGAAACATATAAGATTATTGAATATACCGAGGAGAACAAACACCGGAAAAGAACAAAATCAACACATGGCATTTATGCAATGCGCAATATGTATGCATGATCAATTTAATGCATTGACATGGAGCTCTAAATCATGTTTGAAATGTTATTTGAACTCAAATTACAATTATGAGCATTTATTTAACTTAACTCCATAATTAGAGAAAATGCATTTAAGTTGTTTCCAGATATTCACCAAATTGAAATGTTCCAAAATGTTTGTATTTTGACATAAATAACTAGCATTTATTTTTCTGAACATTTTGATATATTATTCATATTTTTCTGATAAACAGATCAAAAGATATTGAATTTACAAGTTTAAATCATTTTCTGGAATTCTTTTAAATAAATTGGTCCCACATGTCAGACATTTAACAATTTCATAAATCATTTCCAAAATTAATAAAATCCTGACAGCTAGGGCCCACATGTCATAGACACAGAAGAACCACAGGCGCCTCTGTCGATCCAGGATCGATCGATTCCGAGCGAATTGATCGAAATTGATCAGTGCATCAGGTAGAGGACGTCAAGGCGAGCGTTATGGTGGCGGCGCCACGACCAAATGGTCGCCGGAGCGACGGCAGCGTCCGCCAGAGCGAAGCTCCGCGGCGCATGGCGTGGACGTGGTACCGGACGCGATATCCTCACAAGAAGAGAGGGAGGAGATGGAGGGCACCGGAGCTCACCAGAAGCACGAAGACGGCGACGGAGCTGGTCGGAGATGGCTGGGGAGGTCGGACGGCGACGAGCTCGTCCTCGAGCGGCGACCGAACTTGGGGAAGAGGAAGGCGGTGGCGTCCGGAGCAGGAGAGGACGGCGACGGAGCAGGAGAGGACGGCGACGAATCGGCCGGCGGCAGGCGCGGTGGCGCGGTGGATTTTGGCAGCCTGACGGCGTGTCCTCTGCTTCTGCCCTTCTTCTTCGATGAAATGGCTAAGTCCCAGATTGGGAACCGCTTAAGTAGTGGAGGGACCTTTAGTCGCGGCCCGTGGCTCAAACCGCGTCTTTGTCGCGGTTTGAGCCACGGGCCACGACTAAAGGGGTGGTGAGGGCTTTTCGCGTTCCCGCGCACAGCACGGGCTTTAGTCCCGGCTGGTGAGATGGGCCGGGACAAAAGGCCAAAAAATTGCGCGGGCTGGGCCAAATAGCGTACCGTTTTTACTTTTTTTTAATCTAGCACAATTTTAAATTTTTGAACATTTGAATGAAACAGTTTTTGCATACTTATGAATTTGAGAAAACTTTTAACATGAAAAGTGCTTCAATTTGAATAAGTATTCCAAATCCATTTTCTGTTTTATAAAATAATTATTCTAACTCTACAAACTATTAACCATTTTGCCATTTTGAATAAAAAATGCATTAACTTTTATCTTTTGCATATTTTTGAATCTCACTAAACTTTCAACATGAAAAGTGTTTGAATTTGAATAATTAATTCAAAACCATTTTCTGTTTTATAAAATAATTATTCTAACTTGCCACAGTGAATTGCAATACTACCTCTCCCTTATGAATCAACAACTGCGAAATGATAGTCAGTTCATATTCATATTACTTATTCAAATGCTAAAGATCATTAGTTGGAAATGCTGCTGTCGTCGTCGTAGACGAACCATTTGTCCTAACCAATGATGTGGCTCAGGTTAGTCATACTCCTGCCTAGGCCTATAATACTCGTCCTCGTAGTCGTCGTAGTCGCTGCCGTCGTCGTCGTTGTTGTCGGACGGCGCTCGCCTGGACTGGAAGTGAGGGTAGCGCAGGCGGGGGTTATCGCCGGCCGTGATGTAGTTCATGACGCTCTGGAGAGTCCGGCCACCCCACCACAGCCGACGGCCGGCCTCGTTGAAGTTCTAAGGAGGCGGGCCATCCTCCTCGTACCTGGTGAGCGCCCTCTCACTCTGATTGATGAAGAAGGCGTCCCAAATTGGGCGGTAGTCGGGATCCCAGCGGGGATCCATCCGCTGCTCCGGAGTGAGCTCGAGGTAGTAGTGGTTCGTGATGGCCGCCCGGCACGCCAAACTTTGAGGGACCGGCACGCCTCCGGTGCTCAGCCTCCAACCGGCGGGGACGTCGTAGCCGGGCGGGCATGGGTAGTTCGAGGCGCAAAGCGCCTCCGCCTCTGAGTAGGTTAGAGTGGGTACGGTGGAAGCCATGGGAGAGTGATGAGGTTGCAGATATGATTTTAGATGTGCTATGTCAATGGAGGCCATGACTACATATATATAGTGAGAAATGGCGGAAAGACGGAGGCAGGAAGCGGTGGAAAGCGCGGGAAGAAATAAGGCGGGAAGAAACAGACCTTTAGTCCCTGTTCGAGCCACCAACTAGGACTAAAGGGGCTTATTTGTTCCCGCGCAATTTTACCAACCGGGGCTAAAGGGAATCCCACCAATAAGGAAGAAGCACACGGATCGTGTGTTTCTTTCGAGCGCTTGTGAGCCGTTGGATCAGGGGTGTGTTTCTTTTGAGGGCTTGTGAGCCATTGGATCCATAGTTTCTGCAAAATGCACACAATATTATTTCAAATGCATCACTTGGAAATGCTAAAGATCTTGGAGAATGCAGAGATTGTGTTGGTAAAACTGCAGCTGATTTGAAGCTTCTTGACAATACACATTGGAAATACACATCTATTATATAATTAAAACACAGGTTAACCAACGCTTGAGATTTACCACCGTAAAAATAAAAAAATTAAACGGTGGAGATTTAATCGGAAGTACACGGCACGGCAAATAGGAACTGCGTGGATAGAACGTGCACGTACATGAATCTGAAAAGAAAGATGCTAAAGTTTTGGAAATACACGATAGGTAAGCTGCCAATCAAATCCAGATCCACATGCACGTAGGTATGACACAATTGATCACGTTTGATGGATTTCCATAATAATTACGGCAACAATGCACATAACCAAGCGGAGCAGGATGAGGGCATGTATCCATGGACGATCGGCTATCGAAACAATGGCAACACATCCATAAGCGCCAATGAAGCTTTTCGGCGCCCGACGAATCGTGAGGACAAAAGTATCCAATACAAGCCAGATCGCCATGGAAGCATCCGGCGAGGGAGATGATGCAGGATGAGATGCGGCATTGAGCTCCGCCGCCAGGGGCCTGCCCACAGGTTAACCAACGCTTGAGATTTACCATCGTAAAAATAAAAAAATTAAACGGTGGAGATTTAATCGGAAGTACACGGCACGGCAGCTAGGAACTGCGTGGATAGAACGTGCACGTACATGAATCAGAAAAGAAAGATGCTTAAGTTTTGGAAATACACGATAGGTGAGCTGCCAATCAAATCCAGATCCACATGCACGTAGGTATGACACAATTGATCACGTTTGATGGATTTCCATAATAATTACGGCAACAATGCGCATAACCAAGCGGAGCAGGATGAAGGCATGTATCCATGGACGATCGGCTATCGAAACAATGGCAACACATCCATAAGCGCCAACGAAGCTTTTTGGCGCCCGACGAATCGTGAGGACAAAAGTATCCAATACAAGCCGGATCACCATGGAAGCATCCGGCGAGGGAGATGATGCAGGATGAGACGCGGCATTGAGCTCCGCCGCCAGGGGCCTGCCAGGCGCGATCTCTGCGGAAGCTTCCGGCAAGGTAGAGGATACCGGAGGAGGCGAATCGATTGGAATTTCGAAGGACACGGAGACGGACGGGGCGATTTTATCCGGCTGCCGGCTATGGCTTCCATGTCCATGCGTCAAGAAAGAAGTAAGAACCCACAAAACTCTGGGTATTCACCACACCATGCATCGTGGCCAATGGCGTTGTTACGATCGGAGAAGACCGCGTTGTGCTGCCGGTCTAAAGGGATCGTCATCGATCATCAAATCAATTGGAACTTGGAAGGACATGAGGACGGACGGGGCGATTTTGTCCGGCTGCCGGCTACGATCGGAGAAGAACGTGTCGCGCTGCCGGTCTAGAGGAACGTGGTCGGTCATCATTGTAATGTCTGTCGACGTGCTGCAGAAAAGCATAAAAGAGGAGCTGATGATGGCCGTGAGAGCTGCTCAATGCGCGGGCAGGCCCCTCCGCTAGCCAGGGTATGCACTCCGCTCCACGAAAGAGTTTGGTTTACATGTCAACCAAGACTTGAGGTTGCTGCAACAGGCCATCGCGTTCTCCTCAACTTACTGCTGTGGCCGGCCGCTGCTATCTTCTGTTGCGTTTCCGGGCGGGGAATCATCATATGTCTATGCACACACGTGTTGCTGGAGTCGAATCTATTTTCTGGGAACAACGAATATGGCTACAACCACATCGAGAGAGGAAAGGCAGGATAGAGAGTTGAACATTATGGAGGATATGCCCGCTGGATGTCCAGCGGCCGGCGACTAAAGGGACTATACGAGGCCGACAACAGCGTCACCTATCTCATCGAGATATTTGTTTCTTTCAGTAATACTTATGGTCAGAGTTCTGTTAGTACTAATTTGCTCTATATTTACTGATATTTAGTTGTATATTGTTCAGATTTAGGCCTGAAAGCTGGATGATGGTTACTCTGCTACGCTCATGTTTGCTACCAATGTTTAATCTGTATTGTTGCAGGGTTATTTCAGTTATAAGCCTACCTATTATCTCACAGATTTATTTGTTTGTTATTTGTTTGTGATTACAGGCAGATTTATTTGTAGGAGCATACTTCATGGTTGGTAGCTATCACCGCCTGTAGTATTTTTCTGAATCCACAGTCCAGATTTCCGTGGGAAACAACCCTCAAACTGTCGGCTCAATCCATCAGGTATTTATGTCGGTTCCAATAGGTCATGTCATTTCCTTGAACTAGCATGCGGTGCATGCATTGTGGTTCTACATACTCCCAGTAAGAAGTTGTCTCAACAGCCTGTACATGCATCGTTTGAAATAAAAGAGACTAATTACCAAGCTGATTGATCCAGGTTATGATGATGCTTCACTTAGATGTAGTTTGGGGTTCGATCATCTCACGAAGCTGCAGCCTGCAAGAGACCCTTCAACACAGTACATCTCCTCTTTTTTGCTACGTGTATCATATTCTAGCATTGGTGTTTATTTGAGAACAACTGAACCATATACTGAAGTTACTCAATTCCGATGACACTGTCAAATCCTTTCAAGAATAAAGAAAATATCCTCAAAGTATGCAACGGGCGAAATAAAATGTGGATTTTATATTAGCTGGTGTAGATGTGTGGGGCTACTCGAAAATTTAGTATGATGCCTGTGCTTAATTCTTACACTCTCTTTCTATTTCAAGAAGTTAGTACATTGTCATGTGGTCTAAAAAGCAGTACTTTCAGGAGAGACAGGCAACACGTAAATTTGTTTTTTGAAGAAAATATAAGACTCATTTGACAACTATTCATCTCGGTTATAAGTGTAAAAGACACGATCTTAGGAAAAATATATACGATTCATCAGGTTCAGAGGAATGTTATGTTAAGTACCATGTATCTTTTTACACACAGATTATTCCCTACTGAATTTTTTTTTTCGAAAATATGTACAGAAGCTACGTTGAACCGGGGATGGGCTATCAAATGCTTATGGCCAGGTTACTAATCCTTTTGATGCGCCAGAGCTAAAATTGTAGATAACGAAAAAGAAATCTAAGACTATTGATTAAATTCGATTGCAGGAAAAAAAGTATTTTTTATGCTCATGCTGAAAGAAAGATTATATTGGAAACATATCGAATCAGATGTTTTCTTAAAGAAAGATCTCGAGGGCGAGACAATGTTCGTCGGGTTCATGGGAATATTCTCTCAAGAACATTACAGAGGTAATTAGCACAAACTGTATCAATTTTCAGATTCAGTTAACAGTCCACTTTGTGTAGAGAACACCTTGATTATAAGGATTCACACAATTTTTTATTAATAATCTGACAAGGATTTTCATAAACCAAACGAGTGAAGTGTGTTTGTTCATAACATGCACTCATATCCCCTTAAAACTGAAAATTCTATGGAGAAGTCAAACCATCCTGCTATCTAACAGGTGCACATAAATTATTGATGTCACGGTGCGATCATTTAGTTTTTTACTGCATTTGCTTACATGAAGCTCTCATTGCATTCTTCTTGCCAATCATATGTGCAGAATAGCACTTGGTGATGCTACAGTCATACTCAAATGGGCAAAATGAAATGGAAGCTCAAACAAGCTGACGCTATGAGCACTAGATGTTTCACCTAGGATTTACCAGAGAAAACAAAAACAAGGGCTTTTCCATTGATGCGATGTACGTGGAGAAAAGAAGGAAAAATTATATTTTCTTTTGATGTCTGATCAATTGAAAGATCTTTCTTATTCTCCATGGTTTTCTTTTCGCTCGCACCAGGCCAGTACATATATCACTCAGGATCAGAAGGAACCAGCAGCAACATATTGGTTATGAGGTGAACTCTCTTCTTCTTCTTTGTGAAACAGTTTGTGTACATGCCTGTAAAGTATATTCTAAAAAGCTTTTCTTTTGTGCTGCCAGTTCTGTCAGATCCACCTGTGCTGTTCATAGAAACTTTTTTCTTTAACAAAAAAAATATACCACCTCAAAAAGAATATGAATGAACATCTAAGTTCCTTCTCGCGCCATAGTCAATCCTACAAACCTGAATTTGTCTTATTAATAGTTTTTGGGGAAAATTTGATTATATTTTTTTTCATATTAGTAAGATATACTAGAATGGATAGATAGAAATTACATTGCCGTACATCAGTTCGTGTAATATTAGGTTATGCAAAAGCATCTAGAAGCATCACATTTCACTAATAAAAAACAATGGCAACTCGATATATTTTAATGTGGATCCACGAAGACGACATGTGCAAGATTTCGTCATAAGCGTCCAATGTTCAGTTCTTAGTGAACTGGTGCTTCAAACTAATTAATGGAAATATTTGCGTTGGGAAATGCAAATTGGAAGAACAGAAAAGGAGAAACATTATTATGTGTTTTATTGGCATAAAGCTTGAGCTTTCTTATTTTTACTAAGGAGTAAGGACCTAATACACCTCACCAAGATGTTTATCCAGGATCCAATCATATGGTGTGTGGACGTAACCCTTAAAAACAATATGTCAATGTTAGTGTACGGGTGAAAGAAAGAGAATTATGCTAGAAAAGTTGAAAAATAACCAGCACAAACAAAAGATTGCACGAAGCTTGCGGCCTTAGCTTAAAAAAATGGCTTAGATGCTTGAGGCCTCTAAATCACTAAACTGGTCTTTATTTTTGCTCGAGTCGGATCCATTTGGATAAGGGTTTTTTAATCTATGTGCCAATACAATTTCAGTAAAATCTTATGCACGAATGTTCAGGTCGGTTTTTTACATACATACCATATAGAAAAATATAAAACGTCTTAATAATTCAGAATTGGAAGGAGTAGTATCCATAAGAAAAATGATAAATTAGACATTTTTTTTATATCAATGATAGCCGCGCAAATGCGCGGGCCACCCAGCTAGTTCATTATTATTACACATGCTCCTTACATAAAGGTTTAATACATTCCATAGAATGCATTACATAAAAGGTTCAATACATTATTACACATCACCAATATCACCAACATTATTCTACATAAACGGACTTGCTGGCTCGGAGGCCGTAGGATTAGGAGGAACGGCGGGAGGAGCCAGCCCCGTTCGCGGCCGCCCGGTTCTCGCGCGCACGTTTGCGGCGGAGGGCAAGATCCATGGAGGATGAGTCTTTCAGCGCCCAATCCAGCTCGGAAGCCTCCTTCGCCTTGAGCTGGCAGGCAGTTCTGGCTCGCTGTACACGGTCGTCGTGGACGGACTGGAAGGAGGCTTCAAGGGCCTCCTGCATCTGCGGCCCGCCGCGCTCTTCCCCATGGTCGCTCCAGTCGAAGTCGTCGTCGTCGTCATCCTCCTCGTCGGGAGGGGCGGCGGCGACTGGTGGAGGTACGGTCGTGGATCCCCACGCCACCCCTGCGGCGTACGCATCCTCGTTGGGGTCAGGGACGTCGGACCACGCGCGCTCGTACGTCCTCCGCACCTCCTCCGGCACCGGAGCAGGAGGCCGGTAGCAGGGCATTCCTCTCCACGCCGGGCTCGTGGGCATACGGCGGGATAGGCTCCCGCGGTAGCGCCCAAGCGCGCTCTGCCGAGCACGCTCGACCTCGTCCAGAAGGCGCTGTGGGGGCGTGGCGGATCCATCTCGTGGAGACGATGCGTTCGTGGCTAGGAATGGTGGATTAGGGTTTACCCCGTCGGCGACAATATATAAAGACCTCCAGGGCAGCGCTAGGGGAGGACACGTGGCTAGGGCAGCGCTGGGGGAGGACACGTGGCTGACACGAGTCGTGACCGCAAAGCCCGACTTTAGAAGCACACGGATCGTGTGTTTCTTTCAAGCGCTTGTGAGACGTTGGATCAGGGGTGTGTTTCTTTTGAGGGATTGTGAGCTGTTGGATCAGCACTATCACGACCACTTCGTGAGCCACATGACCCGGTTGGTGTTACCAACCGGGACTAAAGAAGCACACGGACCCTATATATAGCCCCCCTCCCGGACATGTTCAGCACTCAGTGTCTACTCATTGTAGTTCATTTTGGTATACGAAGCATTCGGATTCCCTGCATACGTCCAACGGTGCATTTGATATGCGGGCACTCACGAGCCACCGTTGGGCTGTATGCAGGGGAAACCGTGTGTTTTGTTCTCTTCAGTGTTTAGAGTTTTCAGAATACAGTGACCCTATATATAGCCCACCTCTCGGACATGTTTGGCACTCACTCTGTACTCATTGTAGTTCATTTCGTAAACAAAGCATTCGGATTCCCTGCATACGTCCGACGGTGCATTTGATATGCGGGCACTCACGAGCCACCGTCGGGCTGTATGCAGGGGAAACCGTATGTTTTGTTCTATCACTTGGAAATGCTAAAGATCTTGGAGAATGCAGAGATTGTGTTGGTAAAACTGCAGCTGATTGAAGCTTCTTACACATGCTCCTTACATAAAGGTTTAATACATTCCATAGAATGCATTACATAAAAGGTTTAATACATTATTACACATCACCAACATCCCTATCTATTGTTTCTGTTTTCTTCTGAGCCGTAGCCATGGAGAATCTTCATCATTTAACAGGATGCTTGGGTCAGTTTTCACTGTGAAGGGCGGAATTTCATGAAACTTATTATAATCTTCTGACATGTCTGTCTTGTCATCCACTCCCACGATGTTTCTTTTCCCTGAAAGAACTATGTGGCGCTTTGGCTCATCGGACGATGTATTCTTTTGCTTATCTTTTCTTTTTTTCGGTTTGGTAGACATGTCCTTCACATAGAAAACCTGAGCCACATCATTGGCTAGGACGAATGGTTCGGTGTGGTACCCAAGATTCTTGAGATCCACTGTTGTCATTCCGTACTGCGGGTCTACCTTTACCCCGCTAGCTGTCAGGTTGACCCATTTGCACCGAAATAAAGGGACCTTAAAAGTAGGTCCATAGTCAAGTTCCCATATCTCCTCTATGTACCCATAATATGTGTCCTTCTGCCCATTGTCGTCTGTTGCATCAAAGCGGACACCACTGTTTTGGTTGGTGCTCTTTTTATCTTGGGCCTTCGTGTAAAATGTATTCCATTTATCTCGTACCCTTGGAAAGTACATATAGTCGAAGATGGACCTGGCCAACAAGTACAGCTGATCTCCAACAATGGTGTTATTCATGAGATGTGTCTGCAACCAACTGCCGAAAGTCTTCTCGTGTTCCCGTCACGGTTTTCGGAGCGTAGAATATTCTTGTGTCTCTCGATATACGGAGCCACCACGGTGGAATTGTGTAGAACTGTGTAGTGTGCTTGAGTGAAAGAATGCCCGTCCCTACATACCGTTGCTTTCCTTCCTAGTGTGCCTTTTCCAGTCAGCCTCCCCTCATACCGAGATTCAGGAACACCAATCGGCTTAAGGTCAGGAAGAAAGTCAACACAAAACTCAATGACCTCCTCTGTTCCATAGCCCTTGGAGATGCTTCCTTCTGGCCTAGCACGGTTACGAACATATTTCTTTAAGACTCCCATGAACCTCTCGAAGGGGAACATATTGTGTAGAAACACAGGACCGAGAATTCTAATCTCTTCGACTAGGTGAACTAGGAGGTGCGTCATAATATTGAAGAAGGATGGCGGGAACAACAACTCGAAGCTGACCAGACATTGGACCACATCAATTTGTAACCCTGATAGACTTTCTCGATCGATTACCTTCTGAGAAATTGCATTGAGGAATGCACATACCTTCACAATGGCCAGTCGAACATTTTCCGCTAGAATTCCCCTCAATGCAACCGGAAGCAATTGCGTCATAAGCACGTGGCAGTCATGAGACTTTAGGTTTTGGAATTTTTTCTCTTTCATATTTACTATTCCCTTTATATTCGACGAGAAGCCAGACGGGACCTTGATACTGAAAAGGACTTCAAAAAAGATTTCCTTCTCTTCCTTGGTAAGAGCGTAGCTGGCAGGCCCTTGAAACTGCCCTGGATGCATGCCGTCTCGTCCTTTATGACGTTCCTGGTCCTCCCGTGCTTCGGTGTATCTTTTGACTTCCCATACAAGCCCAGGAAGCCTAGAATATTCACGCAAAGATTCTTCGTCAGGTGCATCACGTCGATTGCGGAGCGGACCTCATGGACTTCCCAATAGGGTAGCTCCCAAAATATAGATTTCTTCTTCCACATGGGTGCGCGCTTATCAGCGCCGTTCGGAACAGGTTGGCTGCCAGGACCCTTTCCAAAGATTACTTTTAAATCCTTGACCATACCAAATACTTCAGCACCAGTACGGGTGACAGGCTTCGTCCGGGTTTCTGCCTTGCCATTGAAATGCTTGCCTTTTTGCCTTAAGGGATGCTTGTGCGGAAGAAAACGACGATTGTACGGGTACACATTCTTCCTACATTTGTCCAGATATATACTTTCTGTCTGATCCAAACAGTGCGTGCATGCATTGTATCCCTTGTTCGTCTGTCCTGAAATGTTACTAAGAGCAGGCCAATCATTGATGGTTACGAAAAGCAACGCTCGTAGGTCAAATGTCTCCTGTTTGTGCTCATCCCACACACTTACACCTGGTTTGGCCCACAACTGCAAAAGTTCATCGACTAATGGCCTTAGGTACACATCAATGTCGTTGCCGGGTTGCTTCGGGCCTTGGATGAGCACTGGCATCATAATGAACTTCCGCTTCATGCACAACCAAGGAGGAAGGTTGTAGATACATAGAGTCACGGGCCAGGTGCTGTGACTGCAGCTCTGCTCCCCAAAAGGATTCATGCCATCTGTACTTAGACCAAACCATAAGTTCCTTGCGTCACCTGCAAAGTCCCCGAACTCTCTCTCGATTTTTCTCCACTGCCGACCATCAGCGGGGTGCCTCAACTTGTCGTCTTTCTTACGGTCTTCCATGTGCCATCGCAACAACTTGGCATGCTCTTTGTTTCTGAACAGACGTTTCAACCGTGGTATTATAGGAGCATACCACATCACCTTGGCAGGAACCCTCTTCCTGGGTGGCTCGCCCTCAATATCACCAGGGTCATCTTTTCTGATCTTATACCGCAATGCAGTGCATACCGGGCATTTATCCATATTCTCGTACTTCTCACCGCGGTAGAGGATGCAGTCATTAGGGCATGCATGTATCTTCTGCACGTCTAATCCTAGAGGGCAGACAAGCTTCTTTGCTTCGTACGTGCTGGCGGGCAATTCGTTCTTTCTTGGAAGCATCTTCTTCATTAGTACCAGCAACTTTTCAAATGACGAGTCAGTCACACCGGTCTCTGCCTTCCACTTCAGCAATTCCAGTGTGCTGGCCATCTTCACAAGTTGGGTACAACAATTTGTTGTGGTCCTGTAACATCTGCTCGAACTGCAACCTCTCCTTTTCTGTGTCGCAGTCTCGCCTTGCATCAGAAATGACCTGACCAAGATCATCAACGGGCTCATCTGGTGCCCGTTCTTCGCCCTGACCTTCTTCTTCATTGTCTTCCATTGCGGTATCAGCGTATTCAGGGAACATAGATCGGTAGTTGTCATCATCGTTCTCTTCTTCATCGCCGTCTTCCATCATAACCCCTCTTTCTCCGTGTTTGGTCCAAACACTATAGCCGGCATGAAACCGGACCGAAGCAGGTGGCTCTGAATGACTCTTGAGTTAGTGTGATCCTTCACATTCCGACATTCAACACATGGACAAAACATAAAGCCACCCCCATGCTTGTTCGCCTCGGCCGCATCGCGAAAAGAATGCACGCCTGCTCTGTAAGCGGCTGTGCGTCGGTCACCGTACATCCATGGATGGCTCATCTGCATCATACAACTATATATCAAACGCAATGACGATGCTAAAATTAGTACCGCACGGTGACCGACTAGAAAATAGTTGCTAACCTTTTAGGACAAGTGGAAATAAAGAGGTGAAAGCTTAAGTGTGGCTCGGGCACCTCATATCATGTTTGTATTGTGTGAACTCAAATGGCATCACTCTAACAGGCATTTCATCGAACACCTTGAGTGCATATGAAGGAGAAAAAAAATAGCACTAGCCCACACCACCTCCACCAGGAAAAAAACAAAGAGTGAGTGGAGAGGGTGCTGCCATATATATAGGGGTGCCAGCCCTTTTGTCCCGGTTTGAGATACAAACCGGGACTAAAGGGGGGGCCTGGCCGCTGCGGGCCGCGGACCCCTTTAGTACCGGTTTGTATCTCAAACCGGGACAAAAGGGTCCTCACGGGCCGGGACAAAAGGGGGAGGGGCGCCTGGGCTATTTCGGGCGACGTGGTCTGGCCTTTTGTCGCGGTTTGTAAGTGGGCCGAACAAAAGGGCTTGGACGAAAGGCCCTGTCTCTACTAGTGACTGCGCGCTGTATTTTAGTGCGTCTGCTGGAGCACGACAGCGCGCGCTAAATTTTAGCGCGTCTGCTGGAGTAAAACACCCGACCGGCGCGCTAAAATGCTATTTTGACGCTGTAAAAATTTTTTAGGGCGCCGACGCGTAGTGCGTCTGTTGGAGATGCTCTAACAAAACAAAAAAAGACAAGGCCTCAATCATGGAAAGTACATTCTGAACTGACTCGCAGCGAGACTTGTCTGCATTAGATCAACAACACTTGACTTTGTCATCCCTATCACAACCAAATCTAAGAAGTGTGTGCCTATGTTTTTTCCACTAATTTCATGTGAAATTCGTGATGACATACTGTGAGTGTAACCATATACAACAATTTTGCAGAAATGAAGCTTAATAAAAATAAAAATAATTATAGAGTTAATAATAGAATTAGCTAGGCGAACTTTGGCACTCACAGACTTGTTACTGTTCAGCCAAGCTATTTTCAAACATTCCTATCAGCTTGCTACCATTATTGTTCCCAACCAAGTTCCCAGAAGTACGATCGTAACAGGATTTGGGACATGCAAACAGAACTGGTAGTACTCCAACGAACTAACATTAACAAACATGAAGGACAATAGACAGATTTGACAGGGGAAAAGGTGGGAGATAGGGGCACTCACAGGTCTGATACGTCTTGGCAACAAACAGGGTATTACTCAGTCTCCAAGATAGGCTCGCCGACGTGTCGGATGGCTGAAGCCATCCCAAACTTGAGAATTTAACCCCCACTCTCACAGAGCCCGTAGAAACAACAGCTATACTCACCCAGAGCCCATCTGAGTACTTTCTCATGTTCCTCAAGGCCTCGGGACTTGCTGGTCGATCGAATCGTCGAGATCGGATCGTATTAGCTATACTCATCACTTTGATCTCTAGCCTCGGGACTTGCTGGTCGATCGAATCGTCGAGATCGGATCGTATTTGCTGGGCAGCTGCGTGAGTCACTTGCAGTATTAGATCGATCCAACCATCAAGTCCCGAGGCTAGAGATCAAAGTGATCAGTTACTACACGTGAAGCAACGAGGAGTACAATTCAGATTTTCCGTCTCCGTTTTGCTTCGTCCACCCAATTTAGCTACCAGGTGCTATCAATTCAATTCTTTGCTCCGTATAAATAATTTCGTTTCGGGAAATTTTCTATTGCTTGGCTTGTACTACTTGTGCATGGATTTATCTGCTCATGTTATGAAGTATGATCTTCCGTCGTCGAACCGTGACACAAGGTTTTTTCTATGGCAAGTCAAAGATGCGGGCGTTATTAGCGTAAGCCGTTTATGAGGATGCACTGGATAGTTTTTCTGTTTGAGGTGGAGTTTGTTGGATTATATTCTGTCGGGAGATATTTTATTGCTGCAATTATATGAACACAATTGAAATAAAAATATGGAGGAGGTGATTATTAAACCTGTTGGCAGCCAGCATATACGCTTTTCTCTCGAGAGTTTTGTTGTTATGCATGTGAAGGTTTTATTTTGATATTCAACTTCGTGATGAGAATCAGTTGAGGTGCAAGGAGATTTGTTATCTGCTAGATACTACAACATTTATTACTGTTAAGCTTTCTGTACAATTCAGTTGTCGTTGCTCTTTCAAGAGAGGTCTATTGCAGAGTTGATTCTCCGTTGCATGTTGAAGAGATTCTTTCATCCGACAGTTGTTCTATGAGGACAGATTTTGACCATATCATGGATATTTCATTACCGTCGGCAGTTTTGGTGTACGAAATGTCATCCGTACCATATGCTCATGCATGAGTATAGTTTGCTGAGATTTGTGCTATTTCTTTCGTAGCACGTTCAGATTCCATGATATGAGTTCTTCACAATGCGATGTGCAACAAGATGTTGCACTATTGAGCTATGCGCTCGTTCAGGCACCACAGGAGATATGATGACTTATGTCATTTGATTTGATGATTGAGCAGTTTCAGTTTTGGAGGTCAGTGACACAGACTCAGATTTTTATTGGGTTTTATGGGAGATCCAAGTTTTGTTTGTCTGCTTTGTTGACAGCTGTGTTGTTTTCTAGACGACCTACCATTGATTTGCTCAATATGATTTCATGAGAAGTTTATTAGTCCTATGGACATTTAAAGACACAAGGTTTACTTGTGCTGACTTTAATTGAGGAGTTGATGCTATCTATGACTGTTA
The DNA here is from genome assembly GCA_947311845.1 of Poa pratensis. Taxonomy (NCBI): domain Eukaryota; kingdom Viridiplantae; phylum Streptophyta; class Magnoliopsida; order Poales; family Poaceae; genus Poa; species Poa pratensis. Next base: position 68,824,417 of record CAMZMU010000128.1, on the reverse strand, counting down.
TAGAGGATTCGTCTCAAGGTGGAGTGTTGTTTTATTGTGTTCCGAATCCTACCATATATGGAGTCCTACCGGAAAGGCATGTGTACAACTCTGTTTCGTGTCCGCCAAGAAAGAGAGTTGTTTGTCCCCCATATATAGTTTCATGTAGTCATAAAATAGCTAGATCGTGAGATTGAGAGAGATCCACCAGATCCATAGCACGAGAAGGGTTTGTCCTCTCGTGCATTGTAATACTCCTCCCGATTATAGTGATACGCCTTCGTGGGTTCCGTAGTTTTCTCCCGTAAGGGTTTTCCACGTAAAAATATGTGTTCTTGTTCTTCTTTGATCTAGTTTTGTTGCGCAGTTTTACAACAACATATTTACTACTAGTAGCCAGTAAAAAAGAACAAATTAAGAATACAGGGACGGCAAGCAATGTTCACCACCCTCTGGAGCAAGTCTGTACGTGATCAAGGAAATCGTACATTGAAGATAAGAACAGAATAAGTCTTCATCACGTACCCACCTAAAAAAAGGTGGAATATTTGTCAGTATACACCCATGTTTACTGAAGTACAACTACTAACCATCAGTAATCATCAAAGGTTAATACTCCCTCTGATCCGTAAGAAATGTCGGAGCCAAACAACTGAGCATGTACTATTATATAGCAAAATTGGCGACATTTTTTTTGGACCGGAGGGAGTATTAAATATTAACTAGACCAACAGAGACTAACCCCTGTGGGTGTTTTTTTAATTAAGGGGAGACAACTTTGAGGCGGATAATATAAGCAGAAATACAAGCAATAATCACCACTAATATAAAAAGGCACAGACAGGGTGATCCAACTAATCCTGGCCACACAACAATTAATCAAACGGTATATGGTAATCCGGACGGAGTACGGAGCGCTGAACGCAGCGCAACAACAATTCAATCGATCGATCTGCTCTAAAAGAAAAACCTCCATACCCGCCCGCCCGGCAATCACGGAAGGACTAGCCGCCGCCCGCCGGCGACCACGGCCGACGCGCCGCCGGCCCCAACGCTCCAAGCGCCGCCGGCACCCACGCTACATGCGCCCGGCGACCACGCTCGACGACCACAAGTGACACGCCGCTGACCCCCACGGCCCACGCCCTCGACGTGCTCGCCAACGCCGGGCGCCCGGCAATCACGCCCGACGCGCCGCCGGCGACCACGCCTGACGCTCCGCCGGTCCCCACGCTCCACGCGCCGCTGGCGACCACGCTCCTCGCGCCCGGCGTCCACGCTCGACGACCGCAACCGACGGCCACGCCCTCGACGCACTCCCCAACGCCCGCCGGACCTCTTGCCAGACGCGCCGCCTGCGCAGCCTCCATCCCGACGACTGCCGACGCCCCAGACCGACGACCGGGTTCGACGACACCAGTGGCCGCGCCTCCAGGAACACACTGCCGCCCCCGTACGTGTATCACCATTCGTCAAACTGCATCACGGTTGAAATTACTGCATCACGATTGCAAGAGTTATTTGCACTGATGGTCACACAACTCGACAGCTATGTGCACTTAAGTCACACATCTGGATAACTGAATTTTTTGGTCACACAACTCGTCATCTGGTGCACTTAAGTCACTGACCCCACCTGTCAGGCCGTTTTCCGTTGAAGTTGATGATGACTGGACACGTAATTTTGCAAAAAAAAACCCTGTATTTTTGTACATTTGCAAAAAAAAACCCCTGTATTTTTAAAAAAAACCCTGAATTTTTGAAATGTCCAAAAATACAGGGGGGTTTTGCAAATGTACAAAAATACAGGGGGGTTTTTGCAAGATTACGTGTCGAGTCAGCATCAACTTCAACGGAAAAATGGCCTGACAGGTGGGGTCAGTGACTTAAGTGCACCAGATGACGAGTTGTGTGACCAAAAAATTCAGTTATCCAGATGTGTGACTTAAGTGCACATAGCTGTCGAGTTGTGTGACCACCAGTGCAAATAACTCACGATTGCAAGTACTGAATAGTTTCCTCCCTATCACCAATTGCATGCAAACTTGATTTCTTGATTTACATATCATCCTTAATTTGACTGAATACTTGCCTCCCTGTCACCAATTGCATACACAACTTGATTTCTTTATTTGCATATCATCCTTCATTTTTAGTTTTGATGTAAACTCATAAAATCTGGGTCTCTTAATTTGTTCATCATCGATTAATAAAGAAAGCTGATTTCAGGAAGGTATTTTCGTTTCGAGTTTTCTTGCCGCCGCAAATCTGGTCGTCATATTTATATGTACAGAGCTATTCCCTAAGTAAACTACATAATTTTTACCCCCATTTTAAACCACATCGCTCCAATTTATGTCTGCCGTGTTATTACAATTTGCAGGGACGCACTATTGTTCAATAATTGGAAAACACAAGTATGTCATCTTCGAACCATAATCCACTTGAGGACATAACCAACGAGAAAACACAAGGTAACTACCAACAATTTGGTGGGAGGCACTATTCAGGTCCTAATTGTGTCATATTTGCATAGCATAAATATGACATCCATGCAGATACTAAATAGGCTAAGAGGCAGAGGGATAGGGAGTATTATGCAAAAAAATAAGGATAAGATTTTGAGTCGCCAACGCCAATCACGTGAGCTTAAAAAACAATCATTGGCGACCATCAATGACGAAAACACTATATGTGCAGGAGGTGATGTTTTCTAAACTGATTTTTTTCATATGCCAGATTTATGTGTGGAATACTGATTTGTTTTGTCATACAAGCAGATCCTAAAGAGATCAAAAGGCAGAAGGATAGGGAGTACTATGCAAACAATAAAGATGTAGTTTTAAAGCGCTAGCGCCTGTAATGACAGCTTAAGAATCAGTCATCGGCTCCTGTTGACCAAAACATCTTATGTGATACAGCACCTACTGGACAAAGCGGAGTCACCCAACTGCTATGCAGGACACATGCAGGAGGTCATGTATTACATACTTGCAACATAATATATGTTTCTCAATATCAACCGGGAATACTGATGTAATATATTTGTAGGTGTTAATGGTGGATGTGTCTCAACCATCGGCACCTTCCCGTCGTACCCCATTGAGCAACGTAACCAACACACTTCGTAAGAACCTTCAACACTCACACCTCAGTTCTCACTGATTTACTTATTAGCAAATATCATATGCTGACAGACCAATCTATATGTTTCCCATTGTCTACAGTGAAACCCGACATAAATTTGGAACATGTTATTGGTTATGATGATGTTTTATCAGTAAGAATTTAGTGGACAAAATACCTAGTTAACCTGTCAGAAGCCCATGCTCTTCGTAATGGACTACTCCTAGCTAGTCAAGTAGGATGTAATCGTGTGATCGTTGAATCCGACTGTTTGGAGCTGGTGCAGATCATGCAGAATGGAAGCAGTTCCCTTGGTGTTGCGGCTGCTATCTATGAAGAGTGCTCTTTCCTCTGCCATAGTTTTACTGTGGTTTCGTTTAACCATTGACCAAGGGAGGCGAATAGTGCAGCGGATACTCTAGCTAAATTTGTTGAGGTCGAACATGCTATTTGGCCTGGAGATCCTCCGTTGTTTTTGCGTCATGTAATAACCAACGATGTAACTATTGTGAACGCCTGAGGCAGCAAGTTTCTGACGCACTCTTTTCCTTATCAGGATACCTACGGGACTGGAAGGTTTTTAATGAGGCAGCTTGCTGACCTAATATATATTGTGTTTAAGTTTCAAAAAAACACAAAGAACGGCCAGTGATCCAGATTCCACCACCAAGCTGCACAACCACAGAAACCGCCTAACATGGAAGATTTTTCCTTATAATTGCAATAAGCCGATTCCGTTTGGATCAGCACATATGGTAACAAAGAATGAATACCGATTTCGAGTCCTGAAGACCTGAACCATTGGATGCAATCAACAACTTAAATTACATGTCACATATACAATCTACATAATGATATGCATATATTCAGATATTTTCCCAACCTAGGAGTAACTATGGCTGTTTGCAGATAAAATAGTTTGTTAACCATAGTTGCAATCATGTAACTGACCCCAATGATCTAATGCGCGCCTCAACTCCTTGTTCAGATCATACCAATATACTCACTCAGTTCCTAAATGTAAGATGTTTTAGAGTTTACACATGTTGTTTAGATGCATATCAAAATAAGTGAACATACACATTGCATACATGTGAATGTGTACAAAGTCTAAAACATCTTATATTTGGGAACGGATGGAGTGCATCACTGATATGAACCCTAAACCCTGGCGCAACTCCGACAACACAAAGAAAAAGAAGGATTCCAATTCCAATTTACTCACTCTGCCAAACCCTTGCCGCCTTAATCGAACAGAAACTTGAGATGCGGTTGGCGACCGGTCGATCACAAAGCGGAGCTGCTTGCCACGGTGGAATGAAAGAAAATCCACGGCGATGTAGCGCATACGCCGTCCTGCGGCTCGGGAACAAACACTCGTCGGGAATTGGTAAGTTTGGGGCTTCGCCGCTGAGTGGAGTGGAGGATTTGAGACGTCGCGAGTTTCGGTCTTCCACGAGGAAACTATCCACTAGATAGCGGCGGGAGGTAGACGAGGACTGGGGACTGGGAACTTAGGGGTCCAGTTACCGGCGGGCATGAGCCGCCGTCACCCGTCGCGACGCCATCGCCGCCTTGGGCGCCGCGGCGGGGAATCGCCAGAAATGGTGGGAAACCCAATGCGGTCGCATACGAGTTTTGCTTAGCCATAAGGCCGCATGGGGGCCCAAAACGGAAACAAACAGCGCCTCATCTAGCCCAATCCATACCAGCCCACCAATTCAAGGACCTGCCTTGGAGTCTGCTTCGTCGGGCTGGCGATTTCCGCGTAGGAGAACAGAACAAGCCAGAGGATTTGCTGCCATGTTTCGGCGACGATGAATCGATGGCACCTTTCTCGTCACTCGCCAGCGCCGCCCACCGGCGCCGATTAACAGCCACGGCCAGAGACCTAGTAAGCTCCCCTCGACGAATCCCTCGAGCTAATGCCTTCTCTCGACGCTCACTCCTCTTCTTTTTAATTTTGTTGTCGAATTACCACGCAGCGGTAGGAATTAGTAGAAAATACCCGTGAGGGTAAGTCGGATGCTGAATGATTCTGATGAGAAAAACTGGAGGAAATTATGCCCCTATCGACGATTGTTCCATTTATCAAGTTGCCCGTCCTGCTGTTTCAGGGTGATCATTGTGTTTTTGGTGTGGAGGGGGGATTAGTAACCCGGCCACTAACCGTGATCGTTTCAGAAAATTTCATCAGGTGTTCCCGTACCATTGCCATCAACGCTGATTTCCGTGTCTACTTGGCTGCTTGTATTGTGTACCGCGAGCCTTACATGTGCAAACTTCGCGGTCTATCGGCTTCATTCGGGTTAGGAATTGCGGCCAAATGGTTGATGCTAGGGCTTCCTGTTCCTAATCATGAAATCTAATCATATTTGCTATGTTTTTTTAAACTAAAGGCACATAGCCAAACCTTAAATTAATAAGACCACAGGGATCACAGAGTTGATTACATGCTGCGGCATACAACTTAGCCATAAGAGACATGAAAGCGATAAAAGGTGAGGTAAAGATAACAACTGATGAAACAAGCCGGCAAGACGAAACTCGGCCTACACCCTCGCACTAGTACTACTGGACTCCTTGGGCGATTTATTGTATACAACAGCTTTAGCCTTGCCACCAAGTCCTCGAGATTTGGCTTGTCCTTGTCCTTGGCGTTGACGCACCAGAGCTGCAGGAAAATCAAGGTTTTGTACACAATATCAGCTGGGTGTTTAATGACAATAGCAAGTTTGTTACGCACAGTCCAAAGAGCCCAAGACTGCGCAGCGAAAAGCGACCAGACTAGCCTACATCTTTGTCCCGACAAAGAGGTAAGAATGGCATAGAATTGGACAAAATTTGTCGGGCACCACCTACACCCAAGTAGATGGCGCAACACGCTCCAAGCAAAGGTTGCCAAAGAGCAAGTGAAGAACATATGCGACGCATCCTCATCTTCTAAACAGAGAGCGCAATTCCCATCTGAAGGGCCCCTGCGGGTAGCCAGCTGCTGACCCGAAGGCACCTTATCCAACACAAGCTGTGATGGCGTGTTAAGGGTAGAGTGTTTTATTACTTCCCAGCAACAGCACCAGAAGATCTGCTTGTTGACCGTGACAACACACGTTCGTTGGGAGACCCCAAGAGGAAGGTATGATGTAGTGCAGCAGCAGTTTTCCCTTGAAATATGACCAAGGTTTATCGAACCAGGAGGACACGGAGGTTCTTCAGAAGGTTGTCAGCGGCGCAACTGACGTGGAACCTGCACACAACACAAGCAAACTACTTTGCCCCAACGAAACAGAGAGGTTGTCAATCTCTCCGGCTTGCTGAAAACAAAGGATTAAACGTATTGTGTGGAAAACAGTAATGAGTGCAGAAAGTAACAGAGAACAAATGATTGCAGTTGGTGGTTTTATCAGTATGAGGAAATGGACCGGGGTCCACAGTTCACTAGTGGTGTCTCTCCATAAAAGATAACTAACATGTTGGGTAAACAAATTACAGCTGGGCAATTGACAAATAATGAGCGCATGACAATGCAATATATGACAAGATGATTATTATGAGATTTAATTGGGCATTACAACAAAGTACATAGACTTGCTATCCAACGCATCTATGCCTAAATAATCCACCTTCCGGTTAGCATCCGCACCCCTTCCGGTATTGAGTTGCAAACAACAGATTATTGCATGAAGTAAAGTGTGTAATGTAAACAATGCAAATGACACGTAGACAATGCATCATTGTTTTATCCCTAGTGGCAACAGCACATCCACAACCTTAGTCGTTTCTGTCATCTCGAGCCCAGATTACTGGAGGCATGAACCCACTATCTAGCATAAATACTCCCTCTTGGAGTTACAAGCATCTACTTGGCCAAAGCATCTACTAGCAACGGAGAGCATGCAAGATCATAAACAACATAAATAGATAGATTGATAAACAACTTGCTCATAGTATCAATATTCATCGGATCCCAGCAAACACAACATGTAGCATTACAATAAGATGATCTTGATCATGTTAGGCAGCTCACAAGATCTAAACATGGAGGTACAAGGTGGAGAGACAACCATCTAGCTACTGCTATGGACCCGTAGTCCAAGGATGAACTACTCACGCATCACTCCGGAGGCAGGCATGGCGGTGTAGAGGCCTCCGGTGAGGATCTCCCCTCCGGCAGGGTGCCGGGAAGAGCTTCAGAACCCTCCCGATCTAGGGTTGACGACGGCGGCGGCGACGGAACTTTTCGTGGAATATGATCGGTGTTTTTAGGGTTTTCGGGACATCGGGAATATATAGGCGAAAGGGCGGCGTCGGAGGCAACCGAGGCGGCCACGCCAGGGCTGGGCGCGGGCCCACCCCCTGCCGCGCCCTAGGGTGGCGTGGCTGCCTCGTGGCCCCACTCCGTCTCCCCTTCTGGCTTCTGGAGTCTTCCGATGAGATATTTGCACACGTTGATTTTCGTCCAATTCCGAGAATATTTTGCGACTAGCCTTTCTGAAGGAGAAAAACAGCAGAAAACAGGAACTGGCACTTCGGCATCTTGTTAATAGGTTAGTCCCAGAAAATGCATAAAAATGCTATGAAGTGTAAATAAAACATGTAGCAATTGGTATAATAACAGCATGGAACATCAAAAATTATAGATACGTTTGAGACGTATCAAGCATCCCCAAGCTTAGTTCCTGCTCGTCCTCGAGTAGGTAAACGATAAAAACAACATAATTTTTGAAGTGACATGCTACCAACATAATCTTGATCAAATAGTAATGCAAAGCACATGAACTGAATGAAGTGATCCAAGTCAATGGTCTATAGTTTGCTAACAAGTAAACAAGGAGTAAACAAAATGAATCATACAAGTGCAAACTTTCATGAATAATACTTTGGAGACAATGGAGCTATAAGAGTTTGCATAAAAGTTAGCTCACAAAGCAATAGATTCTAAATGAAAGTGTTTGACTAACACAAAGGAAGATTTAGTTTCAGCACTGGCTTCAACTTTAACATATTTATCTCATGGATATTGTCAAGGCAAAGTAATGCAATAAGTCAAACATATCATTATATAACAACTGTTGTACCAAAGTTGACACTAGTGTTTGCTTGTGGAGATAGAAAGAAGTAGGAAAACTGACTCAACAATAAAGTAAAAGAAAGGCCCTTCGCAGAGGGAAGCAGGGATTAAATCATGTGCTAGAGCTTTTTAAGTTTTTGAAAGCATATAGAGAGTATAAAAATATATTTTGAGAGGTGTGTGTTAGTGGTCAACGAATCAGTAAATAGACAATACTTTAAGTCACAAGTTAACCAGACCTTACAAGAGCGGCTCCCATGAAGGACGTTATTTCTACCAGCGGGTAGATCATCCCTCGTTCTCTTTTGTTTACACACTTATGAACATTGCTTGACTGATTTCTCAGGGGCAAAAAGATGTGAAGAGAATTAATGGTTAAAGTTGTAATTAATTGGGACTGGGCACCCCGTTGCCAGCTCTTTTTGCAAAATTATTGGATAAGCGGATGTATATGCCACTAGTCCAGGTGTAAAGTCTGATCAACAAGTGAAATAAAGACCATCTACCACATCCTCATGAGCTTGTAAACAGTGACACAAAAAGGAGTTGTAACAGTTTTGAATATTTTAAAGGTAGCACATGAAAAATTTACTTGGAATGGCAGGAAAATACCACATAATAGGTAGTTATGGTGGACACAGATGGCATGGATTTTGGCTCAAGGGTTTTGGATGCACAAGCAGCATTCCCGCTTAGTACAGAGTTTAGGCTAGCAAGGTTATTTAAGCAAACACAGACTGTCAACCGGTACAGCAAGAACTCATATAAAAAACATGCTTGAAAAATTACAAGACTCCACATTGTCTTCCTTGTTAACCAAAACCTTTCACTAGAAAATATCTAGACTTTGGAACTACCAATGATACAAATCAAATATCAACAAGCTTTACAGTAGTTCTTCACTAATAGCCTTTACTTACATGATGCACAAGTCTAAACATTACTTACTTGGTAACTCAAAACAATTGACAAGTATCAAATTACTCAAGACAGTGATCTACAAGACTTATGTAAGCATTTTATACCACTACCACATGCATAGCATTTTCTGTTCCAACCAAACACCAATCAACTTATTTGAACAACTCTCCAAACAAATATAAGTGAAGCAAGAGAGTACTTTCTTCAAAAGAAACTAATAGCTCTGACAAGAGATATATGAAAACAGAGAGCTAGAAGCTTTAGCAGTAGCTAGACAAGAATACTCAACAAATATAAGTGAAGAACAAGAGTATTCCAATGAAAAAGCGGAGCGTGTCTCTCTCCCAAACAAGAGTGCTAGGATCCAACAAGTATAGAGCAGCAAACAAAACAAAAACAAACTGAAAACAAAAGCACACTGACGCTCCAAGAAAAGTACATATAATGTGAAGAAATAAAAATATAGTCTCACTAGAGATGACCTGATAGTTTGTTGATGAAGAAGGGGATGCCTTGGGCATCCCCAAGCTTAGACGCTTGAGTCTTCTTGAATATATTGGGGAGATCCATGGGAGCTTCCCCAAGCTTAAGCTTTTCACTCTTCTTGATCTTATAATATCATCCTCCTCTCTTAACACTTGAAAACTTCCTTCACACCAAAACTCAACATTTTTCTCATTAGCGGGTTAGTGCATCAAAACAAATAATCTCACTTGTTCTGTAAGGACACAAATTCATAAGCAATCATTTTCAAACATTAGCTACTGTTACTAGGCTTAAGTGATGCTCTTTCACCTTAAAAGAAACCACTCAACACTTGTAAAAGATAGAATGCAAAACAAAGACAGAATCTGTCAAAACCAGAACAGTCCGTAAAGATGATTTTTTTCGGGACACTTACGTCGCTCAAATCGAAAAACTTTAGTCGTACGAAAGTTGCGTACATATCTCAGGAACACGCACAAAATTGGCAGATTTTTCAAATTTTTTGATTTTCTACGGCGAGAAACGGTGACGTTCCAGAAATCTGTTCCTGTGCAGTAATCCAAATATAGGTACCATCTTGTCATAAGAGACTTTTCTTGGCACAACAAAACAGCAAATAAAAGATACAAAGGAGTTTTACAGAAGTAAACATGCTCCTTGACTCAAAAAAAAAATAACAGAAGTAAAAAAATGGGTTGCCTCCCATAAGCGCTTCTCTTTAATGCCTTTTAGCTAGGCATGAAACATGAATCAAGTATTGTCAAGACTAGAAACATCAACATTGTTACCTTTAGACCTCTTGCTCCTTTTCTTGACTTTAACCTTGGGGAAAGTATGTTTACCATTTGGAGAGCTAATTCTCAGGATGCCATGGTTCATGTCAATGACTGCTCCAAGGAGTTTCAACAGTGATCTTCCAAGTGTAATGTGCCCTTTTCCTGCACATTCAATGACGTGGTAATCAACAGATACAGTCATTCCCATAAGTTTTGTAAATACTCCTTCAGCAATTCCCATGGGCATTTTAATGGAATTATCAGCTAAGATTATAAAGGCCTCACTTTTGGAGAGTCCCCACAGGCTTAAAGAATCATAGATATTCATGGGCATTAGGCAAAATTCAGACATAATGTCACAACGTGCATGAAAAATTTCCCCATTGATAGCAATTTTTACTGAAGGGACCCATCCTGAAGGTTCGAAATTAAAGGGGACATTTTCATCATGTATATGAACCTGGTTATAATCTTCTTTTAAGCTAGATATATCTGACTCAAGGGTATTCAGTCTTGCATCAATGTTCTCAATAGCGGAATCTATCTTACTATTTGAAACAGTAGATGCTGCAATTAATTTTTTTATAGCATTAAAGGCTTGATCTCCATCATGACGAAGGAAATCTCCCCCAACCACAGCATCTAAAGCATATCTATAACACAGAACAAGACCAAAATAGAAGCTATTAAGGAGCAGGCTTAAAGTCATTTTAGGTTCAGTTTTCCCATAGGATTCAAAGATTCTAGACCAAGCATCTCTAAAACTCTCCTCACTCTCTTGCTTAAAAGTGATAATTTCTTCTTCAGGTGACATGATATAAGGAGCATGACTAGACATGATGACTAAACAAAAAGATAACAACTCAAAATTAACTAAGTGCAGGAATTTTTTTTTTGTGTTTTTGGGTTTTAACAGCAAACAAGATAAAATAAAATAAACTAAGCAAGACAAAAACAAAGTAATGAGATTGGAAGTGTGAGACTCCCCTATCTGGAGATTCCAGTGTCCCCGGCAACGGCGCCAGAAAAATGTCTTGATGGCGTGTTAACGGTAGAGTGTTTTATTACTTCCCAGCAACAGCACCAGAAGATCTGCTTGTTGACCGTGACAACACACGTTCGTTGGGAGACCCCAAGAGGAAGGTATGATGTAGTGCAGCAGCAGTTTTCCCTTGAAATATGACCAAGGTTTATCGAACCAGGAGGACACGGAGGTTCTTCAGAAGGTTGTCAGCGGCGCAACTGACGTGGAACCTGCACACAACACAAGCAAACTACTTTGCCCCAACGAAACAGAGAGGTTGTCAATCTCTCCGGCTTGCTGAAAACAAAGGATTAAACGTATTGTGTGGAAAACAGTAATGAGTGCAGAAAGTAACAGAGAACAAATGATTGCAGTTGGTGGTTTTATCAGTATGAGGAAATGGATCGGGGTCCACAGTTCACTAGTGGTGTCTCTCCATAAAAGATAACTAACATGTTGGGTAAACAAATTACAGCTGGGCAATTGACAAATAATGAGCGCATGACAATGCAATATATGACAAGATGATTATTATGAGATTTAATTGGGCATTACAACAAAGTACATAGACTTGCTATCCAACGCATCTATGCCTAAATAATCCACCTTCCGGTTAGCATCCACACCCCTTCCGGTATTGAGTTGCAAACAACAGATTATTGCATGAAGTAAAGTGTGTAATGTAAACAATGCAAATGACACGTAGACAATGCATCATTGTTTTATCCCTAGTGGCAACAGCACATCCACAACCTTAGTCGTTTCTGTCATCTCGAGCCCAGATTACTGGAGGCATGAACCCACTATCTAGCATAAATACTCCCTCTTGGAGTTACAAGCATCTACTTGGCCAAAGCATCTACTAGCAACGGAGAGCATGCAAGATCATAAACAACATAAATAGATAGATTGATAAACAACTTGCTCATAGTATCAATATTCATCGGATCCCAGCAAACACAACATGTAGCATTACAATAAGATGATCTTGATCATGTTAGGCAGCTCACAAGATCTAAACATGGAGGTACAAGGTGGAGAGACAACCATCTAGCTACTGCTATGGACCCGTAGTCCAAGGATGAACTACTCACGCATCACTCCGGAGGCAGGCATGGCGGTGTAGAGGCCTCCGGTGAGGATCTCCCCTCCGGCAGGGTGCCAGAAGAGCTTCAGAACCCTCCCGATCTAGGGTTGACGACGGCGGTGGCGATGGAACTTTTCGTGGAATATGATCGGTGTTTTTAGGGTTTTCGGGACATCGGGAATATATAGGCGAAAGGGCGGCGTCGGGAGGCAACCGAGGCGGCCACGCCAGGGCTGGGGCAGGCCCACCCCCTGCCGCGCCCTAGGGTGGCGTGGCTGAGTAACACCCTGGATTTTGGCCCTTTTCAAAATTTTCCAAAATGCATTATTTCTATTTATTTAAGTGCAGTTGGATTTAAACCTCAGGAAAATCATTTTAAGTCTTAAACCTTTTCAATCTGATAAATCAAGATGGGATCTTGTGCTTTCCATTTCCCTCCCACTTGGTACTTGAATCTAGGATTTTACCTTGGACAAATATTAATTTGAGAAATTCCTTTTCTCTTTTAAAATTTAGCCTTTTATTTGGCCTTCCAAAGGAACCCCTATTTTTATATCCCCAAAAATTCTGCAAAAATTAGGGAACCTCCCCTAGTTGAAGTGGACCTCATTTATAAAAAAATATAGTGCCATGACTTAAGAAAATTTCCCTCCACATTTCTTTTTGCATTCTGCCTATTTTCTCAAAACATTTTTAAAACTAGCAAAAACAATTCTCCTGGATGAATCCAAGGCATGGATAAGCTCCTCTTCATCACTCCTACCTCAGGAAAGAAAGGGCATCTCCATCTAACTCCATCTACCACTCCAAACAATTAAAACCCTTTTTGACTAGTACTGTTTTTCTCAAATTCTAGTCGGACCAACTTTCGAATTTGCAAAAACCTTAGTCAGCAAAGTTGTAGGATTTTGAATTTAGCGCACAGTGGTTCAAACCTCATATCATTTGGAGCTAGGAGCTGGGAGAAACGTGTGGATGTCGCTTCTGGCATGAACAGCACCGTGGTCACCGCCGACGTGGCCGTGCCAGGCGGCGCCGCCCGTTCTGGGTCGACGCCGTTCTGCCTCTCCTCTCCCCAGACCGTGCCCAACGGACTCCCCTCTCCCCTCTTCATCGTCCAGCAGCCATGCGTCACCGGAGAAGCCCGTCCCCCCCTCGCCACCGACGAGTCCCGACGCGCCGTCTAGAACAGCGCCACCGTGACCCCGCATGTCAGCCACCCGTCCGCCGCAGAAGCTTATCCGGGCGTCGAGATTTATCCTCGTGCGGGTCCTGTGCCACCGGTCTCACGACGCACCGCCCATCGCAGCCTCCACGCCTTGATCGACACCTCGCCGCGCCATTACTACGGCCACCTCTCGGGAAGGGTATAAGAAGCCACCCCGGGCACCGCTGAGCACCACGCACCACTCCCTCTCCTCATCCAGAAGCTCCCACCCCCTCCATTGCTCCCCAAGCCACCCCAATCGCCGCCGGCGAGTTTGACCTATCCGTACGGGCTCCGTCCAAATCCATCCTCGCAAGACCACCCCTGCACGTTTAAACCTACCCAGAGCCTCCCCAGAACATCACGATGCCGATGCCGTGCTCGCCAGGGTGAACGGTGGCCGGAATCGTCGAGTTCTTCATCGACCCGACGCCACCGCCGCCGGAGAAGAAGCTCTGGTGCCGCACGAGCTCGCCGTCAACCTCGAGTGCGTAGACGAGCTGCGCAGGACCTTCCCGAGCCGCTCTGCTCCCTCGCCCACCCCTCTCCCTCGCCCCAGCCGCCGCAATCCGTCGCCGGTGAGTTCGCCGGAGCCGGCGACCCAGCTCCTCTGTTTCTCACGTTTTAAAAAGAAAACGGGTTGGCCCCCTCTGTCACTAACCAGTGGGTCCCACTGGTCAGGTTTTGAAAAAAATTCCTGAAACGTTTTTCTGCTTATTTTTCTGTTTAGAATTTGGCAGAATTTAAACCAAACTTTGGGATGCAATATCTCTCTGAAAAATGCTCAGAAAAATGTGAGACCAATTTTGCTTGCTTTCTTTGAATTTTCTCTTTCAAATGGAACCAAAATGGATTTATTTGGAATTTATTTTTTTGTCATTTATTCGAGGACCTCGGAGGGGTATTTGATGCATATTTGTGTTCCTTTTATAGATTCAAACCTCTCCGACGAAGTAGATGTTGTTCCCGAACCTTACCCCACTGCTGAAGGCAAGCCGTTAACCCGAGCTCAAGCTCGGTCGAACTCTAGAAAATTTCTTGATGGTTTAAATTGATTGCTGTTGCATCTCACCTGCCATGTTGCATTTAAATATTGTCGCATCTATGTATATCTGTGGATCTTTGCAACACCCTTTCTTTTGTCGAACAAGAAGGCGCTGGTTGGAGGTAGCTCCGCCACAGTCATCCGGTTGACTTTTCTTTTCTTTTGTCGAACGAGAAGGCGCTGGTCGGAGGTAGCTCCGCCACAGTCATCCGGTTGACGTTTCTTTTCTTTTGTCGAACGAGAAGGCGCTGGTCGGAGGTAGCTCCGCCACAGTCATCCGTTTATGTTTCTTTTCTTTTGTCGAACGAGAAGGCGCTGGTCGGAGGTAGCTCCGCCACAGTCATCCGGTTGACGTTTCTTTTCTTTTGTCGAACGAGAAGGCGCTGGTCGGAGGTAGCTCCGCCACAGTCATCCGGTCGACACCATTTTATTTTGTTGCTAAGTTTGAATATTGATACATGGAGGTTGAGCTGATTTATTTGCTGCTGAAATTATTAGGTGTATACCATGTGCTGCTCGGATCATGTTGGAGACTGGAAATTAAAAATTGACTAAGAAGATAACCACCTCCCTCGACTAGATTGTGTCGCATAGTGCCACTCACCAAGCACCACCAGCACAACCATGCGTCGTTCATATGAGCGGACCATGGCCGGTATTCTATCTAGCCTCCTTTGACGCCACCCATTTGGCAAGTCTAGTCGGTTACCTTTGTGGTCGGGGCTAGTCTTGTGAAGTTTCCGGAGCTAGGCGTCGCTCATCTGTTGGGGCGTTGTCGGGGGAATAATAAATGGATTAACCCCCGACCCACAAATGTAATACGGCTTTATAATTTTACGGCCGCACCACCATTGGGCTTACACGAAGATGGGCCGACACGAAGAGTCGCAGCATGCTGTAAGAAGGATCCAGAAGATTGGAGATAACTTAACTTGGAAGGCACAAAGAGTAGTCTCCAAGTAATACCATTGTAACCTGACGAGCCTCTGGTTATATAAAGAGGACTCGCTGGACTTAGAGGGGACAGGCTCTCAAGCTCCAAATCCTAGATCACAAGGCGACTCAACACATCGATCGCCAACCCCTTGTAACACCATATTCATATCAATACCAATCTAGGATAGGCAGGACGTAGGTCTTTACCTCACATTGAGGGGCCGAACCTGGGTAAAAAACATTGTCTTCCTCGTGCCCTGCGATCTTAAACTCGGAGACGCTCGACTCGCGCAATCCCACACCTACGAAGTCATCCATGACATCTGACGTGACAAACCCACGACAGTTGGTGCCCACCGTGGGGCGAGCGGCGCTTGGAATCATGATCCGGGCGGGATCCCTTCATCAACAATTTCGGCGACTTCGATGTCGCGCCGGTCTAAACGATCCGGTGATATAAAAATCTACATCAAGATCTACCTCAAGCTCGAGTAGAAAGCATGGAGAAATTCGACCGCGCGATTCGGGGCTCAACTTCGACAACGCCCCTCACGCGCGGGTTACAGGACATCAGCAACGTCCATATGGCGGACATCACCAGCGGCGGCTCGAAACTCAAACACATCAGATTCCATCGGTGGAAAGATGCGCAATCGAGTTTCCTAGCAGCTGTCCAGAGCTCATCGGATTCCAACGGTTAGATCTCCGTGGCCACTCAAACACTGAAGGTCTGTTGAAATCTGACGGAACTCTACACGTCCTTGGGAAATAATTATCGTGGTCGACTCGGACATCAATTCGAAGATCCCTCTGGTGAAATCATGCGGAATACAATCCCGCAGCACTCCAACAAATTTGAGACAATTCCAATGGTTAGATCTCCGTCGACAGCTCGCACACTGAAGCAAGTTTTGTACCTACGCGAGTTCACGAAATTAAACAGGAAAACATCCAATCGGCGCAATACAACCCTCGTCCAAATCAAACACGGTCAGAAGCCCAAGCGCTGCGGTACTTTCCAAGAATCAAGATATCTGTGATTAAGACCCAGTCGACACGCACATGCAAATTCCTCGTAGGGAAAAAGGAAAAGATTCCAAGTAAAAAAGAGAAGGGGGGATAGGCAAGAAGCGGTCAGCTCAATTCATTATTGGGCGATTCAAAAAATTAGTTTGCGACTTCAAATATCAGCATGGTCATTGCCAACTCCAGCAACTATCTTCAACTTGGTCCGCAACAGCAACAGGATAGCGACAACGTCATCATACATCAACCAGGCAACGGAGATGCCTGGATTCCTGCTTTTACATAATCAACAAACTTTGTCCTCGGTAAATCGACATCTACGACCCGCGGATCATACTACGTCATCCCCGGGAGAATAAAAACAAGATAAGTTGCTATCATGCTCAACTTTCGCAGCCTTTACTTTTATCAATAAGATTAAGTTCACCCTTGAGTTTATCTCGGGGGCTGCATATCTAGGTTATTATGCCACTTATTAATGCATTTGCGATTTAAATTATATCATGTCGCAGACTTAAATTTATATCAGTTTTTGAGATTTAGTTACATCCACTTCTCAAAGTCGGGTTTCTTACACCCCGCAATGCATTTATCAAATTAGAGTTCTTTATAACTCGCTTTGCATTTATCATAATCTAGCTATTTACAGCTTGTATTGAATTTTATTTGCGCCTGCAAATGGGCATCTTAACATATCAAGATTACCATTACATGTTCAAGCATTGATATTTGGTGACTCGTTATATCATTTCATGACTTATCATTATAACAGTTCATGACTTACCATTATGTAATTTCATGATTTATCATTATATCACTTTATGAATCATCACCGACTTATTGTCATATCATTTTATGAGTCACCTAGTGATTTACCTTTATATCATTTATGAGTCGCATACAGCTCATCATTACATCAGTTTGCGAGTCACTAACGAATCATCATCTTATCGATATTTGAGTTAAACAGGTGACTCGTTGTATCAATCCTTGGGTCAAATTAGTGACCCGTGGTATCACATTTGCAGCTAATCAGAGTTGGTTATCATCAAAGTTATTCAGAGCTATCGTCACAGCTATTGCAGCTGCTTATATCAAAAGTCGACTGCCGCCTACGTGCGGTCGCACATCAGGATTAGTAAAATAAAGCGGGCACCTCCGGTATCCGGGGGCTTGTCATTTCGCCTCAATTTAAGTCGCTGAGCCTTTATTTAACTAATCTCTGGGTTTCATGGGGGCTTTGTAGCTTTATAAGCTCGGCTTATTCTCGTGGAATCGCTCTTTGTGGCAAATTAACCTGGTTATACTCGCCTTAAGTTAGATGTAACTTGCACTATGCGGCCAAAGTACTGGGGTGTGGCATCAATCGAGTCTGAATGTCTATCATGGCTGCCTATCATGGCCGTTCTCGACCCTGAACACACATTTTCCTAGAAATACTGAGACGCGCGAGTCCTACTTAACGGTAACAGAGATAATTCAGAAGGACTAAAGTACCCGCATGTGGCGTCAATCGAGTCTGAATGCCTATCATGGACTTTCTCGACCCTGAACACACATTAGACCTGGGAAATACTGAGTTGTACCATATGCTATCATGCATCGTACCATTTGCTATCATGCAACCATTTGCTATCATGCAAAATACCATCTGTTATCATGCAAAATATCATTTATTATGCAGATTATACTATGCTATCATGCAGGGTACCATATGCTATTGTGCGGAGTACTAAAGTCTCATCAGAATTATTATCAGCTGCCAAGGTTAACATATTATCATCAAGTTTTTATTATTGCTTCCTCAAGGGCTTTGCCTTTTTGATTTAACAGAAACCTATAACTCGGCCATATGAATTTGAGTTGGCACGACCAGCTTTTTTATGATTGGGATGATCATCTCCTGATATTGGCTGATGAAGCCACCATTATTTATTTAACTACATCCACATCAAGTGGAATTTTTAAGGACGATTCCTTAATTTATATCTAGAGTCTTGACTGGGATTATCTTTTTTCCTAGCGGCTCAACTAATATTTCACAGTTCGGAGTTTATAAGCGATTTCGCTCTACTCCAAATATCATTATATTGAAAGCAAAAAATTTGCTCAAGTTATTGCAAGATATGACATCAAGCAGGATGACAAAAGCATGTCTGCTTAATGCCCGGGGGTTAGGACAATTAAGTTTTTGTCTAAATTGAGATATTTTTGAGTCCCGAGCAGCATGATCAAGCATGCAACCCGGCCCTCGGGGGCTACACATCCACCCACCGGCATTTGGTGGTTTCTACTAAATTGATATACCATGTTTATATGCAGATTTAATTTTTTGCAGCACATGAGAATATGTATATCCATTTGCGAGTCAAATCAGCGACTCGGAAATCTTTAAATACAGGCTGTGGCTATATACCCTTGAGCCGCCATGATTCAACATGCGCTCAGATGGCTTGTCATGATAACTTGACAAATTATTATACTTTTGGCCAGCTTATTTATGCTTATGGTTTTTCTGCTTCGATGTCTATGACTCAGCACCTTATACACATTTGGCTGATATATCTTGATGTTCATAAGTTATTATTCTTATGATTTCAGCTCAGTCTTAGATCCAACAGGAAAATGTGGTTTTCACCAAAGGCTTCGCCGTCACCTTATATAATTTTCGCGGAGAACTTACCGCGATTCTGCAGCTTCAATGCGACTAAACAGAAGTGTTCAAATAGCAAGAAAGGAAGACTTGTGCATGGACTTCACAGCAAAGATCGAACAAGACTAGCTAACATGGCTACCAGCATGTGCACATATTGGCATACTCTTTTCAAGGCAATGGATGCAGCTTCAACAAGATTTCGCCGGCCTCGAGTGCCTGTGATAGTACATCAACAAACATATGCGACTCAGCGCTTCTACATCAGCAGCTCAATAAGCCGCTACACTCGCGACTCATCATCAGCGAGTCGCCAAGCTCAACATCAGCAAGTCACCAAGCGCAACATCGACGAGTCGGCAAGAACTACATACGCAAGCCTGCAAGATCATCATCAAGACAAGAATCTTCCGCCTGATTCTACGAATCACCCGAAAGCTCGGGGGCTAATGTCGGGGGAATAATAAATGGATTAACCCGCGACCCACAAATGTAATACGGCTTAATAATTTTACGGCCGCACCACCATTGGGCTTACACGAAGATGGGCCGACATGAAGTCGCAGCATGCTGTAAGAAGGATCCAGAAGATTGGAGATAACTTAACTTGGAAGGCACAAAGAGTAGTCTCCAAGTAATACCATTGTAACCTGACGAGCCTCTGGTTATATAAAGAGGACTCGCAGGACTTAGAGGGGGACAGGCTCTCAAGCTCCAAATCCTAGATCACAAGGCGACTCGACACATCGATCGCCAACCCCTTGTAACACCATATTCATATCAATACCAATCTAGGATAGGCAGGACGTAGGTCTTTACCTCACATTGAGGGGCCGAACCTGGGTAAAAAACATTCTCTTCCTCGTGCCCTGCGATCTTAAACTCGGAGACGCTCGACTCGCGCAATCCCACACCTACGAAGTCATCCATAACATCTGACGTGACAAACCCACGACAGGCGTGCCGGATTCACTTCGTCATAAGACTTGGTCCCTTGGACGTGTCGGTGGCTACACAGGGAGTGTCCGGGTAGGATAAACGGTTGTGGAAGTGTGGGTTTGTGCTGTCGCCATGATCGGTTCTAGTACTTCGGTGCCGGTGGTACAAGCCTAGACTTCAGCGTGTGGATAAAAGTTGCAACCTCTCGAGAGTGTAAATCTAGAATCTAGCCTTGTCCCTAGGTTATGGGACGATGTTTGGGTCAAGTCACGCTATGAGTCAGTCCAGTCGAACTTGGAGAAATAATTAATATGAAACCCAACGATTACGTGGAAATATGAGAGTCTAGCCAGAGTTGGCTAAGGACTTGAGAATCGAGAAATAAGCCAGAGTTGGCTAGAGGCTTGGAAGCCTAGTTGTGGTTACGAGTTGTTGAGTGAGAAACGTGATCTCACTTGATAACACGAAACGTCCCTACTAAGGTAAGTAGGTAAGTTAAGTCCACCCGTTAAGCTTGGACTCGCACTTAAATACCCAAACTCATGCCATGCTACTTTCTGAACTTATGCCATGCCATATAGATAGGCCTTGTTTGATTTTGGGCTAATGTCTTGCGAGTACATTCAATGTACCCACCTGGCTTTTCATGTGGCCAGACCCCGCTGCACCCGTCGCCGAGTACCCGCTGTACGAGAACTAGGAACCTATATCCCAGGCAGGACACCGTGGAATAAGGCCCGCTGTCGCCACGCTACTCCCTACGTTTCTGCTACGATCTCCGCTAGAGGCTCGATGCTGGATAAATAATGTACATACTATTGTGTGCGCATGATGCGCGAACGCTGGAGCCTCACCCCGTGTTGTAATATTGTATCCATCCGAACTCAGAGCCATAAATATATATTTGGTTATGTCTTTGTTTATCAAGTTGTCATATATCTAGTGTTTCTGGGACTGGTATATGGGGTAGCTCGATCATCTGGATCGGGGTGCCACAGGCTGTCTCGTGGCCCCACTCCGTCTCCCCTTCTGGCTTCTGGAGTCTTCCGATGAGATATTTGCACACGTTGATTTTCGTCCAATTCCGAGAATATTTGCGACTAGCCTTTCTGAAGGAGAAAAACAGCAGAAAACAGGAACTGGCACTTCGGCACCTTGTTAATAGGTTAGTCCCAGAAAATGCATAAAAATGCTATGAAGTGTAAATAAAACATGTAGCAATTGGTATAATAACAGCATGGAACATCAAAAATTATAGATACGTTTGAGACGTATCAAGCTGCCACGTAAAGATCCTAATTTTAAGCGGAAGCTTTGCTTTCCACGCATCCTCAAAGTGCGTCACCGTCACCCCTTGTGACAGTTTTGCATACATAGAGGCCACAGAAAAACAGCCATTCTCCTCCAAAGACCAACAAACCAAGTCCAGCCCCTGGGAAAGGGTGGTTTGCACGAGGAGTTGTTCCACTTCTGTCCACTGCGCTGCTCCTGCCTGAGTAAGTGTTCGTCTAAGCTGAATCGAATGTTGAACAAGCCGCCACCGAAATGTGAGGGTCGGAACACACCGCAAAAATCACTGGAAATCTATTCTTTAGAACACGACCCCGTGCCAGTTATCAAACTAGAATAGAGTCTGCCGACCGTTCTGAATAGAGTGCTGAGCCCCCACTTTAAACAGATGCTTGATTTTGTTTAGACTTCTCCAAAACTGTGAACCCCCGCGGCTCGACTAGGAGAAGATATCGTCATTACGCAAATACTTTGCACAGATTATCCTTGCCAGATTGTGTCCTCCTCCTGGTAAATTTTCCAAACCCATTTCAGCATCAACGCTTTGTTCATAAGCTTGGAGTTGACGATCCCCAGACCGCCGAACTCTTTCGGTCTACAAACCGTCGGCCAATTTACCATGTGATATTTTCTCTTGGGTCCTGACCCTTCCCAGTAGAATCGGGCTCTATGAGAATCAAACTTGTCATGTACCCCATCTTGCAAAAGAAACAAACCCATGGCAAACATAGGAAGATTTGCTAGGCATGAGTTGGAGAGAATCAACCTCCCCCAGAGGACAGAAACCTACCAACCCACGGTTCAACCCTAGCTGCTAGCTTAAGCACGAGGAAATTCCATTGGTCTATCGTCAGTTTCCTATCTGCGATTGGTAAGCCAAGGTAAATGAACGGGAAGGAACCCAACTTGCAGTTTAGCATGTCCGCCACCCTTTGGCGATGCGCTCGGGGTTTTCCCAAAACAATCACTTCGCTTTTGTGGTAATTGATCTTAAGGCCGGACATATCTTCAAAACACATGAAGAGAAATTTTAACTTTGCAATAGCTGCGTCATTATCTTGAATCAGAATGAGGGTATCATCCGCGTATTGTAAATGGGTAATCCACCCCGGGATTAGGTGTGGCACAACCCCCTGGATGTGGCCCGTCTCCGCGGCAGCAGACAGCCCTTCGGCGACAAAGTTGAACAAGATAGGAGAGAGCGGGTCCCCCTGCCGCACTCCTCGTTTATTTCTGAAATAGGGTCCCATTTCCCCATTGATCGAGATCACTTTCTGCCCCCCCCCCCCGGACCAGTTGCTCAATTCTGTGAATCACCCCGGCATCGAAACCCTTCCTTCTAAGGACCTCAGTGAGGAAGTCCCAATTGACCCTGTCATAAGCCTTTTTGAAGTCCAGCTTCAACAAGATGCCCCCTAGCTTCTTGTGTTTCAGCTCGTGGACAATCTCTTGGAGGGCCAAAGCCCCATCTAGAATAAACCGGCCTTTGATGAAGGCAGTCTGATTCGGACTGATAACCCGATTAGCGATGGGATCAAGCCTGATTGCGAAGGCCTTTGAGATTATCTTAAAGATCACATTTATTAGCGCTATGGGTCGAAACTGAGCAATGGTTTCTGCCCCCTGAACTTTTGGAATCAGCGACATCACACCAAAATTCAGTCTGGAGATGTCAATTCTGCCCAAAATGAAGTCATTCAAAATATGGAGAACCCCATGCTTTACTAAAGGCCAACATTGCTTGAAGAACAAAACCGGAAACCCATCCGGCCGTGGTGCCGTGTCCGATTTCATGGACCTTACCAAGCTTTCCAGTTCATCCTCTGAATAAGTTAAAGCCAGACCCTCATTTTCTTCAGCCGTCACGCGTCTAGTACCCCCCCCCCCCCTAGGTATTAGGTGCCAGCCCACACGAACGAGATGCCTCCGAACCCATCAGAGCTCTGTAGAAGTCATAGATGTGCTCCTGGATCTCCTGCTTGTCCAGATCAGACATTTCCTGCGTCTCCCGTTTGCAATGGCGTGGAAATAGGCTGTGTTTGCATCCCCACGCAAGGCCCACTGTACCCGGCCTCTCTGCTGCCAGTACTCCTCTTCCACCTTCAGAATATTTAGAAGTTGTTCTTCCAGATGAAGTGTAAAGGCCCAGTCCTCTTCATCAAGACCGTCTGCGTCTGCTTTGGAATCTAGATCTTTGATCTGGGAGAGCAACAGATCTTTTTGCCTTCTCGAATTCTGGCCTAGATTCCTACTCCAGCCCCGCAAGAATTGTCTGAGATTGCCACTCATAAAGGACCACCAGTCCACAATGTCTCTGCCCCTAACCCGTCCTGCCAGTATGCCCCATCTATTTAGAAGCATCTCTTTGAAATTCTCGAGTTCGAACCAGCCCGTCTGAAGGAAGAACTATTGCTACGGACAAGGGAGCCCTCTCCCGTGTCAAAAATGAATGGGGTATGGTCAGAACCGAGACTAGTTTCAGCTGACAGGGAGCAAGCTGGGAAACGGACATCCAGCTCCGGGGAAATGAACACCCTGTCCAGAACGCACCGGACTGGATTTAACTGCTTGTTCGTCCACGTGTACCTTACACCCGTGCGGGGTAACTCTTTAAGTGCCCACACCCCAATGTGTGCATTGAACATATCGATACGGGACCAGTTAACCCGATCATTATTCTTGTCCTCCGCGGACCTGGTGAGGTTGAAGTCACCACCCATGACAATTGGGTGGGTGCACCGGGCAACCTTGGCTGAAATTTCTTCCAAGAAAGCACTTGACCTAGTGTGGTCTGCCGGTCCATAGATCCCTATCACATGGAACGACAATCCATACGATCGGTGAATGGCCGTTGCGCTGATGAAGAATTGCCCCATGTCAATCGCACCAACGTCATAAAAGATATCCCTAAGCCCCAGCAGAATACCACCGGAGTGTCCAATCGCTGGTAACCAACTCCAGAAGAACTTTTCTCCTACTTCTAAACTCTGAAGTTATGCATCCGTGAACTCTTGCTTGATAGTTTCTTGCAGAATCACGATATCTATACGGTGCTTGCGAGGTAGTCTTTGAGTAAGGTTCGGCGGCCCCGCACCCCGAACACTCTAATGTTCCAAAAAAGGATACGCATTATAACACTACTCCTCTAGCCCGTGCTTGGCGGGTTACTGGGCACCTGCCCCCAGGTGTCACAGATTTAGCCTTCTGTTTTCTTGTCCTTTTCAAGGTCTTCTTCCCCGCCTCCCCTGAGGCGGTGAAAGTCAATTGTTTGGTCGCCCCTGTAGGTGTAGACGTCTGTCCCTCCTCAGCTTGGGCATCAGACTTCCCTTGAGCCTGAGATAACTTCTCTTCCTTTTCCTGCCTCTCCTGCGCTTCTCTTTCTTCTCTTTATCTTCTTTTTCTTTCTGAATTCTAGCGCTAGCCAAGGCTAACTCAGCCTGCACCATCTCCTTTGCTTGAAGCACAGACACCACCTCCGCGGCCGAACCCGCGGACGGGTCAAAGACAACACAACAGTCTCTAGCTACCCCAAGCAAAGACTCTACAGGAGTATCTTGCAAAATAGCGAACTTGGAAATCGAAAGTGTACCTGAGGCATTCTTCTCCTGAGTTCGACGTATCGCCCTGTCCAGCACCGGTCCCTCCGTGTCGCCAATCCCCCGATTGCTCTTCCTTGTTACCCCAACAGTCAACGCCTTGCTGCGTGGCGCCCTTGCCACTGGCGCAGAGAATGCCCGCGCGGACTCGTCCAAGGAACCACGAGCCACCGGTTTATGTTGGATTCGTCCGAGCCCTCCAGCGCCGCGAGCCTTCTTGCCGGTCTGTCTGCGTTACTTTTGCTTCTCAGCTCCTTCTGCCTCCTCTTTTCAGCCGAGTCCACTCCCCACCTGCCGCTGGAGTAACCAGATTAAGCTCCACACGATCATCCTCCCCTGAGGAGACACGGTCTACTGTGGCCGAAGGCGAGAGTGGGGGCTGGTCACCCGAGACCAACAGGGATGAAGCCGCCACCTCCGACGAGACAAGAGAGGTCAGCGGCGGAGAGAAGCCGGCTTTAGACCCCAAGAAGGACCCGTATTGGTTCAGAGTAGGCGCCACCGAGGTCTGCTTCACTGCTACCCCTTCTTCAGATTTGCTATGTCCATCTGGGCTCTCATCGACCGAAGTGTTTGTTCTGGTAGGAAATTATGATACGATTCTTTTTTTGTTACCGCCCTGTGGCGAAGTCAATGGAAACAGCAAGATACATGTGACTTTGGACCTGCTAAGTAACACCCTGATCAGGTCTTCCTTCTTACGAGTGTGCAGGTAATGATGTGCTTATAGTTTTAAAAGACAAAAAAATGTAACGTGAAAAGTCATTCTCGATCATTGGAATCTTTTCTTTTTTTATTGATGGCACAAAAAAAAATTCATGAAACTTTGTGTGCGAACAAAGAATGTCCAGATACACACCTGAATTTTGTTTGGAATTTTTTGACATTTTGAAATGCGATTTTTAAATAGTAGGTGCATCTACACATATGTCCAAAGAAAGGGGATGGCAAAATTGTGGAAATTTCCTCGTTGCAATCAAACTCAAGAATCGGCGGCTCACCTCCTCTTCAATTGCCGCTACACCACTATAATTTTGGTGGCCATACTTCCTTGGTGTGGCTCCGTCGGAATCTCTCCGACAAGTTGGCAAACGAAGCTACTGTTAAATCTTGGTGATTGAATTTAGTCTCCCAAAAAGATCGGGCGCGCAAAGCTATGGCCTCTTTAATCATGCTTGTCTCTTGTAAAATTTGGAAAGAAAGAAATGTTAGAGCCTTCCGACATTTTGCCTTCCCTCTGAATGTCATCATCAACAATATTAAAGAGGAGGCAAAATTGTGGAAACTAGCCGGCGCCACCTCTTTGGGCAATGTAATTTGGGAGAGTAGGCTTATTCAAAGACCTAGGGTTTCTCCTAGTCACTAAAACTTAAAAACCTCTAAAACTCTCTTCTTATTTAACGAAAATGGCAAGTCTTTTACCTCGGTTAAAAAAATACACATATGAGCCAAACAGAT
Source organism: Poa pratensis (assembly GCA_947311845.1). Lineage (NCBI taxonomy): Eukaryota > Viridiplantae > Streptophyta > Magnoliopsida > Poales > Poaceae > Poa > Poa pratensis. Next base: position 68,797,797 of record CAMZMU010000128.1, on the reverse strand, counting down.
TTCCCATATTTTGTTAGGAACTTGGGATGCTGATTCAAAGATACATGATTCATAGCTGCCGCTGTTTCGCAATGATCTTGTACAATTGTACGCATTTCGACTTGTCTTTGTTCATGCCCTGCATCTATTGACAACTTGACATCCAAAACAATCATTCGTAGTGCTCAGCAAGTCTTTCACATGATGGTGAGGTGCCAGTGCAGATTCTTTGTGGCTTCTTGAGCCGCCTAGATCAGATTTTTTTTTAGAAAAGGGGAGCTACCCAGCCTCTGCATCAGGGTGATGCATACGGCCTTTATTGATTTTATTGAAAACTGTATCAAAGGTTTTACAATTCAAGGATCACAAAGGGTTGAGACATGAATCAACCAACGAAAAATACAGAATAACATGAAACGCCTATGCATCAACATGATATCCTATTTGCACATCGCCAGCCGAACTGGGTGATATCAGATGGTCTCTAATTGAACTCTCAATGAGCTCATATGATGTTTTCTTGGTAGTGTAGGCTGAAACCATGGTACATGAAAGTAGGAGGCCCGCATACATGTAATAGTCTGTGTGTTACCTTATGTTAAACTAAATGATTGTTTTCACTCCATTCAGGAAAAAAAAAACCATGTTTTCTGGACCAAAGGGTGTAACCCAAGTAAGCTCAACTGACACCAACGCCTAACATGTATAAACGTGATTGAGCACATAGATCTTTCTTTCTGTACACGGTATGACTCACACAGAGTCTGTACTGGTATATGGAACATAACAAGTCCAGAGCATCACCTGTGCTAGTATCAACACTGACGGTTACGGCGAAGGTTCAGGTGGTCAGGTGTATCTCTGATTGTCTGGTGATATCACTGTACATGGAAACAACTCGGCAGGATGGTGTGTTGATGTGATCGAGGAGAGTTGATATTTGTGTTCTGTCAAATGCTCCGGGATTCTTGGAGATGTGGGACAAAATAAGGTCATGGTAAGCATTGCACGATACTTCTTTCATGTGCAGAACAGGAACGTTGGCTTAGCTACTGTTTACACCTCATGCTATATTGCTTCTTATTGAAGCTGCAACAAAATTTTGTGGCTAGAGGGCATATTGGACAGTATAATGTTCTGCTATGTGAATCCTGGTAACGATAATGTAGTGGCAAAAAATGATTTTGTTCGTGCATTGAAGGAAGCGTCAATTTTTTTCTTATTATGCTATCCTGAATGTTAGTCACACTTACTATATTACTGAAAGCTATATTTAACACAGAAGTAATAACTTGGTCCTCTTGTACAAGAACCAATGATGTTTCTCTTTTAATGTTCTCAAATTGCTTAATAATGGGGCTCAGGTGGTCAACTTATTATATGTTGACGGTGAAAAGAGCTTCTCACATGTTATATGCTCTTTTGCATATTGGTCAGTCGTTGGAGGTTATATCTCTTTTGGTCATTGGCAGATTGATTTGGATGATGACTGAAGTGTGGCGACTGTTCTCTTACCTTGATTGTGAATGCTGGATGTGAAGACAGAGTGATTTGTTATGCTGGAGGTTAGTATATTAATTTACTAAGACAGAGAGTTCTCTTCTTGTGCACCTGTACCGAGCTAGGTTCCATATGCTAACATTTTACAGTTCCAAAAGTCTAAATGATGTGATTTCACCCCTATGAATTTCCATGCATGATAAAGCAATATTGTTCTTGCTTCAGAGTTTCTGTCCGCTTTACTTGAAAATTAGTCGATTCAGCCAACGAGCTTTTCAAAACAAAGAGAATCCAAGCATGGTGCATTAGTGTCACATTTCCATCAAACGCGCAGTGAATGAGATTCAACAGGTCTGGGAAGCAAGAGCTGCTCCAACACCACTGCCATGTACTAGTACAGATTGACCCCCAACCATGCATGTTTATATACTCCTAGTTGATCTATCTATTCATCCGGAAGGAGGACCCTGCTACATAGAGTAACGGTAGGCCGTAGGCGTGCAGTTTCATAGCTAAAACGAAGCAAACATTCCTAACATTCAGAGCTAGACCCTTAATGGTTACAAACACTACTCCATGGAAGTACCAGGGAGAACATTTCCAGTACGCTCGTGGGAGCACTGGATATGCTCTCCAGTACCAAGCTGCATCAGTTTGCGGCCGTCTTCTTGGACTTGGGTGCCACCTTGTTGTCATGGATAGCGTGTGCCGGCGGAGCTGCATTGAGGTCAGGGAGGGGCAGGCGGACGCCAGCCGCGGCATTGCCGTTGATGCTGGCCTTGGTCGCCGCGGTCTTGGCGAGCCGCTGCTTGAGCTCGGTGAGCAGGGCCTGGTTCTCCTGGTTCAGCAGCTGCGCCTTCTTGCGTAGCCGCTCGTTCTCCTTGAGGATGTAGCAGTTCTGCATGTACAGCTTGGCGTTCAGCCTGTCCATCCCGCCTGCCTGACACCAACAAGAAACAGGGTAAGCAAATTAGCAGCCGGGCCTTTGTTCAGACTTCAGACGAACTTACAGTTATACAGTACTTGTTTCTGTGTTGTTGCACGCCTAAGTAACGTGTGCTGCTAGCAGAAAAAGAAGACATGGAAACTTAAGACAGTGAGGTGTGTGCCGTGCTCGAGGTCAAGTATACGTAATACCCAGGATACTCAGGGATTGTCGCTGCTTTGGCAACATCCACAGGGGTAGGAAGGAGCTATATTACGCAGACTGTAAGAAAAACAGAGTACTGGCAGCAGTAGACTGTAGCATGGCACCCGTGAAGCTTCTACTATACATTAAAGTAAGGGCGGGGTTATTCGTTCTAAGTGAATCATGACAGTAGTTACACCCATGTTAACTTACTATTGACAGGGTATAGTATTAGCAGGTTGCAAAGACGATGTCAAGACTGAAGACATAAACAAATCAAAGGCATTGGAGGGAGGCAGCAGATTGCACGCGATCGACTAGGCAGTTTGCAAAGTAGAAACGAACAAAAAGAGAGGCAAGAAAGGGGAGAGGCCCCCAATGGCACACATGAGCAAGCTTATGATTGTGCATGGATGCAAGAGCACATCCATCGGCCAGAAAAGAAGGTGATGAGACTGATTGGGAGGTTCATCACTCACCTTGATGGAGCTGTTTGCCGCTGCTGTGGAGCTGGGGACTGGAGGAACTCGATCGGCAGAGGCTGGAAGGGAGAGCAGAGGAACGAAAGAGTCTGTGTGATGTGGTGCTTGCTCGTTTAGGTGGACGGTCGGGGCTCTATTTATAGGCGCACGAAGCCCCCTCCTCGTTTCATACCAGTTCATCGTAGCTCATCCTTCTTCTTCCAGTCTCGAGAACCGCTCGAGTCATCTCGCTAACACGCGGGCCCGCACGTACGAACCGAGAGGCTCTCATGAGGGCTTTGAACGGGAGCGGCATGGTGCATGGTCGCGAGGAGACGACGATCCAATCGATGGCGCGGCAGAGGCTTAAATGGTGCCTAATCATGAGGTTGGGCTGCCGAGAAGGAAGGAAGGAAGCTGGCCGCCTCACGTGATCCATGGTTGCCCGCCAAAAACTAAAATAACTTCTCCGTCTACGCTCCGTCGCCACCATGCATTGCCACACGAACTAATAACCAACTTGTTTATGGGTTACTAAACCGCATTGGTAAATGGTAATGGTTCGTTTCGAGCCAGTTTTGGCTAGAAATATGATCACTGTCCCTTGCTAAATTCAATTGGGTCTCCTCCTGCCTGCGTTCTGAACAAAACAAGGTGTAGTGTCCGAAAAACCCCCTGTTCTCCAGCACCAAACTGGACCACACTGTCTGAGAGCCATTGTACGAGTAATCTAAACTAGATTCAACGACCATGCATGTTGAACGAAGTCAGCTCCCGATCATTTGCCAGCAAGTGGTCCGACGATCGACAAACAGAGCTTCTTACCGGTCAACAGAGCACTGCATTCCCCTGCATACTTATTTGCTACCGCAGAGTGATTTTGTGCTGGAGCGAGCAGCTCTAGCGGTTTAGGTTTAGCAGAGTAGCAATGGTCAGGGTGAGTGAAAGTGTGAAGGAGCGAGACGTGGATGTATACGACGGTGATGAGAGGAGGCTTCAAATGATGATGAAGATTCGTAATGATGGCTCAGCTCCGGGTCCTCGCTCATCATCACGCTACATCCCTGTTCCGATATTCCTCCTCCTTTAGTTTTATTCATATCCTCTTCTTTTATTTCCTTTTCTTACTGCACCCCTTCCTTCAATACAACCATCCGGTGATCATGATCCCCTCTTCCCTCGATTCAATGCATCACAACTGTGCTACACAAGCCCTCTCATTTTTTTTTTCCCTTCTCTTTCTTTGGTTCTTCTTTTTTTCTTTTCTGGCCCATGCTTCTCACCTCTTGCTTTTCGCAAGCCTTTTGCTGAATGTGATTGTTACAAGGAGCAGAATCTCTCAAGGAAAAGGTAAAGGAGGTAATGATGCCAGCCAGCTTGGACTCTCTAGGCTGTGTGTATGGGAGCAATTTTGGTCTTGCTAATACGCTCCCTTAACACACGCTTGGATGATTACAACAAACAAAGCATCCATCGCTATGGAGACATCCACGTGGCAGTCGGAAATATGCTCTCACAGTACTAGACTACTCCACGAAACCATGATCACCGATTAAAAGCAAGGCATCATTTGGACTCGCCGTTCTTGTGCTCATCCTAGCTGCCATCGCTCTCTTTTTTCCTACTCGAAAGCTTCATCGATGCCTCCGCCCAATCGGACGTACGCATACTACAACACGCACTCGATCATGGGCAAGAAAATGAAAAGGCAGCCTTACTTGATTTGGCTACCTATGATTTACATATTTCTTTTCTCTCCAAAATTACTTTAACATGAATAAACTAAGAGCATGTCCATACGCCCCCACATAATGTGAAATATATCAATGAATATAGGTGAATAATAATAGAAAATACATATCAGTCATGTGGATGACCTGATGGTCGAATCTTCGTTTTTGTGATTGTCTTCACATCGGTATGTCACGCTCGATGGCAGCATGGGATGTTCTCTACTATGACAGTAGAGTTTCGAAGCTGGCGTCGGTATTTGACGCCCATCCACCTTGATATCGGATTCGATTTGACTCAGCAGGTGCTACGCACGACGGTTTTGGAGAAGTTATGAAGTCATGCCTAGCCGGCGGTGGCGACGCATACGGAGGCGTCGAGTCATTCCTGATCTTGGCAGGTACTACGCACATCTCCTCCTTGGTGTGAAGTCATGCTTGTTACTGGTCGATCGGAGGTGGTGCGATAGTGGATGGAAACGCGGCGGTATGAGACATCACCGATTTCAGTTTCTCCTCCAGGGGCATCTTGAAAGATCGGTATGGTCGACTAGACGGGGATGAATAGGCGACTAACAATTTACCTTTTTCTTTTGAATTAAGGCTTAACAAGATATTACATGGTTGTCTAGATGTTCAACTAGATGATAGCAACCTATGTGATATAAGCAAGATACAAGACGCAGCGGAAACAAGTAGTAAACGATAAAAGTAACCGCAATGGTGGACACGAGGATATAATTCCCGTAGTTCCTTCCCAAGAGGTGTGAAGTCACCTAGACACTCCAATAGCACGGATGTTATCACCTTATTTTCTGTGAGATCCTCCCGTGAGGGATTTCTCGTTCCACTATGAGCTCAATTTGAAATCGTTGACCAAACCTTTACAACAAGGTTGAGCGCGCCTCTCCACAATTATATTGGAGACCAAAGTGAAGCTTAGAAACCCAACTAGTTGTATAGGGTTCCAAGGAACCCAAGAGGTAACAAGATCCGCTAGAAATTAGTGTGGGGAGATTCAAAATTCTTCCGGTGGAAATGTAGTCTAGATCTCCTCCTTCACCCCTCAAAGTTTTAAGATGTTTGGCTTAGTAGAGTGGGAGATCTAGGGGTTGAATCTTCGTATTAATGGAGGAGAGAGAGTGTCAAGCGCAGCCACCTCTTGTGGAAGAAGGGGGCTTTAAACCGGGGTATCCCAAAATCTAGCCGTTATGCTTGAAAACTCTGCGCAGCAGTACTACCGCTCCAAGCTACACAGTTGCTCTGCGAGCCTCCAATTGGGGTCAACGCTCGATAGTACTGAGCGGTACCTCAGCGTGCGGAGCGGTGGTAAGCGGTACTACCGGTCCACTCTACCGATGTGGTACCGCTATTTTCCCAAGAGCGATTTGGGGCGGTACTCCAAGCGGTAGTGGATCGGTGGTACAGCTCCCACGAAGAGAGCGGTACTACCGCCGCACTACCGTCGTGCTGCCGCTAAATATTCCTGAGGGCAATTTGAGTTGTAGCTCTGGCGGTACCTGCTCTAGTATAGTACTGCTCCCACAAGGGAAGCGGTACTACCGCTCTCACGACGGTACTACTGCTATGAGGAATTGAGGCAGACAAAGAAAGCACAACATGGATATCAGGGTGGGATTCTTTCGACCAAAACTGGGATGGCAGTGGGGTGATTTAGGGTTGTGCACGTTCATAAATGAATCCCCCGTACCTTTCTGTAACGAACCCCCTGTTTATAGTATGGGGCCCTATAACCGAAAATACAATGATCTTCATAAGGTCCATCTTCTTTTTGTTCCAACACGAGGGGTACGTCGACAAGTGTGTTATCACGTGAAGTACCTAGAACAACTCAACACACAATTAGTCCGCTAGTTGTGATGTTATCAAACACTAAAACCGTTACGAGATCGAAGTTCCCTTTCACATCTGGTAAACGATGAGTCATTGGCCAAACAGGCGCTGATGGTAGAAGCGTCAACATCGAGTTTACACAGATAGAAACACTTATTATAATGTCGACGCCTGTTTGGGTCATGTCTTTGGTGAAGGTGGTGGCTTGAACGTCATCTTTGAGATGAAAATCTCAAGATCGACTTACGGTTGGACTCTTCATCATAGATACACGCGTGATGATTCAGTTTTAGGCTTTGCCTAAGTTATGTATTTTTTCTTTGTTCATGTCATTAATCATCTTTTATCATTGGGTTAGTGGTAGCATGTTGGAGTTACTGTCGTGCGGTGTGAGACCTCAGATTTGTAGCTTGCAGTAGTATTTGGATGTGTGCATTGATTCGATTCAAGAAACCAGGTTATTGCTCCCCTTTTAAAAAAGAGCAAGCTTCATGAGGAAAAGATAATGCGGAGACATGCTGTTTTGGCTCACGGGTGCAGATGAACTCGTTGTGCAAAATACATTTTTAACGCATTTCAAAATGTTAAAAAATTTCAAACAAAAATTTTGGGTGTTCATATGAAAAATGTCTATCCATACAAAAAAGTTTCGAATCGAAAAGATATTTTGTGTGACCTGTGTAAAAAAGAGAAAAAAAAAATGTTACGTGTAGAGATGACGTGGATATACCTCTCGGGTACCCTGCTATGAGGGTACCTGGTGCATGTATCAACTAAGGCCCAGCTACCAAGAGTCTACATGAAGCCCATAACAGAAGGCCCAAGAAGATGGAGTATCCTCCAAGATTAGGCATAGGCATAGTCGGTTTAAACTTTCCTTACATGTAAATCTGAGTCGGTTGCGAATCCCGAGACCCAGACTATTATATAAAGGCTGGGAGGGCCGCCGATCCAGGACACGCAACACTTGAACCACCAAAACCCTAGCGAGATCGACATCTCGCCGGGACTCCATTGTAGCTCGCATATACTCTCAGATCAATACCAGACAAGCAGGAAGTAGGGTGTTACTCTCCGGAGGCCTGAACCTGGGTAAATCCTTGCTTTTGCTTGTCAGCCGACGAAACTACCAGCTCTACCACGTTTCTCCCCCATAATCTCAACCCTAGGTCCTTAACCATGGGATTTGATGAGTTAACCCCTCGTCAATTGGCGCCGTCTGTGGGAAAGAATAGTGCTGGACTCGCGGTTTCGCCGGTTCCATCGGAAAACGGCGACTCGCCGATCGCATCTACGAACGGCAACTCGCCGACTGCATCGACAAACCACAACTCGACGACTCAGTCGACATACGGCAACTCGCCGACGCACTCGAAAATTGGCAGCCCGCCAACTTCACCAACAAAAGGCGCATTTGCTCCGCACTCGCCAGAAACCCGAGAGACGTTTGCTGGTCTCGAGTCAGGTTTGGATTTAACTGTTGGAGCATTCAATTTTTTCGTAAACAAGTTTGGTACGCAGGACTTGACAGATCCACAACAACTCGCGACTGCCGCACCCGAGGCTCCATCGACTGCGTCCGTCCCATCATCGATTCTCGAAGCCTGCTCATCTGCAACAACCATGTCGACTCGAGAGATCAACGAGTACTTGGCAAAAGAACTCCAAGGTGAGGAAGCTGAATCAGCGTACCGCAAAAACGATCTCGAGTTCGATTTTCCACTCGACGACACCTTCGACTGCGGGATCTCCCTCGACGACTTCGAACTTCATAACGACAGCAACGTCGACTCTGAGATCTGCACCAACAAACTCGACTCCGAGGTCTACAACGGTTTCGCTGACGCCGAGATGAGCATAGACGATGAACGCATCGACAACGAGATCCGTCCAGACGGACCACTCGACGGGCATATCGACTCCGACATGAGCCTTGATGAAGACGTCGAGTCCATAACAGGATTGGCAGCACATACACGTACCCGCGGGTCATCCCCCACCAGGTTTACGTTGCCATCAACGGAGAATCATCTGAAGCCGCAGCCTCCCGCAGGCCTACAGAATTCCCATGCACGGTAACTATGCCGGATGGGGTCACAACTCTGACAATTACTGCTGAGATGGCAGCAAAAGCAGACAAAGTAATTAAGGAGTGCACAATGATGCCAGCAGACGCAACTCCGGAAGAGATGTTGACCTTCCAGTACTTCAACTGGCAGGAATCACTTCGCCTGCAAAACATCAAAGCAGCACTCGATGAGCGCAAAAGGCAAGCCAGCATCTCGAGCGTACGAAGAAGACAACTATCACTTAGCTCCACAGGGCGGGCGAGCCCAAGAGGCGGATCGAGGCTGGCGCGCCTCCCGGAAGATGAGAGAGCGGCAATTACTCGCAACCTAGGCTTGTCATTCATGACACACGACGACGAAGGATCCCGTACCCAAAACAGCTGCGGGTGCTCTTTTCTCTGTGGGTGCTTACCTCAAAGCAACACAGCCTCCGGCAGACGATCCCAACGCAACCCTGCATCGCCAACAGCTCAAATCACTAGCCCTAGCGGTGAAGGCCATACATCCGGATGCAAAAACTCCAGGAGGGAGTCGAGATCGCAACATAGTCAGCTCGCGACAAGCAGCACACGATCGTAGCGGTCGCAGTCGCCACTCGGAAAACAAGGAAAGGCACACGCCGACACAGGTCCAGCAGAAGCAGATCTCGAAGGTCTTCAAGTAGCGACTCATATTCCGACCGGGAGCCCGAGCCATGCGGAGCCTTGTGTTTCACTCGCCGCATCCGCGAGACAAGGATGCCCAAAGGGTTCAAGCTAACATCTGAGCAACCCAAGTACACAGGTCGACAGGAACCTTCAGGATGGCTAGAAGACTACAGACTCGCCGTCTCATGCCAACGAGGCACGAACACTACGGCGATGCAATACATACGACTCATGCTCGAAGGTACAGCTCGCGACTGGCTCAAGGCGCTACCTCCATCAACATACGACTCGTGGGATCACTTCCGCAGAGACTTCATCAAAAACTTCGAACCTCTGTGCGAGCGACCGAAAACATTCGAAGAACTGAGAGCCTGCACTCAGCGATCAGACGAAACATTGAGATCATACATACGGCGATGGACCACCATACGCAACTCAGTCGGCGCAATATCGGAAGATAGGGCCATGGACGCCTTCATCATGGGTCTCGCCAGGCGAGATTTCAAAGAAGCTCGGTCGAGAAAAGCCAACCTCCTGGCTAACCTCATAAAAATCGCGACTGAGTGGGCATGGAGAAGACTCGGTGCGAGCAACCCGCGCCTCCTCACCACGCGACAACCATGACAGCGGCAGTCGAAGCCGCAGGGACACATACAGAGACGATCGGAGGCGCAAGCGTTCCAAACGTCATTACGACGACGACAGATCCGAGTTCATGGCGGCTGGGTTCACACAACCCGTGACGACCAAGACAGAAGCGACCGGAGGCCAGATGATCGCCGGGATAGTCGAGACCGCGAGCAACGAAGTAACAGCTACAAGAAGCAAGAGTGGCGAAAGCCGCGTTCTGATGCACAAAACGAGCGCTCATTCGATGACAAGATGGATGACTATTGCAGATTCCACCTGTACAAAGGGAGGACGGAAAATTGCGCTCCAATCACTCGTTGAAGAACTGTAGAGAATTCGAAAATTGGCATCTGAATACATGAATCTCAGAAAGGCACCCGCCGCAACTGCACCTCAGCCAAACACCGTACCTGCCCTGATGGCACCTCCACCACCACCACAGCCTGCCGCAGGCGGACATGTTGCGGGCGCCATACACCCCGTACCTCGGGTAGAGGAGGATCGGTACCCTCAGCCTCAGGGCAGATGTACATGATACAGAAGGGTCGCCCCTCCAATAGGCAGCAAAAACTACGCACTCGACAGGTGAACATGGCTGCCATGGCACCTCCGTGTTCCTGAATTTTTGAAGGGATCCGAAACTGCCATAAACTTCAGCCGGGCGGACCACCCCCCAGCTGTAGTTCGACCAGGGCACGCAGCTCTGGTACTCGACGCACAAATTGGAGGTACGCCATGACCAAAGTCTTCATGGATGGAGGCAGCGGCATCAACATCATCTTTGCAGACACACTCCGCAAAATGAACAGGTCAGTCGAAAATCTACCAAAGTCCACAAATACCTTCCACGGTATCGTCCCAGGCAAAGCAGTCAGTCCAGAAGGCACAATACAACTCGACGTCACGTTTGGGGACCCAAGTCACTTCAGGACGGAATCGATTGAGTTCGAGGTCGTCGACTGGAAGTCACAATACCACGCCATACTTGGACGCCCAACGTTCGCTCGATTCATGGCAGTCCCACATTATGCCTACCTCAAGCTAAAGATGCCAGGGCCAAAAGGAGTCATCACTGTCACTGGAAACTTTCAAAGGTCCGATTCTTGCGACCGTGAGTTCAGCAAAATCTCTGAGACGTTCGGTATGGAAGAAGCACTCGCCGATCTGTCGATTTCCAACGACCGCACACTCATGCCGGAACACAAAAAATTGGCAGTCGACAGAGCGTTCAACGCAACAAATGACACAAGGTCACATCAGGTGCACCCGACCGATCCGTCCAAGACAGTCAATGTATCATCGAGTCTGCCTATCGCATAGGAAAGCGCGCTCGTCGAATTCCTCCGTGAGAACTGGGAGATATTTGCGTGGTGTCCAGCCGACATGCCAGGTATCCCCAGGGAATTCGCCGAGCACTCTCTCCAACTGTTTCCAGATGCCAAGCCAGTAAAACAAACAATGCGCCGTGTCTCCGGCCCAAAAAGAGCCGCCGTCGAGTCTGAAGTTGATAGACTACTCGCGGCAGGGTTCATCCGAGAAATCAAGAAATCACAATGGGTGGCTAACCCCGTACTTGTAGAAAAGAAGCATACAGATATCCTTCGGATGTGCGTGGACTTCACAGCCCTCAACAAATGTTTCCAAAGGATCACTTCCCGCTACCTCGAATCGACCAGATCGTCGACTCCACCGCTGGATGCGCACGCCTGTCCTTCCTGGACGCTTACTCAGGTTACCACCAGATAAGGATGAAGGAAGAAGATGAAGAGAAAACGGCGTTCATAACCCCACTCGGGGTCTACTGCTACACAACCATGCCCTTTGGGCTCAAAAACGCGGGTGCGACATACCAGCGCATGATGCAAGATTGCCTCAAAAAGCAGATCGGACGAAACGTCCAAGTATATGTGGATGACATTGTCATCACAACAAGGGAAGAAAACACACTACTCGACGACCTGCGGGAGACGTTCGCCAACCTCAAACACTTCCACATCAAGCTCAACCCAAGAAGTGCACGTTCGGCGTGCCAGCCGGGCAGCTCTTGGGTTATACAGGCCATCTTGACAATGCAAAGGCCTTCAAAGTTTCATGACGTACAAAAATTAGCAGGACGAGTGGCGGCACTCAGCCGCTTCATCAGCAAACTAGGCGAAAAAGCACTCCCGTTCTATCAACTGATGAAAAAGCAGACAAGTTCGAGTGGACGCCAGAAGCCGAAGCAGCCTTCACGGAACTCAAGCGAGTCCTGACAAGCCCTCCAGTCCTCGTCGCACCCAAGGAACGGGAACCGCTATACCTATACGTCTCGGCTACCAACAGGGTGGTGAGTACCGTACTGGTGGTCGAACACATGGAAGAGGGACACGCCCAAAGCATACAACGCCCAGTCTACTACTTGAGTGAGGTCCTCTCCATATCCAAACAGCGGTACCCGCACTATCAAAAGCTGGCCTACGCCGTGTTCATGTCATCAAGGAAGCTGACGCACTACTTCGCAGAACACCCGATCACTGTAATCAGTAACTCAGCGATCGGGGATATTCTCACAAACCCCAACGCAACTGGGAGAGTCGCCAAATGGCTCATCGAGCTGGGACCAAGGGACATAGGTACGATCACCCGAAGGCCATCAAAGCACAAGTTTACCTGACTTCACAACCGAGTGGATCGAGGCCCAGTTGCCTGGAGCGCCAGATGTGTCCAACTCATGGACCATGTACTTCGATGGGTCCAAGAAAAACGAAGGCGCAGGTGCAGGTGTCATCCTCATATCTCCAAAAGGAGACAAGCTTCGCTACGTCCTGCAAATGGGATTCGAGTTACCATCAAACAACGAGGCCGAGTACGAACCTTGATCCATGGCATGCGGATGGCCAAATCTCTCGGGTGCACTCGACTAATGATCTACGGTGACTCGAATCTGGTGGTGCAGCAAACAATGAAGGCCTGTGACGCCATTGCAGACAACATGATCGCCTACCGCGACCTGTACAACATAATGGAGGGCAGCTTCGAAGGCTGCGAGTTGCGGCACATAGGGAGAGAAAGCAACGAGGAAGCAGACATGCTAGCCAACCTAGGCTCGACCAAGGCGCAAGTTCCACCTGGTGTCTTCCTCGAGCGCATTGAGCACAGATCAATCAAGGAAAAACGAGCACCTCCTACATCGACCGCACCACCAAGAGCAAAACACCCAGCACAGAGGACCCGCCAGTCGAGGTACTCCTCATTGAGCCAACTTGGACTCAACCTTTCCTGGCGTACATACTCCGCAACGAGCTACCTACGACATAACCGACTCACGCGTGTCACTCGACGATCTAAAGCATACACTGTCATCAATGGCGAGTTGTACAAGCGAAGCATATCAGGTATGTTCCAATGATGCATCGCATTCGAAGATGGCCAGCCATCCTTCGTGATATTTATGCAGGTACCTGCGGACATCACGCCAGCAGCCGATCACTCGTAGCCAAAGCCTTTCGAGGGTTTTTACTGGCCCACAGCACTCAAGGACGTGGAGGACATAGTCAAAAGTGCATCGGCTGTCAAAAATTTGCCACAAAGCCGCACGCGCCTGCATCAGCGTTGAAGACAATACCATTGGCCTGCCTTTCGCCCAGTGGGGGCTCGATATGGTTGGGCCACTCAAAAAATCTTCGCCGGAGGGCATACTCATTCCTGGTGGCAGTCGACAAGTTCACAAAGTGGATCGAGCAGTCCCCATCACAAATTCGACTGCTACTACGGCAGTTAACTTCATAAAGACCATCATCAACCGCTTCGGGTCCCAAGCAGCATCATAACTGATAACGGCACAAACTTCACGGCTGAAGAATTTCGTTCCTTCTGCAAAGAGCAAAGCATTACGCTCAATTATGTATCCATGGCGCACCCGCAGTCCAATGGCCAAGTTGAAAAAGCCAATGGACTCGTGTGCAGCGGAATCAAGAAACGCCTCCTGGTGCCACTCAAAAGGGCCGCGGGTGCCTGGGTTCAAGAACTTCCTCGGTGCTATGGAGCTTGCGTACAACTCCTAACGCCTCAACACAATTCACGCCATTTTTCATGGTCTATGGCGCAGAGGCAATCCTGCCATCCGATGTAAAGTTCTATGCACCAAGGGTGGCAACATACAACGAAGACGACGCAGACAAAGCACTCGAAGATGCAGTCAACTTGCTCGAAGATGCACGTGACACGGCCCTAGCTCGCACAACTGTCTATCAGCAGGATCTCCGCAACTACCATAGCCGTCGACTGCGCACCAGGTCCTTCATGGTTGGCGACCTGGTGCTGCGGTTGAAGTAGAAGAAGGTGCACAAGCTCGCCTCCCCATGGGAGTGACCCTTCATCGTCAATGAGGTCATCGACGGTGGCGCGTACAGACTGAAGAACGCAAAGACAGGCGAACTTTCGAATAATCCTTGGAACGTTGCGCACTTGCGCCGTTTCTATGCTTAAGCTGCTCAGTCATACAATGTAATAGGTGATATGTCGGATGGCTGCTGGTTTCAGACGCGCTCTTTTCCTTACCAGGGTACCTGTGGGGACTGGAAGGTTTTTAATGAGGCGGCCTGCAGCTTAGACATTCAAAAGTGGAATACAATCAATGTTCCTCCTATCTTTCTCTGTTCGCATAACTCACTAACAAGCATCCGAACGCTCGGGGGCTATGCTGTTAACAACATGAGCTTTCGCTCCCACAAACATAACACCTTAGCCGCACTCGAACGCTCGGGGGCAAAGTCTCAAATCAAAGTTGGATAAACTTCAACAAGAACGCAAACTTCACAGCTGCACTCGAACACTCGGGGGCTGTGTAATCATGATGCCACAATCGAAACATTTTCATAAACCCCACTCGATAGACTCGAGAGCTGCGGAAATACAAAGTAAACAATTCATATTATATACAAGTGGCAAATTTACACTCGGGGGCTGCCCTCTCTACAGGTTTATACACAAAAAAACCTCTAGTCTTCAGGCTCGTCCTTGATTGGTAGCATAGGACCCAAGAGTTGGTTGTGGGTCCGCTCGATCAGCGTCCTCACAGACAGAAAAGTGCCATCAAGGTCTTCCTGAGACAGAGCCGCTCCAACGGCGGGTGACGGCAACACCAAGTTGGATGTCGACACCACACATACGCCATCACCGCGTTGGCTCCAACCACAAGCTTCTGGGTAAGCAGCTCCCGGATGGGACCTGCTTGACGGAAAAGATCGAGCAAGGCATGGATTCCTTGTGGTTGTGGCCCTGTTGGAAAAAAGTCTGGTTGATGCGAATCAAGGCCGCCCCGCATAACTCGAGCAGCTGAGCGCTTCGCCACACTCGATCCTTCAAAGTAGCGAGTGTGCGCGCTCGAAATCTATCAAGCCAAAAATGCTGACGACTAGTTGTCGGGTTGTCAGTAGCATTATCCAAACGCTCTTCAACGCGAGCTTGCTCTGCTTGGAAGTCAGAAACGAAACCTGCAGAAAGAACAAATCAAGTCACTCGAAACAAGAGTAGCCAAACAATCCATAATCAGAGCAAGGATTGTACTCACACTCGAGTTGTCTGTTCACAAGGTCCATCTCGCCAAGAACATAATCCTCTCGTTCGGTGGCTGGAGCTGGCCTCATTCTCAGCGTATTCAGCTCGCTTTGGACACTCTTTAATTCTTGCTCCAGTTTACCGATTCGATTTCTCATGTGACCCATTAGTCTGGTGTCGTTAGCCACTTGAGTTCGAGATCGGATGAAAGCACGGGATCGCGATGAACCCACTGAAGTAGCAGGTTCTCGTGGCTGTTCAAAGCATCACACAAAATCTCATGTCAGAAATGAGAAACAAAGCACATAATTCAGGTGAGTTACAACGCGTAGCCTTTCAGGTGAAAACGCAAAAGGCATAAAAGATGACATCCATACAAAGTGTAGCAAAAGCACACGCATACTCGCGTGATCATAAGGTATCATTACAGGGCATAAATAAAATTCGGCTACCCCATAGAATCCGACCTAGCCCTACTCTCGCGAGTGGCGATCTCTGCTACGCGGCGCTCCATAGTGGCTATAAATATGTTAGCCAGTCGCGCGGCTGGCTCACTAACATGCTTCAGAGACACCATCTTCCCGTTCGGCTTCCAAGGGAACTTAGACATAGCTGCCTCGAAGTTACCCTCTATCCCATGACCTAATTTGAGCTTGAGGGTAGACTCCGAGCTGCGTACCGTGAGCGCGCGAGCAAAGCTCGCCATAGTCGAAGTCCCTGGGCCCAGAACGTCGGTGAAGCCATCCACAGTCGCCGGTACCTCGCCTAGGGGAGCACATTCTTGTACACGGCGCCGAGGGTGCTGGTGGACTTGGCAAGAGCATCCTTCGCGTGAACGAGCATGGCGCCAAGGTCCCCTATAACATGGTCAAGTGACAATTCATCACTGACCACGTCCTCCGGTGCTGGCGCGCCAATGACTCCTTCAATAAAGAAAAAAGAAGCACAATTATTGCATAGCACTCAGCAGCTACACACAAAGTGTCAAAGGGAAAAGTTACTAACCTCACACATCCCGAGCAGGCCAGCCAGTCGCTCAGCATATCCTCTCTCGCGCAAGGCGGCTGAGTCCTTGGCGGCGTCCAAAGCTTTCTTCGACTCGGCGCGCTGGGCAGCAAGGGCCTCTTCTAGCTCCTTCACCCGGGACTCAGCCGATTTCTTAGCACCTGAAGTAGATGGCAAGATATAATTCACACACGACAACGTGAAGTAGCGCAAAAGAACTTCACTACAGAACCAAACAAACTTACGGCTGAGTTGCTCCAGGTCAGTACGCAGACTGTCCCTCTCCTGTTCCACCTGGACAAAAGCTTTGCCTGATTCCACCAGGTTGAGGAAGTAGGGCTGCAAGCGCATAAAATCAGCATAAAGTTCCACACAACCAGTCCCGGTATGTGGACTCGACAAAAGATACTTACGTGGTCAATCCAAGGCACGGGCTTTGCGGCAGAAGTCCCGACCTCCAGAGTCGCGGCACTCGCAACCTTGGCCGCTTCAATAGCAGTAGCCGTGGCTACTGGTTGCATAACCTCTGGATCAACTGGAGAAGCTTTCAGGTGCTCCGGAGTCGAAGTCTTATCGGCTGGAGGAGTCGAAGGACGCTCGGTACTGCAAATGACAGAGGTAAAACAACGTAAGCAAAAGTATCAACCAACAAAACCTCACTACAGGTAGCAAAGGAGCACCTGTATTCTTCCTCCTCACTGTCGGGGTCGTCGAAAATTGGGCCACCAAAAAGCAGCGCCTCACCCGACTAGGGAGGAGGAGCTGAGCTCAAAGGGCACATGGTCAGGGGAGCAGCCTGGCAGGAGGTGGTGAACTGAGTCATCATCATCCTTCAAATCCGCCTCCTTCGCGGGTGAGCTCACAGAAGAGGACAAACCTTGGGCCACCCGACGACGCTTGTGAGTGGGAACCTGCTCACATGATCAGCGCGGCCGGCTCCTCAGTCTGCACCTCGTCTACCTCTTCCTCTTCGACCTCTTCCATAGGAGATGTGGTAGCCGAAGGTAGAGGCGATTCATCCCCTCCCTTCGTTTCTACCTCTTGCACCTCCGTTTCATGAGTTGGGCCATTCTCTGGAAGGGGAGGAAGGGTTGACACAGTCGAATGACCCTGCATATCAAAATAACAGTAAAAGGCTAAGAAAGCAAACACAACGAGTGGTAACGCCAGATGACAAATAACACATACGGTTGTACTAACCTCTGGCAAAGGCTTGTCCGGCCCATACGGAGTGATAGGGCAGTCGACGTTGCAGGGGTCGCTTGACTTAATGCTGGTAATGGATCGCACATGCGCCACTGCCTCATTCTTTGACACTTCGTCCTGGCTCATTCGACTGGAGTCGAGCGCACCCTCATACTGCCACATGGGGTGAGCTCGGGCGCGGATTGGCCACACTCACATCTTCACAAAGGTGGCAATCAGGTGCGCACCTGTGACGTTGCCCAGCAGCTTTCCAATCTTCGACAAAAGAGGCGCTGCCTCCGCCGTTCTTCAGTCGACAGTTGATGATCCCAGGCGTTGGTCCTCGCAAGAGAACTGGCAGTCAAGAACGTCGGGACTCCTTCCTGGTCGACGCGAACGTAGAACCACTTTTTTCTCCACCCTTGCGCCGAGTCGACTGGCTTCAGGGCGAAATAGCGTGTGTCGCTACGCACCTGGATCCCGCATCCGCCCAAAGGATAGTTGTGACCGCCTCTCTTGTTCGGCCGGACGAGGAAGATGGACTTCCATAATGCCCAGCTAGGGGAAACCCCCAGAAAGCACTCACAAAGCGTGATAAAACACGCAATGTGTAGTATGCCATTAGGGGTGAAATCATGGATTTGCACCCCGTATGCATACATCAAACCACGAACAAAATCGTGGATGGGGAACGCAAACCCCCTAGTCAAAAACTCCGCAAAACAAACGCGCTCATTGTCGTGAGGTTCGGGGAGTACCTCCTTGGGCGATGGCGCGTGGACGAACAGCTGATCCGCGGGAGGCAGCAGGCCATCCTCGCGGAGCTTGTCGAGGTGGGCCTCCTTGATCGAGGACTTCACCCAATCCCCGTCGCCTTTCTTCAGGCCGGCGGCGGAAGCAGATGCGCTGGCCGCAACTTTCTTGCCCTTCACCGCAGCCGCATCAGTCGCAGCAGCTGCGGTCGCGGCAGCTCGCTTAGAGCCAGCTCCTTTTTTCATCGTCAAAGATGGTTTGTGGAGCGCAGAGAGCTTGCGCGTAGGAGCAATGGAGGAGGCGTGCGAGGAAGAAGATGGAACAGGGGCGGCGCAGGAGGCAAATGGCAAGTAAAAAATTCTGCCGGCACCACCCTTACTATTTACCACATAATCAAAACCAATCACAACCGTTAATCCACGATCGTGCGCTCCGCGGGGAATCTGCCGTACACGTGGCATGCACGGAGAGCAACCGTCGACGGCCACTCCGTCCACTACGCACGGGAATCTAGGAGCCATCATCACGTCTCCGTGAAAATCGCGCCAGAACGGTCAAATCCAGTCCAAACGGCACCGTCCTCGGTCAGTACTGCATAACGGGCCCACAAGCGTGTCGCGTCCCATCAGTCATACCAAGCATGCCATCGCTTGTAGAAATCGCAGTCGAGGCATGCGTCATTGCTGACGTCAAGTCAAGTCTCATACCTGATAGGACAGTCGAGTCCTTCAACATTTACGACGAAGGCCAGCCCTTCGACTGGGTAGCACAAGACATAAAGGCAGTCGCTAGTTTCTTCGACTGAAACACAGTACTCCCATCGGGAGCGTATCAAAAATTCGTCGACTGACAATGTACGGGATAAACAGATTTGAGATTATCCTCCATTGCAAGCAATAAAGCACAATCTCGGGGGCTACTCCCATAGGGAGCGCTGTCGCGCACCCGATAGAATAATGACAAAAATCAGTCGACAAAAGACTCGACTCATCAGATAAGCAAAATTTAATACAAATCATACTCGATAAATTCCCGAGTTGCGTCCGCCGCAAATATCTCGGATGCTGCATGCATAGTGCAAAGGTAAGACCCGCCGAACTTTCGAGCTGGACTAAGCACCGTTCCAGCAACGTTAATCCTTAAAATTTTCCGTGTTAACAGACATGATGAAAAATCCCGACGAACGCGTTGGGTAATCTCAAAGTTATACTGCAGAACGATTCAGTAAGACCTCCGCGGCCTGAGTCGAGTTGACCAGTCTGTTCCAGATTCGAGTCCGGGGACTCGAGTCTGATTGAAAGCTTGTAAGGTTTTATCCGAATGTGTAGTTAACCGATCTCGATCCGTCGAGTGTACCGGGTCTACTAAGCTACTATCCTTTGATTATCATAAGCAAAAATCAAAGTTGATGAAATACTCGACATAGCCAACATGTGCTATTCATACAGGAATTCTAATTATAAATATAAGAACAAAAGAATATGACGTGCACTAATGAATGAGTCAATGCCCGATTCATCGATTCAGACAAGTACTCGGGGGCTACTGACGTGGATATACCTCTCGGGTACCCTGCCATGAGGGTACCTGGTGCACGTATCGACTAAGTCCCAGCTACCAAGAGTCTACATGAAGACCATAACAGAAGGCCCAAGAAGATGATGTATCCTCCAAGATTAGACATAGCCATAGTCGGTTTAGACTTTCTTACATGTAAATCTGAGTCGGTTGCGAATTCCCGAGACCCAGCCTATTATATAAAGGCTAGGAGGGCCGTCGATCCAGGACAGGCAACACTTGAACCACCAAAACCCTAACGAGATCGACATTTCGACGGGACTCCATTGTAGCTCGCATATACTCTCAGATCAATATCAGACAAGCATGAAGTAGGGTGTTACTCTCCGGAGGCCTGAACCTGGGTAAATCCTTGCTTTTGATTGTCAGCCGACGAAACTACCAGCTCTACCACGTTCTCTCCCCCATAATCTCAACCCTAAGTCATTAACCATGGGATTTGATGAGTTAACCCCTCGTCAAGAGACATTTTTGAACGCTGGAGATTTGTCTTTTTTACACCGGCCGCACAAAATGTCTTTTCATCTCGATTTTTTTGTACGAACATAGAATGTTCATATGTACATTCGAAATTTTTGTTTTAATTTTTTTGACATTTTAAAATTCATTTTTTGGATAGTGGGTGTAGATGCACGCATGAGCCGAAGTGGATTTCCCGATGCATCACGCATATATAACCACACTTGATAAAGTCGTTTGCATTTCCTCAGCAACAACAAAAGCCGTTGCCAAACTAGTTGCGCTGCGTGTACACAAGCAGGTCGACCGTGATGATGTTTGGTGTCAGGCATAGTTGCTCCATGTCTCCATCCACTGGAAGACCACCCAACCCGATGCACATCGATTGCATAAATATATTTGGGAGCCATAATCACGATGCGGTGAAGCTTCCCCCTGTGTATCCTGTGCGGGCTTTAAAATGTACCCAACCATCTTCTGGATCTCGAGTGGAGTACTGAAGAAAGAAAAGCTGTGGCAGGGTTGAAGAAGCTGTTGCCAGGCCTGGGCATGACCAGATCGATCAGGCCGGGCAAATAATGACCTGCATGGTTTCTAGAAAGACATGATGGGAGGACGCAGGGCAGCAAGATCGACGCAATGAAGTACATGGGCAGATCGAGGGACAGAGTTAGATATTGCATTGCATGAGCATGACGAAGGGGTCTTGATCGATCGGGAAGAAGGAAAAGCATGCACAGCACAGCAGGGGCGGTCAATGTCCCCATGAAATGCAATGAAATTCCTTTTGCTGCGCCCTGCGCCGCCCGTATCCTGCAGCGCGGCCTAATTACTCGACATGCTGCGCTGCGCTGCGCTCGTGGTGAAAGCGAAGAGGGCAGTGCATCGGCTATGGCTGCTAGTGCTAGGGGTGCTCGATGCGCCGCAGTGGCAGTAACTTAGCGTGGCATGATGGCTAGTCTACCACACACACACACAGCAGCACTCGATAGAGGTCTGCATCTTTGCACGGCGAACTAGACTGGACGGAGCACTACTCGAT
This sequence comes from Poa pratensis, assembly GCA_947311845.1. Lineage (NCBI taxonomy): Eukaryota > Viridiplantae > Streptophyta > Magnoliopsida > Poales > Poaceae > Poa > Poa pratensis. The sequence goes on along the minus strand of CAMZMU010000128.1, from coordinate 68,776,238 downwards.
CGAACCGAGGGTACAATGTTGCAATGGCAGAGCAAGGCAGTGCTACATAGCTGCTGTTTCGCCATTGTTGAGCTAGCTACAGCAGGACGCAATCCATGGCGTTGCATTGAAGCGTATGCCCCCACCTGTTGGAGTCAAACAATCGCCGGACCCTGACAGTTGGGCCCCGCCTCGTCTCGGTGGACCCCGCATGTCATACCCAGGTGGATCGTCGGAGACGCCGGCTGACCCAGAAAAAAAAATGCGCTTCGCGGCCTCACCGGTAAGGATGCACAAACGAGACCCATGCAGTGGCACCGCAACAGTGGCCTATGATGTAGTGTTGCTAGGGCTGAGGGAATCATGCGTGTCGGATGTGTGACATAAGCTAGTCTAGACTAGCTTTTAGCAAGCGGCCGGTCATGCAGGCATCAACACGGGTTCGAAAGAGTAGCGCCCCGCCGAAAGACTGAATAACCTTGTGCGTGCATATACGTATATTCTTCACGATACAAACGCCCGCGGGTCAAGTCGGACTGGCGGGCTATGCTTGTATGCACCATCTCAGGTGACACGTGTGTATATTTTTCCCAACCAACTAGCTGGAGTTGTGTTTTTTTTTCCAACAAGATGAATATATTAATGTTAATAAGATACAAATTACTCTTAGCAGCATTTGTATCAATGTAATGTTAACAACTAGTCGAGACATTAAGAATATGCACGCCAAAAAAGGAGGAAAAAGAAAGAACCCAACACAGTGATCGATTACCTGGATCCGAACTACCAAATAACACCCAGTACTACATTCCAAGTTTCTCCAAAAGCGACACCTCCATGAAGAGAACAGTTCATAAACGGCGGCGACGCCCAAATATTTATTCTAGGCTTTCAAACAAGAGAAAATCGGAACTCTCCAAAAAATGTCTTCAACAAGAAATCGCCAGTACCATGCATGCACAACTAATCAATGTCAGAGAATGGATTTTCACGGTGGATATAGGCTCGACACTCAAAGGGTACCACCAAAGCTGAAATCCATGAGTGCTGCCACCCCCACCGAGCCTGATGCTGCAAAATACCAATCACTAGACTTACATGCACATATGCAATACAGAAGAATTTCGTCATGCAGCCATGCCATCACAACAATCTGTGAAGTAATATATATGTCACATCCAATACTCCGCTTCCGCCAATAATAGTCTTCCCTGATAGTCGTTTTCAAATGTCGACATGTCCCATAGTGTCCACGAAAAGCGAGACTCGCAACACGCCCCTTGAAACCCCATGGGCTGGAAATTGTGGGTGCGCACAACAGGATCCCATCCAATCCATATGTCCAAACACACATTCCAATCCGTGAAAACCGCTATCGGAGTCATCCAGAACTCGTCGGCAGCCAGATCCAGAAAACTATTAGGGTCACCGTCCTACCTCCTTGTCGAGTCGGGCCGCTACCGGACGAAGCTAAGATCAGATCTGCTGCCGCCTCCTGGCCGGCTACCGCCATGCATATCTGATCTCCATCCGCCGCGCAGCCGTTGCACCGCCGTCACACGTCGGAGAGTCATCGTGCCATGACGCCTGCAACAGCATGACGCCCAACCCCGTAGTTGTCGGCCCGCGCCAACCAACGCGCGAAAGGGGACGAGAAGGCCTCGCTGACACCGACCAGAATTTCCCCAGCGCAGCAGCGGAGGAGATGAGAAGAGGGGAGGCTCGGCGGCGCGGTTTAGGTTCTCACTCCCTCGTCCACGCATATTTTTTATGGGCCAAAAAATTGAACATGTACTCCTTAACATTACGTCGCTGAGCTCAAAAGGCCATCGCGTCGTGCATCAGACTCGAGCATGCACGGGCTAGCCGGATATGAACTGTTTTTTTTTTTTTTTAACTAGAAACTGCTCTCTTTTTGTCTTGCGAGAAGTATATCAACTGGTCCTTAATCTGAAGTCGGCCATGATGCGCCTAAGGAAAACAGGCCAAAAATGATTGGATAACTTTGGGTGGGGAATTAATTTGGAGGCAGGCCATGGAGCCACGCCGGATGATGGCGCGGTTGAACGATTTACGTAGGGAACGTGCAGGCCGATCTGGTGCTGCTGCGTAATTAGGTTCTACTGTAGCTTCTTTCTTCTTCAGCTCGATCGATCGATCGACGCCAGGAGCCCGGGACGACGAGGCCGGACGAACGCAGGGGACAAAACAAAGAGGCCAAACCACACAGCCACACACGTTCATGGACAGAGAGGTCAGGACGTCAGGTGGCCGCCACGCGATCTCCGTCGGATGGCCGGGGCAAAGCCGTGGTAAGAGCATCTCCAACCACACTTGCCATTGGCCCCTAAACAGTACGCGGACCTAAAATAGAACAACTCAAGCCGTCCTCCTCAAACTGAACCCAAAAACCATACACAACCATGAAACGTATATCATCGATTCATCCTACATATAGATAGATAACAAGTTTCATTGATTCATCCTACAGAAGTTCATCCGATCGACACACATACTATAAAAGTTAATATATAAACATAAAATGGACAAATCTCACATTGGAGACTTGCCCTTTCTCTTGCCGGAGCCGCCGGCGTCGTCGTCCTTGAAGCGCTTGCGGAAGACGAAGTATGGATCATCGTCTTCCTCGTTGTTGTCGTCGACTTGGCCGGTGAGGATCCGCACGGCGCGGGCCTGCTCCCCCGCGTGGCGGCTCGCATTTGCCACCACCTTCTTCTTCTTGTCCGCCTCCTTCTTCGACAGCTCGATGGCCGCCTCCAGAGGTTCTTGGTTCTTGCGGCGGCGACGGCGGGCATCTGACTCGGCATAGGTGAGGAAGAGCACCACAACCTAGAGGGGGATGCCGTTGTCAGCCCCATCGACGACAGCCACCTCTCTGACGGTGTGGCACGCCCGCCTCGCCTCGCGGAACGCGCGCCCCACTGTCTCAGGCGCCCGCTGCGGCGGAGCCTCCACCAGCCTCCATCCGTCCCCATCAGGTATGAGCCTCCACCCTGGTGGTGCCTGGACCGGCGGGGCAGACGACGGAGCCGATCTACGGCTTGAGGGGGAAACCCTACCGCGGTTTTGGGGCGGCGCGGATCTACGCGTCGGAGCTGACCAGTGGCTGCACTGGCCACTGGCCGCTAGCGGCGCCGCCGAGCTGGAGCCTCCCATGTCCTCTAGCGAGCGGAGGATGCCGAGGCGGAGGGCGAGCTCATCGTCGTCAACGTCCTCCAGCGGCTTCTTCACCGCCGGCGCCGAGCTCTCCGCATCCCAGTTGATGCTGCCGGAGCTATCTGACATTGTCGATTGGAGAGGAGAGAAGCAGGAGAGGAGATGAGGTGAAGCGGAGAAGGAGAGAAATGAATCCGGTCGGCGCAGAGGAAGAGGATAGAGGGTTTTATTACAGCGGCGAATCGACCGACACGTGGATGCCGCCGGTCAGCCTTCTCTCCGGCTGGGCCCGAGCTGTCAGCGACAGCCGGCCGGTGCGTCCGGGCGCGTCCGAGCGGCCCCAAACCCGTCCCACATATGGGCTGCGTTTGGGAGCTGCCGGACCGCCCGATCGTTTGCGCTGACTATGGGGACCTCGTTTGGGTGGCGTTTTTTGGCCCAAACGCTGTCTGGGCGGACCGCCCGGGCATTTGGGCTTGCTTTGGAGTTCATGGTTGGAGATGCTCCAAGGCCTCTTTGGTTGCTCCCACCACCTCTTCAAGCGAGGGACTCGCGCACTGCGGACATCTTCTGGGCCGGTATTTTCCGACCTATTTCAAAATATAGCCTTGCATTTATATTTTGATGTTAATCTCATAAAAAAAATTATACAGTATCTAATAAATTTACTACAAAGAATAATTATAAAAACATGAAAAAAATATGAAAATAAAATTTTCATGCATATTCAAAAAATAAGTATTCATGTTTAGAAATAAAGATTGTTCACTTAATCAAAAAAAGTTCAATCGCTCAAATGAATGTTTCAAGGGATTCAAAAAATGTCCACAAGTCCACGAATTTTTTTCACATATAGTTCAAAAACAGTTTTCATGAATCACGATACAAAAATGTTCACAGATTAGGAAACACGGGTTAAAACAAATGTTCGAGTGTTTGAAAACACCGGTTCAAAAACTTGCTCACGAGAACAAAAAGAATATTCAAAGGGTTAAAAGATGTGCAGGAACACAGGCCCAAAAAAATGTTTGTGGGTTCTAAAACAGGGTTCAAAAATATTTTCACGGGTTTCAAAAAACATTCAAGAGTCAGGAAGAAAATATATCTATATATTACCAAAAAAGGATAAAATTAAAATAAATTAAAATAGGAAATAAAACAACATCAGAAAAAAAACAGAAAAATAAGAGAAAAGAAACAAAAAGGGAAAAGAAAAATGATTACTGGATGTCGGCCCATCGAGGTGCACACGGGCGAGAACATGCTACAAGACGGAAAGAGCGAGAAATAGTGGCTGCCCAGAACGCTTGCACCTCACCAATTTTTAAAAAACCGGTCAAAAGTTTTAAGGCTAGGAACAATACAGTCGGCCATTTAACCAATTAGTACGAGGTAACGAGCCAACCTGAGTGCCTCGCTTGCTATGTAACTTTTAGTCGTGCATTTCACTTAATTCTCTCTAATCTACATAATCATGTTTCAATTCGAGATAAAATGTACATGAAAATATGTACGCTGGTTTCCAATTTCGTCGATTGTATCTTTTCAATTTTAGACCGATGTTCGGAAAACAAATTATGCTCGGTGGACCATTTGAAATTTCTTCAATGAGTAGGTTCATCTCGCTGTTTCGCATAACTTTTGTGTTGTAAATTTTCCGTTTCAGCACCGTATGCGCTTCCCGTGGACCTCTGTATCCAAAAAAATATGTGGATAAGTGGATTTATCCCAAAATCCCTCCCTCCCGCTTGTGCATGGCAGCATGGGTGCCTCGCTCCTCACCGCAGCGAGACGCAAAAGCTTGAAGCGAAGGACAGGTTGGTGGATCGCACGGAGAAGTCCCCGCCAAGCAAAGGGTGCCGTGGAAGATTCAGCACCGCGCTGCGCCACGACGCTTCAAGCAATCGAAAGCCTGCACGAACCCGTTCCTTGACGCCATCGTCACTGCGCGGCCGGCCATTGCCATCCCATCGCCGCTGGCTGCCTTTGCCGATGCAATGCAACCCCGTACTTACTATATGGTCCACGCGCAACGACGTCGAGTTAATCCTCCCAGATCCATTTACCACTCGCGCACGACGCGATGCGGACAAGCAGGACAGCGGCGCGTTCTGTAGTAATACTGCTGCTCGTCGGCACGTTGGTCGTCTCGGTCGCCGCCGGCGCTGAGTATGTCCGGCCTCCACCGGGCCGGGTCATCCTCACGGAGAACGCCCAACCCGCCTCCCATCCTCAACAGGTACGTATGCATATAGATCACAGTGCAGTAATCAATGGCTGGCCCGACGGAGTGTTGATCGGTAGTAAGTTTTCGTGTCAGGTCCATGTATCGCTTGTCGGGGCCAACCACATGAGAGTTTCATGGGTCACGGACGCCAAGCACGGGCACTCCGTGGTGGATTACGGCAGGGCCTCGGGGAACTACACCTCGTCGGCCACCGGCGAGCACACGTCGTACCGCTACTTCCTCTACGCCTCCGGCAAGATCCACCACGTCACGATCGGGCCGCTGGATCCCGGCACCGTGTACTACTACCGGTGTGGCATGGTCGGCGAGGAGTTCGTCCTCAAGACCCCGCCCGCCGCTCTCCCCATCGAGCTCGCCATCGCAGGTACGAAAACCATCAAATGCAACTGCACGTTACCCTGGCCGATCTAATCAAATCAACGGTTTCAATCGCAGGGGACCTCGGGCAGACGGAATGGACGGCGTCGACGCTGGCCCACGTGAGCAAGACGGACTACGACGTGCTGCTGGTGCCGGGCGACCTGGCCTACGCCGACACGCAGCAGCCGCTGTGGGACACGTTCGGGCGGTTCGTGCAGAAGCACGCGAGCCGGCGGCCGTGGATGGTCACCGAGGGGAACCACGAGGTGGAGGCCGGGATGGCGCTCTCGGGCTCGCCAAGCCCGTTCATCGCCTACACCACACGGTGGCGCATGCCGTACGAGGAGAGCGGCTCGACGTCCCCGCTCTACTACTCCTTCGACGCGGCCGGCGGCGCCGTCCACGTCGTCATGCTGGGCTCGTACGCCGCCTTCAACTCCACCTCGGAGCAGTACGGGTGGCTGGCGCGGGACCTCGCCCGGGTCGACCGGCGCGCGACGCCGTGGCTCGTGGTGCAGCTGCATGCGCCGTGGTACAACACCAACGCGGCGCACGCGGGCGAGGGCGAGGCAATGCGGAAGGCCATGGAGAGGCTACTCTACGAGGCCCGCGTCGACGTCGTCTTCTCCGGCCATGTCCACGCCTACGAGCGCTTCGTGAGTTGTTTGCTTCCTCTGCAATTAACCAATTCAGTGCGCGGGAGTGTGAGACTGATGTACGCATGTTAACTGTTGCAGACCAGGGTCTACAACAACGAGGCGAACCCGTGTGGGCCGGTGTACATCACCATCGGCGACGGCGGCAACAGAGAAGGGCTTGCATTCGAGTAAGAACCGTTGCATACGATACATTGCTACGGGCCACACTTCTCGATCACTGAATTATTTTTGGTTTAACTGGTGGCCGCACGCAGCTTTCAGAAGAACCACAAGCTGGCGCGGCTCTCGTTGATGAGGGAGGCGAGCTTCGGCCATGGCCGGCTCAGCGTGGTGAACGCGACAGCGGCGCGTTGGGCGTGGCACCGTAACGACGACGCCGACTCCACCGTCCGCGACGAGCTCTGGCTTGAGAGCCTGGCCGCCAACGGCGCGTGCCGGTGGAGCGAACCCGCCGCTTGCGCTGATTCTTGGAGCGATGAGTTGTAGTTGTAGGATTGGTAAATTGTCGCGCTTTTACGGATCCTGAACTGTTAGCGCCCAACATTTCTGAATCCGTGGTGCGCAGGAGCACGGGCGCACGTTGCAGATGGACTCGCGTGGTGCGGCGCTTAACCTGGCGGTAAAAAGTACTCCGTATCTGGCAAGAAAGCAGAGATCGTTACGCCAAAAAAAAAAAAAAAACAGAGATCCTTTTCTTTCTCTTGCACTTTTACTGATGAAAACTTGTTAATGCGAGTTTTGCTTGTCAGGTGCCAGTTAATCTCGAATTGAATGCATATAATTCCTGTATACTGCTAAAAAATTATACGACGCAAGTGATTAGTAGCCCTTGTATAGTCCGCAATGAGTGGAGATTTGTCAGAGAGGGAAATCGCAAATTTGCGTTGCATGTGTTGTGTGCAGCAAGAGAAATGGGAAAGCAAAAGAAAGATATGCGGGATAAATTGCTCAACCTGCTCTATATCGGGGCACAATAACCTAATTTCATAATATGAATTGTGAATTCACTATTTTGTTTACACTGAAATTGAAAATGTTTACAATAATCTTTAGAGCAGCAAGAATAATCATGCAATTCACATAAAGTTTCAGCCATGTGGTTGATATGTTTAAGCAAACCTTTCATTCTTTTCCCTCCTCAGGATGAGCGATATATCTATTGTATGCAGCAAAAAAATTCCACACTTCATAGTCATATTTTTGGTATTTTAAGTTTTCTATTTTTTATGGATTTTCTTTTATGATGAAAGTAAATATAAAACTGAGAAAAAACTAATGTCCAGACTTCAATGCTATGCTCCCCGACATTATTGCCAAGAGTTGGTTGGGGCACAATTCGATAACTACTAAGTTTGCCGATCCCACGAGAAGCTGAAGGTAAAGTTAATTAATCTTGAAATTAGAGTGTAAATTCTAATTATCTATGAACAAACTAAAACTAAAAAAATTGTAATAGAAAACAAAAGGTAAGAGCACAGGGAAGTAAAAATACAGAAAAGTGAAAATATAATAATGTAAACAAGAAAGTTGTTACTTATGAAAATTACCAGTCTTTCACTCGCGCACTCGTGCGGTGTTAAGCGGGATGTTGCATGGACGTGATTATAATAATATTTGCGTGATCATACCGGTGGTATAATCGAGATCTAGTTCTATTAGTATGTAGCCATGTGTTACGTATGTAGTTGCACATCCTAACGAGAGAATGTGCACAACATTTATCGACCTACCCTCCCATTTTATCGGGGCCATTAAAAATTTTAGGTTGATTAACGATGTCATTTTCTTGTCACTCGAAACAACACATTAACACTGCATGACACATGAACTCCTCAAATTACAACATTTTCCCTTGGAATGTCCTTACCGGTCACCGTCAGGATCTCAGATTCCGTGATATAACAGGTGATACAGTTTGCAGGTAAATGCCAAACTGATATATATTATGAAGCAAACAAATTCAGTGCTGAAACATGTTACTCCGGCCCTAGTAACTATCATTACGCATAGAAAAGTTGCATCAAACTGATCATGTTTTAGCTAGGCACCACAGTGCTAACGACTATTCATTGTTACAAGACTAATCTCATCCAGTTCCATAAACCTCACACCAACAGCGGGATACTCACACACGGATATGGAGAGTTTGATGAAGAGGTTGCAAATTGTAAAGGAGATGGCGAAGGCGGCGGCCAAGGCGATGCACAACCGTAGAGCGGCGGCATGCTACACGACGGCGGTCAAGGAGGCAACCAGTGGACCTTGGGCCCTTTTCTTCCACACAGATAGTTCTAGTGTAGAGGAGCCTCTCCCCCTATTTACGGCTGCCATGGGAGAGGAAATTCGTTATAATGGGCGGCCTGCCCGATAATTATGGTTTCCCCTTTTATATAGATTTGGGCAATGCTCATCGGTCATTCGACCGATGCCCCTTTGATACAAGGGCCGTTGGCCATCTCCAGAACCCTTTTAAACCTTCTCTCTGTCTCGTGAGACCATAGGGTCTAATCATGGTTGAATCCATCAAGTATGTCAAGAGTTAGAGTCAATCTTGTCACCGCTTTCGGAATTATTGGACCATCGGTAAAATGGGCTTGCCGGTCGTGTTGGACTCTGTTTGGATGTGCGACCTATGATAAAACCTCAGCGCAAACTTATCTACAATTTTCATGTTGTATATTTTTCAGTTTGACGCCATCTTCATGTCGTTTGGTGGCAAGCTCTAAAACTTTCCTGGAGAAACGAATTTCAGAAAACTCTGAATTCCACCGCGACGATGATTCCTTTGTGATTTTGTCCAATATCCAAGTAATTCTTACACATCAAAGGGGAAAACTAGAATTTGTGCACTTTTGCAACTTAGTCCAAATAAATAATAAAAATTGCGAAATATCAAGAATAATACTATAATACACTTCAAAGTTGTCGATATGTTTCTGTTGCATCACCATCATAGTGCCCCTGGTACCCATGGCCGCCACCATTGTAGTCTCTTCGATCAAATTAAAACCTCTTCGAGAGTCACCGCCATAATCGAAACCAACAACCCGGTAGCCACCACCGTACCACTGGTGTAGGTCCCATCACTCTGGCCAAGAAAGCCACTAGGTCCACCACCGGTGTCGTCGTTGAAAGCATGATGACCATCCGCACTGCCTCCAACATTTCCTATTTGTCCACTTCAGTTAGTCATTGCAGCAGCGATGAGAAGACGTCGATCTCCTTCACTCGTGGCCTTGCAAACCCTAATTGTATAAATCATCGCATCGACTCCACACGGAACCTGGGATTCTTCTGAAATCGAAACCGGACTTAGCCTCGCTCAGGCCCATATGTCCCAAAGGTAAACTTGAAGACCCTCTATGCAGGATTTGGGTGCCCGTTTGGCCCAAAACCTCAGTCCCGAATTTGATACTATGGATCCGAGCTTAGTAGACTAGACCACTATCGTCAAAGAAGACCCTCTATGCAGGGGTTGGGTGTCTCGACATTCGAACTTGAAAAATATGGATCCGCGCCCGATTGCCCAAATGACTCTCCAGAAGGGGCGGTCATCGAACAAAAAGTCTATTATATCCCATTTCCTACAACTATTTGCAGTTTAACATCAGGCCCAGTCTCATCAGGCTTCCTCTTCTTACTCTGTTTGGTGCTGCATGGGTGTGATGTTGTAGTCTACCCCAGTTTCTGACAGGTTGTGAGCTTGTTTCCTTGTTGTGAACTCAGAAAGTCACAATGTACGATGCATCTACTCACTCATTCCACGAATAAGTGTACTTCTAGGTTTTGTCGTCAATCAAGGTTTTAAAATTTTGACCAACTTTATAGAAAACTAGTCAAGATGGCGCGACGACACGCCGCGCCCGTGCGTACATGAGCGTATTTTGTGTTTTCAATAGTGTTAATTAGTTAGTTTTTTGTTCAAAAAGTAAAATGGATGTGCTAAAGCGAAAGATTGTATGTATTAAGAGAAGTGTTTGTAGTTAAACGTTTAAGTTCAATTTGTATTGACAGGTGCCGTAGGTTTGCTAAATCATTGTATAATTTTGTAATCACCAACTGTAATATTTTAAGGATAAACTGGGATGATACAATGGATAGTACTGTTGAAAAATTTAGCGTGGTTACACGCGGTGCCCGTTGTGTTCGGAAATTTTGAATTCCGTTTGGATTTTTTTTCCAGTGAAAAAATAGAAGAATTATCTAGAGGACTAACTTAACAAATTATAATCAGAATGAACATTTGTTAGTTCATGTGGGAAGTTCGAAAAATTCTTAAATTTCAATATTTTTTAGTTTCACTTTTGTATGCAATGGTTATTTAGTACAACCATTGTGTTGAAAGTTTGAAAAATTTATTAAATTTGAAATTTGTGGTACGTCGTGCCCGCTATAGTGGTCTTGATATATTATGTATCTGTCTACGCAATTTGTATTGAGTCAACGCAGCAAAACCTGCTCGGGAAAAGAAAATCAGAGAAACATGTATGAAATATATTTGAAACTTCTGTGAATATTGTTGAATATTCTTGGGGCAATAATATTTTTTGTGTGTTATGTCAGGGAAAAAAACAAATATGTTTGAATATTTTGAGTTGGTTAAAATTTGGAGAAAATCATAATGCACTTCCTCCTTGGAACAATTTCCTCAAAATGAAAATATTTCTAAAAATACCCTCACAAAAAAAGATGACTATTTGTGTCATATGATCAAATTTCAAATTTAGATATTTTAAACAATTGTTTTGCAAAATAAATTGGCTTGTATTTATTTTTCTTCTTTTTGATTGTTATTCCAATGTTGTTTTATTGCGACCAAAAAGAAAAGCAAAAAACAAAAGGAAAACAAATATGAAGATTGAATTTCAATGTTTTTTACAACTTTATTTGAGCAAACTGAAATTAAAAAAGGAAAATTACAATTGTTTTGTAAGCTGAAATGTCTTGCAATTATTTTTCTTCTTCTTGGTCATTATTGTAATGCTGTTTTACTGCAAAACAAAAGAAAAGCAAAAAAAAAAACAAAGAAAACAAATACAAAGATGGGGTTAAATGGAGGTGAGATGTTATTTTCACAAATTTTATATTTGATATTATAGTTGTTTTCATTAAGCAGGAATTATAGTTGTTTAATAATGCATGGAAATGTGTTATATGTAAAGATTTTAATTTTTTGAAAATTTTGGTATATATTTTTTTGTATTATGGTTTGGAAGATATGAATTCTACAATTTGCATGTATTTTGAATTATGATTTGGAAGTTATGATTTTAAGCTCATATTTATTATTTTATGCATATGTGTTATTTGCATTATATTATGCACAATTTATATTTGGTACAACTTTTGTGTGGTAAGTTTGAGAATTTGTTAAATTTAGAGAATTTTGATATATTGTTTGTATTTTTTTTGAACTGTAGATTAAAAGATATGAATTTCCAAGAAGTTGGTAATTTTTTAAAAAAAATAGTATGGTCTGCTAGAATAACATCAGGAGAAAATGATTTTCAGCTCATATTTATTATTTTATGCATATGTGTTATTTGCATTATATTATGCACATTTTATATTTTCAACTTTTGTGTGGAAAGTTTGAGAATTTGTTAAATTTAGAAAATTTTGATATATTGTTTGTATTTTTTTGAACTGTAGATTAAAAGATATGAATTTCAAATAAGTTGGTAAAATTTGAAAAAATTTAATATGTTATTTGGATTATGGTGTACGCAATTTATTTTTTGGTGCAACTTTTGTGCGGGAAGTTTGAAAGTTTGTTAAATTTGTTAAATGTAGAGTTTTTTATATGTTGTTTGCATTTTTTTGAATTTTAGGTTGGAAGATATGAATTTTTGAGGATTTGGGAAAATTTGAATTTTTTTGATATGTTATTTGCATTATGTTGTGGATAATTTATTTTTTGATGCAACGTTTGTGCAGAAAGTTTGAAAGTTTGTTAAATTTAAAGAATTTTGATATATTTTTTGAATTTTAGCATTTTTTTGTATTTGTGAAATTTCTGGTAGATGGGTCCCACATGTCAGGGGTTTCTTTATTTTAGAAGACCATTTAAAAAATTTAAAAAACTGACATGTGGGGTCACGCATGACGTTAGCGTGTAACGTCGTCATTCGCCGGCGAACGCGGCCGCGCTGCCGAGCTCGCGCGCGCGGAGCTGGGAGCGTGCGGATGGGCTCCAGGACGTCGAGGGGAGCTGAACGGGCGGCGCGGCGGACCAAATGGTCGCCGGAGCCGCCGGCGGTGAGCGAATCCGTGGCGGCGGATGTGGAGAACGGCGACGACGAATCCGGGCAGCGTGCGTCATTCCGGCAAGCGATACTGCGCGAGGTTGGAGTGGAGGTGGCGGCGGAGCTTCTGACAGCCGTGATTTGTCCGGGGAGGCGCGTAGTGGCGCCGGCGCGCGTCGGCGAACTCGGGCCGCCGCGGGAGAAGGAGGAGAGAAGGGGAGATGTGGTGCGATTTTGCACGGAGGTCCCTGCTTTTTCCAGAATTTACTTATGAGTCCTTTGCGGGGTTGTTTCCGTTAAAATCTGCGCCAAAATTCTTGCGCGGGGGGTTACCGGCTGGGAACCGGAGCGACCGGCGAGTGACCGGCGACGTGGTGCCCTCCGATTGGTGCGGATGCGTGCGCACTGTAGGTGGAACAGTGTCACGTTTTTTGGGGCGTCGTGGCTCGATCTTGGTCGTCCGTTCCGTCGATCTGACGGCCAGCGTAAAGAGGGTGACGTGGATGGCGTGAGACACTGAGGAGATGTTGCTCCTTTATATATAGTAGGATAGTAGTAACATATATAGAATTATGAAATTACATTTCAAAACGGATCTAGTGATACTAATTTAGTGTAATAAATGTTGCTACTTTTCTTTATAAAGTTGGTCAAAATTTTAAAACTTTACTTATCACATCAAACAGGAAGACTATGTGCAACCTGCCTTGAAAGAAAGAAAAAAACTACCTCCAGTACAAAAAAAAACTGTCGTGGAAAGTAAACAGCCGTAGTACAAAATACATCTATAAGTCCCGATAATTACTGGGGACCGGAGGAAGTAGGTGAAAGGCCACCAAACAGTCCAATAGGAAGGCCCAAGTTCAGAAAAAGCGGCACACAGCTGTGCATGTCTTCAATATGGCTGGCTCTTTTTTTTTTAAACCGAAGGCAAAAGATTTGCCTTTTCCATTTATTAAGCAGAAGGTGCCCGGTTTATAATGGAAGAAACCGGGCGAAAATCATACAACAACACAACTCCAGGGGGTGAAGCCCCACAACCTCGAGAACAACTAGAGCCAAGCTCCAAACACCACTCCGCGACGAGCCGGTCAGCCATCCACCCATGCCGGAGAGAAGAAGCCGTAACTGCTATGGGAGGAGCAGATACGGGACGCTCCAACGTAGACGAAAGCGACGAACCCACCAGGAGCCCCGACGACAACGACCAACACCGTGAGCAACCTTGTCGTCCACACGACATAAAGGTGGAGCACCCGCAATGTTGCAGAAACCTCGGAGCCGCTGTCCCGACATATACCTCTTCGTCACGCCCTGCGCAATCCACCTGCACCACCTTCCGGGGCCGCCGCCCCGACATGCCACCGCTCGCACCCGAGCTGCAACGCCGCACGACCTAGTTGCCGGCAGCCCAAACTGCTCAGAGCAACTACCCGCAGACCACGGCTGCCACACCACGTCCGAGGCCGCTACCTCGACATACTGAAGATCGCCCCTCACTGGGACGCATCGACCGAGCCGACAACCTCGCCACCCTTGTAGCACGAAGTCGCCACCCACACTGTGACGAGCCACAACCCCACCTCATTGGGTCGACACCGCACAGCAATCCGGGGCCACTGCCCCGACATGCAAGAACAAACTTGAAGCCGCCGTCTCGACGTCCATGCACCCGCCGATGAGACAAACTAGCAAGGCAACATATCGGCAAGCAGAAGTACCGAGACTCCTAGGCGACGCCCCCAAGGAGGGAACGACGAAAAACGCCGCCGTCGCCCGCATTGTCAACGACAACTGCAAGGTTTTCACCTGAAGAAACTCGGTGAATTGGAGTGACAAAGACATGGTTGGCGCTCCACGACAACGCCTCCAAGGAGGGGAACGACATCCAAAGATGCCGGCGCTGCCGGTACTGACCGAGATCAGTGCTAGGCTTTCACCTGGAGCACAGCAAAACCACCATTGTCACCACCGCTTCCAGCCAAGCCGACCACCATGGGCAGCTGACCAACCACGCCGCACCTCGTGCCGAGCAGCAAGTCAAAACACCGACGTCCACCAACTCCACCACCGCGGGAAGCAGCCGGACGTCACCACACGACGTCGAGCACCATCCGCGGATGCACCGGCGACGACCTGCGCCCACCAGATGCGGATGTGGCGCCGCCGCACCCATCGCGAGGGACGACGAGGAAGCCCAGCATGCACGCATCCTAGTGCCATCCGGGCCCGACGGGCCCAGATCGGGCCCGCCAAGCCCATCGGGCGCGCGCTCCTCAGCTCCCGCTCCGCGCCGCTGCATCCGGCAGCCACGCTCCGCAGCACCAGCATCGCCACCCGCAGCTCCCGCTCCGCCGCTGCATCCGCCCGAGCCCGCCGGCTCGGCGTCCACCTCCCCGACCGCCGCCGCCCCCACGGGCCGATCCACCACCTGCGCCGGCAGGGGTGGCCAGACAGCGGCGGGCCGGCCGCTTCTGTGCGTGGAGCTCCCCTAGCGCCGCCTGGGGGGCGACGCGAGGGTGTTGTCCGGTGTTTGGAGTAATCTCGCTACATGGCTGGCTCTTGTGTAGTAAATGTTGAAAGCCATAAAAATATCCAACATGACGAACGTTAATAATTAGTTTACGAACTCCGCATGAACACATCGTGTCTTCATCGTATACTCCTACGTGAGTAAGCTGACTTTGAAGTCTACTTGTGATGGGTACAGAAATCGACGTGATTAACACTCTAGTTCGAATTTGTGGTTGAAAAATAACTCGCACTTTTGCTGTAATAATATTATAAGCATATTCTCGTGAGCACACGATGTGTTGTAGAGAATGCATCAACACGGGATGACCATAAGATGTGTACATTCTACGCTGGAAATGTGGTAATCCATCGTGAGCACCATGATGATCTCAGCAGCTCAACACGTAAGACGTCTTCCAGGTCACACGGAAGGCCGATGAAAGAGCATATTTAGTGGAATGCCGAAGAAAGACTTACACGGGTGAGAATAAACGGCCACACGGAAGAGCAGCTGTATATACACGTGAAGATTCGAGGCACACACGAGAAACGCATGAACACTTTAGGTTTCGTCATCGGCGCCATTCATCACAAAAGCATGGCGGATTAGACTGACAACGTCATCCGACCCAACTGCCAGGCCTACCGTTTTGGAGTGGTAGACAACTTTGCTCCGGTGACTTCTCCCACCGTTTTTCTGCCTGCATTTGCGTCCGAACTTTACTTTGTTTTGCATGATCCATCTTGCGTGTCCAGGCTTTTACAGAAAACAAGGATTAGTTACATGATCCAAGCTCAAACAAAGAAAGAGATAGTTTATGTTTCTGGGGATCGATAGAAAAGAGAGAATACGTGGTGTGTGCCCGTTACCAACCTTCCCTTTGATCTACTAGTACTTTTTTAAGGCAGGGCCGATAGCCAGCACTCATCCATTTGTGGTGGCTGCCACTGGTGCGTAAAACCAAAATACAATGCCCCCAAAAATGCGTGCGTGCTTCTTGCTGCCCTTGCTGTTTCTGTGGCCAAGTCCGCCAGTTCATGTCCCCGAGCGACCGTATAAGACCTTCAGAGTTCCAGCAGTCAACCACCAACGGAAAATACAAAACATAACTCATCCCTACTGCTGCTCCTCCTCCTCCTCCTCCTCCTCCTCTGTTTCGTCATGGCAACGCACCAGAGCAACGGCCACACCACCGCAACTGAGAACGGCCACAGCAACGGCAAGAGTAACGGCCACAGCAACGGCAAGAGCAACGGCCATGTGGCGGCACCGGAGGTGGACTGGAACTTCGCAAGGGCCAAGGACGGCGTGCTGGCGACGACGGGGGCCAAGATGAGCATCCGGGCGATAAGGTACAAGATCAGTGCGAGCGTGGAGGAGAACGGGCCGCGGCCAGTGCTGCCTCTGGCCCATGGCGACCCGTCCACGTTCCCGCCTTCCGCACAGCCGTCGAGGCCGAGGATGCTGTCGCCGCCACGCTGCGAACTGGAGAGTTCAATTGCTACCCTGCGGGCGTCGGCCTACCCGCCGCACGAAGGTAACGGAATTTGTTTTAGTTTTCCACTGTCCAATTAATGTTCTTCCCTACGTAGCTTTCAGCACCTTCTCCACAAATTTGAACTTCTGCCTTGTGAAATAGTGTTGTGGAAGAGCACTGTTGCACCTTAGTTTATCTATGTTCTTCCCTATGTAACTTTTAGCGCCTCTTCAAAATTTAACCTTCTATCTTATAAAAATAGTGCTGTGGCAGAGCACTTGTCAATGGATCTTCCTTACGAGTTATCAGCCGATGATATCTTCCTAACTGCTGGTGGAACTCAAGCCATTGAGGTCATAATCCCTGTTCTTGCCCAACCTGGCGCCAACATTCTGCTTCCAAGACCAGGCTATCCAAATTACGAGGCACGCGCGGGATTTAACAACTTAGAAGTTCGACATTTTGATCTTAATCCCGAGAAGGGTTGGGAGATTGATATCAAGTCGCTGGAATCTATCGCCGATAAGAACACAACTGCAATGGTTATTATAAATCCAAATAATCCATGTGGGAGTGTTTACACCTACGAGCATTTAGCCAAGGTTGAGATCACTTACCTTGTTAATCAGTCTATTTAAATGTGCATTACATTTGATAATCATTTGGCCAGCAGTAGTAATCGTGTACTGACGTCATTTAGGTGGCAGAGGTAGCAAGAAAGCTTGGAATATTAGTCATTGCCGATGAGGTATATGGCAAGTTGGTTTTGGGCAGTGCTCCATTTATCCCAATGGGTGTGTTTGGGCACATTGCCCCAGTATTGTCCATAGGATCTCTATCAAAGTCATGGATAGTGCCTGGATGGCGACTTGGTTGGGTAGCTGTATACGACCCCAGAAAGATTTTGCAAGAAACTAAGGTAACTCTCTAACACTCTTTTCTTATGCAACTGTGGGGATTAGTATTTTTCTAAAAACGTAATGTGTTTTTAGATCGTCACGTCTATTACGAACTACCTTAATGTGTCAACGGATCCGGCAACTTTCATTCAGGTTAGTCTCTTTTACTTACTCATTCTTGTCTTATTTTTCTTCAGTGGATATCAGTATAAGTTGTAGCTACCACATGCTCAGTAACAAGTTAGCATTTCTTTTGGTTCACTTTGAAACTCAAAGTCAAACAAGACTAAATAATAGTTATTTTAGTTATTTATTTACTTCTGTTTTCTTTGATTCGACAAAATAGATAAGACATAAAAAACTATACTACGTTTTGTGAGCACTCCATATTACTCTCTCCTAAGTAGGAATATTTAGAAATGAAAGAATTTATTAAATGTACATGCATTTTTCTTAGCATTTCTTTATCTACAGCAGCTTCCGTTATTTCTTCATATTCTGCTATCGTCATTGTTGTTGTTCTCTTATGCATTTTATTTCACACAACTGATTAGTAATTTCATGTACTATCGAATTGATTAGGGAGCTCTTCCCAAAATTCTTGAAAACACGAAAGAAGACTTCTTTAAGAGGATTATTGGTCTGCTAAAGGAATCCTCAGAAATATGTTACAGAGATTTAAAGGAAAACAAATATATAAGTTGTCCTCACAAGCCAGAAGGATCAATGTTTGTAATGGTAAGTCTATGTATTTAATAAAGTATGTTCTTACGAAATGTCATAATAAGAAGAAATTAGGAACCGCAATGCATTGCAAAAAAAATTAGTAAGTGGTAAATCTATTTTATATAATAAAGTGTGATCTTAGGGAATGTCAATAAGAAGGATTGTTTTATTTTCTTTGTGAAGATGCATGTATTTTTGCGAATAACAATGATAGTCAGACATTTATTGTACTTTGTCATGCTAATATACTTTGTCCATACTATCCAATGATGATGAAAATATTATGTTACAAAACATCCTTACTGTTTTCTAGAAAGCTTAACTGATTCTCGATAACCTTGCATTAAAATCAATGTCAACAGGTGAAACTGAACTTACATCTTTTGGAGGAGATCCATGATGACGTTGATTTTTGCTGCAAGCTCGCAAAGGAAGAATCAGTTATTTTATGCCCAGGTAGGAATGTATATGCTCATTTAAGCAAAACCTAAAGGAATAATCAAATTTTCTGGTCATATTGAACATTGGACTACTCCTAGGACATTTTTTGAAATATGATGGATGCTTCTCAGTTGTCAAAAGTACATTCTTATACATTGTTTTACTACTAGTAACCATGTACGTGCAAGGCATGTCTCGACCAATATAAATTAAATCGAGCAAGGAAAATAGAAGCATTGATCACATTGTAATTTTCTCACATTTTTTATAACCGCCCGGGGAACTTCAATCAAAGTACTGATGCATAATAGTTACCTATAAAAATAATAGAGATCTTAATGTGTTAGAAAACAACAAATATCCCTCATATAAATACCATGAATTTAAGTGTTACATTTCGATGAAATTTTCAGTGAATTTAAGGGGAATACATATATTCTCGGTTCTTGTCCTATAATATATTTGATCCATGTGCTCTAAGCGGTACTCTAGTCTCACGAGATCAAAATTCGTTCAAACATAGGGCAATCCAATGCTCAGCTTCTCTTACTGAAGAAAACAGCATGATTAATAGTTGTTACATCAGTGTTCTCTTCAAATTGAAGGTAAGACTAAGTAAGATAGATAAAACAGAGGAATACCCAAATGAGTCATGACCATACTTGAAGGTGCCAAGATATTGACGTAGAGCAATTAGCTAAGATGCTGGAGGCGAGGAAAGTACCGCCCGTAGCAACAGGGAGTTGCGCGGGAGTCGGCATCACAGCGTGAATCATAGGCAGGACCGCAGCCCGCAGTAGAGCGCAGATCATGACGAGAGGAACTCACGGCACGGGTGCGCAAGTGCGGCGTCGCAGCAGGGGAGACCGTCGCGGCAAGGGGGCGGGGTGATGCGACAAGCTAGCCGGGGAGTAGGGGGGTTGGGGCTGCCGGCGTAACGGGGCGATGGGGCGGAGTTGCCGGCGCGACGGAGAGGAGGGGCGAGGCGGCTGACGCGCTGGGGACCAGGGCCGCATATCAGCGAGCTGAGTGATAAAAGGGGATGGATCAGTTCAAGTGGAATTAGGAGTTTTTTACACGTAATTAGGAGAGTTAATGCAGAATCATTTTCTTGGTCACATGTTGTTGTCACTCTCAAAGAATATCAAGCATGTATTTCAAATTATTAATAAGCTTATTGAATTATCAATCTTAATTTGAGGTTTTTTGGATTTGAAAATGACATGTCATATATATTCATTTTGATGCTTCAGTCTAAAAAAACATTTTTTAATCATAGGGAATTTAATATATCAATGCAGTGAATATTTTGGTGAGTATTCTTGTCCTCTAGTAATATGGCGTCCACAAATTGCAAGAGCAAGACACAAATATATTAGTGTGGTTGTTTGTTGCGAATATAACACATATCGCCTTTGAGCATGTAAGAATGTATCCTAAGCAATTATATCTATATGAGTTATCTGTATCACTTAAATATAGGGGGTCAAGAAAACATAGTGTGTAAGTAGGCTGATATATGTAAGAAAATATGAGTTGTGTCCTTTAGTACATAATATTGTTATTTGTTTAGTTCTTTCAAACAATGAATGAAACCTTGTTATGGTTCTACTCTAATCACTTATATAGATGAGCTTGAATAGCCAACTTACATATTTGTCTCTGAAATGTAGGGAGTGTTCTCGGAATGGAAAATTGGATCCGCATTACATTTGCTATTGTTCCATCTTCTCTTCAAGATGGTCTTGAAAGGATCAAATCCTTTTGTCAAAGGCACAAGAAGAAATGATTAATGGTTATTGATCGACATCATATTGAAGTTGTTAATTATTATCTCATACGTGTGTATGTTGTGATAAAATAAAACTTTTACTTCCAATGAATAACATTCAAATACTCATTAAATATTGTATCGTTGACATGGCTGGGTTACATAGTTATTACAACATAACACATATACCACACCGCATCAATGCATCGCGAAAGACCCAAATAAGCGTGGTGGGGCATATATCAATGCATCCTTTATGTGCTTCCATTTCTGTCGTTTCAAGGCTCTAATGAAATTTTTCGATAAAGAGGCTCTAATGAAATACTTACACGTCTATTGGTAACCAATAAAAAAGTTTGCATGTAAGCAATACTTCTACGTAGGATTCAGAATTTCTTCTATGCGTGATGTTTCTACTGTACATATGGATTGCCCGAGGTTTATTGTGATTCATGTGATATATCAAATCATAATAATTACTGATTATAAATTGTAAAACATCGAAAGTACAATTACACGTTAATGGTGAATTGATAGCTAAGTAAAATTTTGTACGTATATATTTAGCACGATAACTTGTGCATTGTCACGTGAAGGAAATCTAAGCACATAATGTGAGCATGCTGGATTGACTTTTTCATTTCTTGATAACTAGCACTTCTATGATCTTCGTCCATAGGCTCATCCATGGACATCCATAACTTCTTATCCGCAGAAGATACCTATGACCTAGGAATCGCAGCTATAATAACATGCATATTGTTCATCTCCTCACCTACAATCAAAAAAATGCAAAGTTTTTTAGTATATATTTCCGTTGGACATATACTAAAAGATCATAGGCATGTAAAAGTGCGAAGTATCAACCTTTGAGTTCCTTCATATTCTTAGTTGGAGCTTAGGTGCCAATTTAGATCCAGAGCATATGAGCAAGGTAGAATATGTAGATAACCAAGATTAATGAAGTCTATCTCCTTGTAAACACAATGTAGTGAATGTAGCGTAGCATATTTAAGTACTAATGTCATATGTATTTTTTTTTTCCAAAAAAGGGAGCCAAGGTCCGGCCTCTGCGCAGATCGATGCATACGGCCTTCTCTATATTAATTATTGTGAAGTAATCAAAATACATACAGTTTACGGATCACAAAGAGTGGATACCTCAATTCATCAATTGTAAACAAGCAATACCTACGTCGAAAAAGCCTTGTAGGGCACCTTGAAAACTAATGCGTTCATTGTTGATTTGTATTTCCAAAGGCAGAGCTGATTCATATGCACAAGTACTACCGATAGCAATTATGGAAAAATCAACTGCATAGAGGCTTCAAATTTTGACACGGGAAATAGATCGATTTCACTGTCATAATGTTGAACAGATAATGTAGAAATCGAGAAAAATGGAGGCTTTGCGCTGGAAAAAAAGATGATCAGGAACTTCTAAGCTAGGAATTTCTTGAGTGACACCCAAAATTCGGAACATTTTGATTGTCTTTAACTATGTAAAACAATGTATTGCAACGCACGGCTCCAACAGGGCCGGCCTCGTCCGTATATATTGATGAATTAGGAGTTACAATTACAAACCGTGTAGGACACGTACAAACGTACAACCGACTATGGTTAGAACTATTTTCTAATTTACAGGAGATACAATACATATATTCTAACACCCTCCCTCAATCTTAGCCGTATCAAGGAGGGTAAGATTGCGTCGACATCCTTCGAACAATGGCAAGGGCAAGGGTTTAGTAAAGATATCAGCAAGTTGATCTTTAGAAGATATGAACTTTATCTGAAGAAGCTTCTGAGCAACCCGTTCTCGAACAAAATGATAATCAACTTCAATGTGCTTGGTACGAGCATGAAACACTGGATTTGATGAAAGATAGGTTGATCCAATATTGTGTCACCATAAAATAGGTGGACTATCTTGCTTAACACGTAGCTCATGTAATAGAGATTGTAACCAAATGAGTTCAGCTGTCGCATTAACATGTGCCTTGTATTCTGACTCTGTACTGGAGCGAGACACGGTTGCCTGTTTACGGGCACTCCAGGCGATCAAGTTAGGACCACAGAAGATGGCATATCCCCCCCCCCCCCCCCCCCCCCCCGTTGATCGCCGATCATCAGGACTACCTGCCCAGTCAACATCCGAGTAGGCAGAAAGAATAGTCGAGGTAGAGGGCCGAATATGAAGGCCAAGTGACGGAGTATGTTGCATATAGCGAAGAATACGCTTGACAGCAGACCAGTGAGGGGCTCGAGGAGACTGCATGAACTGGCAAACCTTGTTAACCGCAAAGGAAATATCCGGACGGGTGACAGTGAGATACTGAAGACCACCGACAATACTGCGATACAAGGTAGCATCCATAGAATCAAGAAGAGCACCATCAGTCCCAGTGAGTTTATCAGTGGCAGTCATGTGAGTAGCAGAGGACTTGCACTTGAGCATGCCGGCGCGCCGAAGAAGATCGTGTGCATATTTCTGCTGAGTCAAGGAGAGACCACGAGAATGATGCGTAACCTCAATACCAAGAAAATAATGTAGAGTACCCAAATCCTTGATGGCAAAAGCAGACCGCAAACCCATGACTAGCCGATCAGTGGCCTGAGCTGATGAGCTGATGACAATAATATCATCCACATATACCAGGAGATAAATGGTAACATCGGGCCGGTGTAGAAGAAACAAGGAGCTATCCGCTGTCGAGGCAACAAAACCATGTGACTGAAGAACAGAACCAAGCCGAGAGTGCCATGCCCGAGGAGCTTGTTTAAGACCATACAAAGCTTTATCAAGGCGGCATAGATAATCTGGTCGATTGGAATCTTCAAACCCAGGAGGCTGGCGCATGTAAACTTCCTCCTCAAGAACACCATGCAAAAATGCATTCTGAACATCCAGCTGTCGAAAATGCCAATGTCGAGACACTCCCAATGAGAGTAGCAGACGAATAGTAGTGGGCTTCACAACTGGACTAAACGTATCTTCGTAATCAAGGCCATATCGTTGTTTAAATCCCTTTGCAACCAAGCGAGCTTTGAAACGTTCAATAGTGCCATCAGAATATCGCTTAACTTTGAAAACCCACTTTGAATCAATAATGTTGACCCCAGACTGCGGAGGAACGAGACGCCATGTCTCATTTTGAATAAGAGCAGCAAACTCAAGTTCCATTGCTTCTCTCCAATGTGGTATGCGTAGGGCAGCATGAAAATGAGCTGGTTCGGCTGTAGGATCTTTGAGGGCTCGATCAACACAGGCAGCAAGCCAAGCCACTGTTCCATCAGTGCGCCTAAGAGGTTTACTATGTCCTGTTTTGCTTCGAGTAACCGGGGCACGAACTGGAGCAGCAAGCTGTGAAACAACAGGAACAGAGGGCGACGGTGACACATCTGGCGAGAGTACCTCCGTCGAATCAGGAGATGATGGGCCAGGCGATGAGAGAGCCGGAGACTGCGGCCCATCTGACGAGGCAGCTGGTGAAGGTGGCCCGTCGGGCGAGGCAGCTGGCGACGCAAGATGACGAGGCCCACCAGAGTGCGGAGGGGTCATCTCAGCCCGCGAAGCAGGGCGCACTGGGGATGCCGAGGCCCGTGATGCATGGCTAGGCACCGGGCCATGCAGGGGATCGTGATTGATGTGTTCACGATCGTCGTGAGCTGGTGCGGGCGAGGGAGCATCATCCAGTAGTTCAAGACGGGCACCTCGGACAGGACCTGCACCATGGTTAGAAAACAATTCGGGAGCATATGCAGCATCATCAAATTGGCCAGGATTAAATGAAGAGGATGGAGTGATATTGGAGGAGGAAGATGACACACTAGAGAAAGGAAACACATGCTCATCAAAGACAACATCCCTAGATATATAGACATGATTAGAGGGAATATGAAGACATTTGTATCCCTTATGTTGTGCACTATAGCCAAGAAAAATATACCGTTTGGAGCGAAACTCAAGTTTACGATGATTATATGGCCGAAGGTGAGGCCAACATGCACATCCAAACACGCGAAGAAAGGTGTAGTCCGGAGTCTCACCTAGGAGATATTCTAAAGGTGTCTTCATGTCAAGGACACGAGTGGGTAAACGATTGATAAGATAGCATGCTGTAGTAAAAGCGTCACCCCAAAACTGAAAAGGGACGGAAGCATGAGCAAGAAGTGTAAGTCCTGTTTCAACGATATGATGATGTTTGCGCTCAACCGTACCGTTTTGTTGATGTGTATGTGGACAAGAAACACGGTGACTAATGCCAAGTTTCTGGAAGAAAGAATTGAGATTACGATATTCACCTCCCCAATCAGACTGAACATGAATTATTTTGCGACTAAGGAGACGTTCAACATGTGCTTGAAACAATAAGAACACATTAAAAGCATCAGATTTTTTCTTAAGCAAATAAAGCCAAGTGAATCAACTATGAGCAAATAAAGCTAACATAAAAATTGTGTCCACTAACTGTAGTTTGGGCAGGACCCCATACATCTGAATGCATAAGCTCTAAAGGAGCAGAAGTAACATGACTCGAGCTAGGAAACGGTAATTGATGACTCTTGCCCTAACAACAAGCATCACAGACTGCAGGGATTTCATTGACTGACTCAATTGGTAACTCATGGCGACTAACGACACGCTGAACTATGGGAGCGGCAGGATGTCCAAGACGACAATGCCATCGGGAGAGGGACCCACGAACACTGCTGAAAACTTGTTTGCTGAACGGGACTTCAAGATGGTAGAGATCCCCGCGGCATCGACCTCTAAGAATGGTTTCCCTCGTATCCAGATCCTTAACAAAGAGATCATTAGGGTGAAATTCAACAAGAACATGATTATCTCGAGTAAGCTTTTTAACAGATAAAAGATTACGAGTAACATCAGGGACATTTTTTTTAGATAAAGGGCTTTTATTACTTAAAATGACTAGTTGCTTTGCATGTGCAACGCACGTCTCCAAAATGGAACACGATATATTATGTTTAAATATCATTCCTCTTTGTAAAGAGTTACTTTTCATGTATTTTAATATGTTATATACAACTCCGACAATTCAAATGCACTCACTGAGTTGACCAAATTAAGCATAGCAATGTGAAGAAAACTTTTAGAAAAATGAAAGAAAGTTTGCTGATACACAAATTTTGCATTTAAATGAATAAATAGAATACAGTTTGCAGGCTATAGGCGCACATTACGATAGCTCATGGCAAGACCATCTGCTTCACGTACTATTTCTGATCCAATTATCTCTATTGCAAACTCAAGGTCCCGAACCTGAAAACACAATGAGCATATCTCATTAACGGAAGCAGCTAAAATACTGAACTAATAAGCATTTGTAAAACATAACAGAAAATCATCAGATCAACAATTCCAAGTGATTATGAGCAAAAACAACTCCCCAAATTGTTATCAAGCTTTCCGGCAAGGAAATCTAATGGACCAAAAATTATGTCTCAGACAAGCCAATCAAGTTGATAGTTGGAGAGACACATGAGAGAGCAGACAACAGAATTGCACTCAGAATATATTCAGTCTGAACAACGACATTCATTTTGCGACGAACAAAAGAAATTATTTCCGCTTTGATTGATAACATGATATGCATTATTTGAAGACTCCGTGCCCACTCTACTCACAAACTATGGGTTGCCTATTATAATCTCAGCTAGCTTACATCTTACTTCAAATCAAGCCATGGAAGTAATAACGTCAGTGTTGCTTCAGGAAGTACTCGGCCGTCCAAAAGAAAAACATGCGAGCTGTTAACAGCCAACTTCTCAATTCATTCAATCACTCACAGATACATGGATTCGGTAGCTAACATAAGAACAAGCATGAAAGGGGAGGGAGAAACAGAGCCGAGGTGGGAGAAGAAGGAGCCGCCGCCGCCGCTGTTGCCGTGATCCTCTGGATGCCGTGATCGCTGCCTCCTCCCGTGTACTTGTAGCGTGCTGCCTCGCAGATTGGGCTAGGCCCATGTTGTGGCCCAGGAGACCAGCCCAGTACGAGTATGTAGGATAGGCTCCTAACATCCCTCCCTCCTTGAAATTCGGCTTGACCCCAAGCCGACATCACAGGGAAACCACCTGGATCCCATTGCAGTCGATGATCTTTTGTTAGGTCGGACGCGCGGTAGTAGCCAAAGTTGGGGTAGGCCTCAACAAGGTAGGAGTAGTAGTTGTCGCTGGCATGAACTTGGTCAAAATCGAGGTAGTGCTTGTGGCGGGCAGAAACTTGCTCCAAGAATGTGGTTACCGCCATGGCATTCCTCCCTCCTTGAAATGGAGCTTGTCCAGGACACATGAAGAACTGCAAACCATCAATAGTCCCTGTGACAAACCTGATCCGGAATGCACAAGCAAGCCGTAGTGATGAGCATTGGAGTTCTTCATGGCAATACATAGGAGGAGTCCACCTTTTTCCAGAACTACATAGTGCAAACATACAGCCTCCAGGATCCCATTGAATATTCCACTTTTGATTGTTTGTCAGCCACTGAATTAGTTCACCACACCCCTCTGATGGCTTCATCCTCATGCCAGTGCACATGTGGAAGCTAGAACTGAAAGAAACATCAACATACTCCTGTTTCAAGAATGGTTCCGGTGCACGTTCTTCACCACTGTGATGAGAGGCATAAGGAAGTCGTCCCACACTGAAGTATATGTCTTCTTGATAATGACCAGAATTTGAGAACTTGTTGTAGTCCGGCAGCCGTTTTGTTTGGATTGACCAAGTCAACTCCATTTGCATAGGAGGCCTAGCACAAAATGTGCTCACAATTTCAGTCAAACTAGCAGATGCAAGCCACCAATAATCCATGCAGATCAGCACAACAGACTGGATAATGGGGAGCAGAGCATCACAGCCAATTGCCGGCTGCGCACTGTGCCAGCTTCGACTGTCTTTGCTGTCAGGAAAAACAAGAGCATGAACAGCTGCACAAACTGACCTCACACATAGTAACCTTGACCTCCATGTATCAGCAAACAAATTATACTTTAGGGAATAATCAGGAAGCACACTTGCCATTATGCTCTGATTGCAAAGATACCAATCATGTAGGATATTATGCTGCTGAAACTGAAAACCGAAGCTTAGTTCCTCTTGTTCCCACACCCAAGGTAGTAGCAGCACGTGTGAATTCTTCTGTCCCTTCTGAAAACGTACCAGTATCATCTTGTGACCAGCAGCAATAACTAACATCTTCAGTTGATAATTATTCAAATAACGGCCAGGCTCTTGGGAACACGCCGAACAGATTGTTGCCAATGCACTGCAAGGAAAATCCAGTAGGTGCACATCCATAGTATCAAGCCAAGTAACAGATTCACTTGCAATGAAGAAATAAATTGGAGACTGAACTGGAAACTCTGAGCATCCGACAACCGAAGAACAACCAGCACTCAATGAAGAACCAGCGAAGTGTATACTGTCGACAACTAAGTGCTCGCAGCTCACGACAACAACCGGATGGGCTGATGGCACACAAGCACTTCCAAACCACCCATATTCGAGCAACAAGAGCACATCATTCCAGCATCTCAATTCTCTAGCACTGAACATGTCATGGATAGTGATGCAACTAATTGAGATGCAGATATTACCAAAGTAGTTATTATTCCCTAGAAGATTCACAGCCACAGAAGTGCAACGCCAGGACTGTTTCATGATGGCTCCACTAGGAGATTCACAGTCATTAATCCCTGTGAACGCCAGCCATGGCAGGGGCTGTGCCTCATTAGCATCTGCATGAACACACATGAAAGAAGGCCAGGGACTGGGTCGATGTACCGGAACTATGCTTATGACGTGTTGACTAGAGCTCAGCTGGAATAGTTCACTGTCGTTGTGGAGTTGCTGCAACTGAATTATCGGCGCGGAAATCACAGGCGCTGAAACTGGCGGCCACGCACCCGCTATGGCCAGCGACACCACTTCCACAGGGACGCCATTGGTGCTGAGGTTGTAGTCGTTCCTGGTCGATGGCGAGGACACATCCAGCGACATAACGGCCATTGGCTCCACTGAAAGCTCAGGAACGCCCTCTTGTATCAGGGCCACCGTGGTGACTGGAGCCTGGATGGACTGCCACGAGGATGACGAAGAGGACACGACCAAAGCGAGATGCTCGTTGGTGTCGGCTATGGATGACTCCTCGCAGATGCCATGCTCGCCGGCTTCATTGTCGTGGACGACCTCGGTGGAGACCACGTCGTTGGTGACGGACGTGTCAGGTGACGACGAAGACCCAGAGACCCACGGAAGGAGCGTCGTCGTGGTCGACGCGGTAACGGCTTGAGCCACGTATTCCGTCGAACAGGACGCGGGCACGACGGTGATGGTGTTGATTGGTGCCACGGGAGCGACCCCTAGTGCCTCCCCTATGGCAGGGGCAAGAGCCGGGAGCTGGGCCTCCCTTGCCGACGCCGTGGCAAGCTTGGTTGCGCCGGAGCTCGACGTCACGGGCTCGATGATGCAGCCGGCGATGGCAAGCTCGGTAGCGTCGGTGCTCGCCGTCACGGGCACGGTGACGCAATCGATGGTGTGGAGCATAGATCGGTTAAGTGCATCCATGCTAGCCCGAATGTTATGGGAGATAGCATCGAGGTATGCCTTGAGCTCGGGATCCATGGCGAGATTGGAGGTGGGTGGAAAAAATTTGGGAAAAATTTGGGGAAGGGTGGAGAGGAGGCTCTGATACCAGATGTTAGCGTCCACTCAGATTTAGCCTAGCACTCGGCCTAGTTTCAAACGTTTATGTGCACACGGCCCAACTACAAGAGGAGAGCCCATTCCATCCCAAAAGCCCGGACTGAAAGGAGGAGGAATCTCTCCCTTATAAGCTGGGTGTAGCCTCCTCCCCTAGGCGAGGTGGGACTAAACTTGAGCAGCCTCCACTAGTCAACAGCAGCCCTAACATCCCATCCCCCTGGGAAGCCCCCCAGGTAGGCATGGCAATGCTGGCTCTGATACCAGATGTTAACAGCCAACTTCTCAATTCATTCAATCACTCACAGATACATGGATTCGGTAGCTAACATAAGAACAAGCATGAAAGGGGAGGGAGAAACAGAGCCGAGGTGGGAGAAGAAGGAGCCGCCGCCGCCGCTGTTGCCGTGATCCTCTGGATGCCGTGATCGCTGCCTCCTCCCGTGTACTTGTAGCGTGCTGCCTCGCAGATTGGGCTAGGCCCATGTGGTGGCCCAGGAGACCAGCCCAGTACGAGTATGTAGGATAGGCTCCTAACAAAACTGCAAATGCAGAGTACTGCCAAATTGCAGGCTTCGGTGGGTCAACTTCTGTCTGAATGACAAGATTTAAGAACAGATTCAGAAACATTGCTAATTATCGAAGTACAACTGACTTATGTGTTGCTGAACACATTTCAGAATGGCCAACGACCGGAGTATTTTGTTACGGCCTACCTTATCAATGAGATTCAGTCAAGACAAGACGTTTGCAATGTCATACAATCTCCTGACTTTACTGTATCATGAATGCAGGAAATTCTCTGTCGTCAGTTTGATGGTAATGAGATGAGAGAAGTGGAACGGAGCCGTCATGGAAGACACGCCCGAGCTCGTCGAAACATCCAAAAGAGCAAGCGTGCCGGCGAAGAGGCCAGCATAGGCGATGGCGGCCGAGCTGTTCATGGTGGTAGCTACGGAAGAAGCAGCCGTGACAGGAAACCGGCGGCGGTGGTAGCGGCGGCGGTGAAACGCGGCAGCGGCAGCGAAGCGGAAGCTTGTAGATTGGATCGATTGGAGAAACTAGTAGTCGTCTGATACCATGTAAAACAATGTATTGCAACGCACGGCTCCAACAGGCCGGCCTCGTCCGTATATATTAATGAATTAGGAGTTACAATTACAAACCGTGTAGGACACGTACAAACGTACAACCGACTATGGTTAGAACTATTTCCTAATTTACAGGAGATACAATCTCTACTACTCCCTCCGTTCGGAAAAGGCTGTCACAAAAATGGTTTATCTATAGTTTATTTTTGTGACATCCTTTTCCGAACGGAGTGAATATATAATCCGACTTAAGGACCGGTACGTCGTACGTCGCCTCTCCCGCTCGATAAAAAAACCAGAGCAGCGCACGCAAAATCCTGATCGCTAAAAAAACCAGAGCCAAAAACGAAGTCACGCACGCCTCGTTTCATCCCGCAAGGAAACGTATAAGAGTCACGGTCGGAAACAGACTCCGCGTCCACGTGAAAGCAAGAAACGCCATTGATCCGTCCAATAAAAAGGGAGTTAAGGAGTTCTTCACCGCCTCGACGTGCTCCGCAACGAAACGCTGCTGATGCCCGCCACCCCTCCGGCCACCGGGAGCTGTCTCCTAATTAAGCTGTCGGTTTCGTTGTTCAAGTCGGTTGCATCATCCAAGTCGTCTGTCGGGTTCCTGCAGAGCCGTTGCTACCGGCGGCCAACGGCAAGAGGAGGAGGACGGACGAGGGGCGCGTGGACGGCAGCAGCGGCGGTGAACGCTCGCAGGGCCTGCGGGATCCAAGCGATACAGCTAGGCGTACGAACGCGACCAATTTCTGAAGACAGTCCGACACTACTAGAGGAACATGAAACATGAGCTGTCAAGTACTTGATCAGAAGAGGGATATGTGCATGAGCTTCTACTTCCTAGAAGCTCCAATTTCCCGCCACTCACGATCCCCAGACATCTGAATACCAAGCCAGAACCTCCTTCGACGTACCGTGCACCGATACCTTTGATGGGTTCCCCAGTCCTGATGACTTCTTCCAGTTCTTCGTGCCCAAGTCTGTTCATTCAGACGGTAATGCTGCTATTGGGGTCACAGCCTCTGTTACCATCTTCGAGTAGAGTAGATAATCTGATATGTCCATCGTCTTACCCTGTTTTATCCTGAAGCCTGCACGAGCGAGCGCCGGCCACAGACGGCGCGGACGCGGGCGCGAGCACGGCCTGGGGAGCGCGGCCAGGGTCGAAGGCGGGCAGGCGTGCGGCGCGCGGCCAGGGACGGCGCGGCAACGGCCAGGTACGGGCGCGTCTAGGCGCGCGTGCTGGGGAGCACGGCCACGGCCGGGCGCGCGTGCTGGGGAGGCCAGGGTCGGGGGCGGGCGGGCTAGGCCAGGCACGGCGCGCGGCCACGGCCGGGCGCGGCCATGCACGCTCCTCCTTCCTCACTCCTCAGCTTGTCCTCCTCCTACTGCGTCCGTCCGCCTCGGCCTGCAGCCACGTCGAGGAGCTTGATACTTACTAAGTTTATTTATGCATGGATACAATTTGTTAAAATTCTGAATGTGGTTTGGGAAGACAGTGGTGGACTGGAAAATGTCAAGAAGGGCCTGCAAGAGGTATGTACAGCTTGTTAATGCATATCAACTATTTTGCAACCTGCTCAATAGCCAGTGGAGCATCTAGAGAAGTTTGATTCAAACAATAATTGTTATTCTTTACTTTCCAGTCTTGTCATCTTTTATTGGTGACTTATTTAATATTCTCTCTGAAAAATCCACATTCTTATGTTTAGAAGTGAGAAATGTGCGAGGACAAAAAAAAATTAAACGTCCGTTGCAACGCACGGGCATTTTGCTAGTACATATATTGTAACAAACTATGTGCACATTCGACACTCCTGTAATTACTAGCTATGGAACCATGCCCAACATGCTCGTCAAGAATCGCCTCCGAAGGTCCTCCATAGGCATCATCTATTTCTTTCACCCCTGCCACCAAACACGCAATATCCCGCAAACATGGGAAGATGACATGATCGAAGTGCAAATATATACGAACCGATCAATTCCTTCCGCGCATTGTACAACACACGCACAATCACGACACCGCAGGCGCAGACAATTCTTGCGCGGCAGCTCGTCGTCTTTGACACCTTTGGGTCTACTCCCTGACGACAGCGAGGACCCGCCCGCCTCGGTGGCTCCCTCGGCGCCTCCTACGCCGGCGCCGCCGGAGGTAGAGGAGGAAGGCGAGGAGACCGAGGAGCAGGGCGAGGCTACGGAGGCGGCGACTCCGGCGGCCTCGCCGCTTTCTTCTTGTCTCGCGCGGTGGCTGCGTCGGTGGTGGCTGGAGATCAGGCTCATGGCCGCCGCCAGGGCGCTGCCGAAGAAGACCCGGCTTCGCCGACATGGCAGTTTACAGAGAAAGTCGGCCCCAAACGCAGTCTGGTCTTATGTTTGTCCTCTGCCGCGCCGTGTGTCTTGGAGGAATAGGAGGCACGCAAGGAATATGGCTACTAGCAAGCCCGATGGATGATGCAGAGTGGTGCGAGCTAAAGGGCGCGGAACATCGCAGGCACGTGTCGCTTGTTTCAGGTCTCGGCAAGGAATCTCGATCTAGTGATCCATATGTCCGTCAGGATGTTAACTGGAACTGCGACTGCGAGCGACACATAGATGGATCATGGATAGAAGAAGATCATTTTATCCGGGGTGGATATGACGTACACAAATGTACTTGTTTTGAGTACAAACCAAAGACCCAGTTTAGAAATTCAAAAAAAAAAAGACCCAGTTTAGTGCACAAACTTCATTGTTTAATCATTATTCGATATTCGAAAAAAAACACGAGGAAAAGGCAGCTAAGATTCGGTTGACATGCATCTGAACTTTCGAGGCATGCCTGCCGATCCTATCCTGGCCTGGCACATCGAGCAATGTTGGTTTTCCAACGTTGCCCTACACGACGACAAACACAGGACACATTGACGTATATAGGCGCACACGTACGTAGGAAGCAAAACCAGCTCGCAACAGTGCACTTCACTTCTTGCAGACCAGCCCGGCGCTGCCCTTCCCGCTGCCGCACATGGTGTCGGCCGGCTCCTCGATCATGTCGACGGCCGCGGCACGGAGGACGTCCTCGCCCGCGAAGCGCGCCACCTCGCAGTCCGTCCCTAAGATGTCGGACACCAGGTACTTTGCGGCACCCCCCATGACCGGGATCTTGGCGCCCATGTCCACCCCGGCGCTGACGTAGTCCAAGCGGTAGGTCTGGCCGAGCACGCCGTGCACGTCGGCGGTGATGGAGTGGAACTTGAACGCGACGTTGAGGTGCGCGAGGCTGTCGTCGGCGGTGAGGCCGTATCCGTGGACCCTGGAGTCCTCCTCGGTGACCGGCACCGCGTTGGCGACGATCCGGAACTGCCCGTCGAGGCGCACCACCACGCCGTTGGCCGCGCCGGTGCGGAAGACGGACAGCGCGGGCGCGGAGGCCGGGCTCCAGCTGGAGTCCAGCTCGACGGGCACGCCGTCGAAGGTGATGGCGAGGCGGTCGACGGCGCTGTTCCAGGTGACCGTTCGCTTGACGCCGAGTACAGGCGGTGACCGCCGAAGCGGATGCCGAGTGCCTGCACCCAGGTGAAGTCCCGCTGCCTGGACGTTGCGCTTGCCGATGAAGTGCGCGTTGATGTGCAGGTTGGCGTCGGAGAGCAGGCAGAAGTCGGCGTCCCTGCGGCCGTGGAACAGGAACTTGTTGCCGTCGCCGCCCACGAAGCGCGGGTCGTAACATTCCGTGCCGGTCAGATCACACACTATTTCACGCAGCGATCAGTCAGAAATTAACTTGAGCTGCACAAGAAATTATTGGATCATGGAGGATATGCATC
Organism: Poa pratensis; assembly: GCA_947311845.1. Taxonomy (NCBI): domain Eukaryota; kingdom Viridiplantae; phylum Streptophyta; class Magnoliopsida; order Poales; family Poaceae; genus Poa; species Poa pratensis. The sequence continues at coordinate 68,742,107 of CAMZMU010000128.1, read as the reverse complement.
GATCGATCGGGGGTTCTTACGGCAGACGAGCTTGCAGGTGGGGCAGTGCACGTAGCAGAAGTCGCGGCAGCCGCGGGGGCACTGCTTTGCCTCGATCCTGCAGGTGGGGTCCTGCTCCGGGTTGCTCTGGTTGTAGCAGCTCACCAAGGTGGACGGCGCGCCGGGGCTCATGTACACGGGCACCACGTTGGGGTCCGTCAGAATGGGGTCGTCAGGCTTGATGCCCGGCTCAGCGGTTGGGCGCCGGCCGCGGCGATGAGGAGCGCGGCGGCGCAGGCGAGCAGCGCCACCGCGCACGGGCACCGAACAAACGCCATCACTGCTGGTCCTTCGGCGATCGATCGATCGATCTAACAGGTAAGGTAAGTAAGCGAAGAGGATGCGAGTGATGATGGTGATGCCGGCGCCGCACGCCTTCTTATAGCCCGGAAGATGGGCTCATTGCCTCTGACTAAACGAGTGTCGTCGGAACCACGCATGGCTTTCCGCCTATCAAGTCAACTCCTGATGGCTCGAATGCTCGGCCGGCCGCCCCTCCACATGAAATGATTCCACGCTTGCCATTCCGGCCAACGCCCGGTGAGGTAGAGACGGAGCGGTTGATGAAATCTTGGGGCTTGTTCTCGATCTTTGTGTCGATCTTCTGTACGCTATTGTAAAACAGAATCTATCTACACGGTTAGCTTGGGCAAGACAGCTCAACGACCCTGCTTCTCTTTACTAAGGAACCAAGATTCAGATATATAACATGGTCACTGAAAATCCAGGATATCTGCATGAGTGTGGAAACAAAATATAGTCCCAAGGACATACGCTATCTAGACTCGAGTAAGGTACAATCTTCAGGGGAAACACGCGAGGCGCGACCTTAGAGGAACATGTTGGCGTTTATGTTAAACAGAGTTCTAGTGGTTATCTTGCTTCAGGAAGTTGCTCCAAGCTACAGTTTTATTCGTTCCATTACATCTGGATGAAGCTTGCATATCCTACCCATAGCAGCTTTTATATCTACAGTACTGTCTCGACTGAGAGTCTGAGAGTGCATCAGCCCATTTACTCCATTCATAAACAAAACAATCCAGACTGTCGCTATTGTATATCACACAACAGAGAGAAATATCATTTCGTGGGTAATTCAAATGGTATCCTCAAGGTTTCAAGTCCATGTATTTTCATGTCTGTCATTCAACAGTGCAGTTGCGTAAAGGCGAACCCACTGGTTTAGCAGACTGCAGACACGATTGTTGCATTGGAGGTGGAACGCCATATAAAGAAAAGAGTGCATGGCATTGCCACTAACATACCATAAGTTTCAATAATTTGCAAGTCAGAAAAAATGTGCTAGCCTACTAAAAGAACCATCTCTTCTTAGCTGCAGGTGTTGCGCCTTCCACTGTACCTGGAGAACTCGGGCTCTCTCTTTTTGCCATCCCACTGTTCAGCGCTTCCAATCTTTTCCTGCAGACAAAAAATAATAACATGATAATATTTAAAAAAACACTAGCTGGGCACAAAAAAATGGAAATGCGCACTTCAATTTTCCCTTGAAATAGTGGGCATTTTATCTGATGCAAACATTGAAACACTCCCTAATACCTAATAGTGTACATGGTATACAGCTCCCCAGATGCCACAAAAGGTCTATCATATGCTAATTTAACAAAAATGCCCGGCAAAAAACCAAATTGCAAGCATCAGAGGAGAAAGCAAAGGTAATAACAGAGGACAAAGGAAAGACAGTGTATTCCATCGCAAATATATACTCCATCGAGATATGATGTATATAAGTACGTTGGACACTGACGTTCAGAATCATTCCCCTTCACAAGACTGAGCAGACCAACACATCAAGTTGACTTTTTTTGAAACGAAATGGAAGCAGACCTCTCATTTTGACATTAGTATCTGGAAATCCTAAACTGCAAACTAGATGTTTTTGTTGGCTATAAAGCAAATGAGAAAAGTCATACCTATTTTTTGGGAAGTTTGCATTTTACTACTTACATCCATCATCTGGATTCGAGTTAAGAAGCTATAGAGTTTAAGTGAAGTATGTCTTGTATTAATAAGAAAGGTGGCACACACTAGGTTCTCAATGTTCACTACTCAGTTGCACAAACCAGTTCTTTCAATTGTTAAACAGTTACCTTGTTTGCCATAAAAAAACATGTACCTTGTATCACCGAGCTGTCCATGCAAGCTCCATCTTTGGCGAAATCCTTCCATGCCCTGAAGTCCACTAGCCAGAATCATACGCCTAAAATAAAATAACAAGATCAGATGCAAGATTTTTTTTTAAAGTCGCATAAATAAACTATCAAAAAAATCGTGTGAATAAATTGCCCGATGATTCCCTTTGTCCAGGCAATGCAACAAAATAAATGAGTATTTGGCAGCAAAGAAATGTGGTCTCAAACAAAGAGCTGTCCATTCAGTGCAAAGCTGGAGGTCATTTTACAAGTTCCTTCCTTTTGGAGACCTAGTGCTGCCACAAGTCAGTGGAACACCATAACAAGCGTAACTGATAGGAAGGGGAACAAAGGCTTTAAGAAAGAACCGTGTGCTATCTCAAATGTCGCAGAACATGCCTGGCAGCTGAAGGGCTATAAGTAATCAACATAAAAGTGCTGTGTCATATAGGTATTTATTCAGCATGGTAGTCCAAATTAGGGACAGAATTTGAACTAAAATTTCCATAGCTGACAAGGAACCACAATCCATGGGTTATTCCTCACAATGTGGAGATTAGACAACCCAATAAGTATAGGAGGTTATTATGTCATCAAGCACTTATGGAAACTATCATGGCAAGAGCGTATACAAGTATACAACCTAATTCTTTTATGACAATGACATGAGAAAATAAGATATAAATTTGAAGACTAGATTCTATATTGGTGAAGAGTATGCAGCACCGATATGGATACGCGTATCGGTATCAGGCTGATACGGATACGGAGATACGACATTTTGAAAAAGCATCGATACGAGGATACGTTTTCATAGTCTTTAAAATAAATTAATACATGTAGTAGCTAGAGGTGCCAACGTGATTACATAAATTATATTTGCATTTGGTGAGAGCATGTGGCTGCCTGCGACTTGCAAGGGGTATCACCAATTCTTTAAATGCTTTATTTACTGATATGTTGCCAATACGTATCGAACAGGTATCGTGTCCGAATTGGTATCAGATACGGTATCCGACATGGACACGAGCTCCAAGCAAGGTATCCGTGCAGCGTAGGTGAAGACCATCAGTACAAAGGTTACCTTTCGAGCAGTGTGAGCTCTGATTGGAGCTGAGTGACTCTTTCCTTTGCGTCTTCGAGGGGCATCGAGAAACCCAATTTATATTCACTATCCTGCAGTCGCTCCCTAATTTCCTTATCCTATAAAATTAAGAAGAAACTGGCACAGTTGGTTAAACAGGAAAAGGAATCAAGCTGCAGCTTCAGATGGTCTTAATATGACTGACCCTTTTCTCAACACATTGTCTGTATAAAACAATTTCGTCTTGGCAAAATGGCTCAATATCATTGATTTGTAAACCTGGATCACAAAAATACATAAATTTTGTTCACAAAAAAATTACATGTGGAGAACAGTCAAACATATTGGGATTTCAGAGTAAATGGTTACTCACATAGGAAAAGATTCTTGAGGATACCGTCGCAAAGCTCAACGCCTTCAAGAACATGGGATGCAATTTCTTTTGGTACGACAGGGGAAGGTGGCCCACGCATAAGATCATCACCGACGAGAATGGTCTCTTCCATCGTTTCTTGTTTATCGACTGTTGAAAAATAGGCACGACACACTGACACCATGAGCACAAGCAGCAGACAAACTAGATATCATATGAGAATATGATTATCACACGAATCAGCAAAAGGAGCATTCTTATATTACCATAGCTTTATCATCTTTCAGTTTGCTATTTATTGTAGAAAAAATAAAAACTTTGTTGAATGTGCTGAAAAACAATGTGGGCATCGGTCCCTCTTCTTTTCACGTTCAGCAACAAAACATTAGTATTGTACAGTTATAACCACCTTGTCCTCGTAGTTGAGGCATGTTCCTCCAAGATCAGCTAGGCTCACCTCGAAGATACCACATGCCACAAGGGCGCCCATCAAGGTTTAGCACCATTACTTGCCTTTAAATCAATTAACAAATATCCTAGGCCTACACCTATTACTTAATGATCATTCTCATTAAACCACAATATACCACAAAACTGACATGAATCATGGACATGGATAGGAAATGGTAGGAGAGCCAGCACACACGTACCATCCATGGTGACCTAGCAGCTTTTCACGCCGGCGAGAAGCCTGAAGCAGCTAATACTGTTCAACTTCCTGCAGCCAGCCAAAGAGAAGAGAAATGTTAGGCTCGGTATCTCAGTACAACGAAAAGCAGAAGATATGAGTATCAGGATCAGACAACGGTGGCGTCGTGTGCAGATGAACCGGCGCTCGGAGCTGCTAAGTATCTTTCCTCCTGCCCGTTCGACCGCCTGGAACACCGTGGACCGAGCGCAACGCTTCCTCGGCCTGCACTCCGGCAAGACACCCACTGACATCAATCCATCAAACACCTCACGTGCACGAACACACGGCTCCCAAATTGGGGCAAAATCATCTCAGCCAAACCAGGGGAAAGCGGAGTGGCTGCTCACCGCGCCGCCGTTGGTGCGCCGTGGACGGTTTGGCCTGGCGTCGGAGCTGGTCCTGTTGGTGGGTCCGCCCCTCGTCGTGGCAACCAACGCCGCGCACTGAAGCGGAGGAGGACCAGGAGGAAGATGGGTTTATGTCTCAGTACCACGGGTGGGCTTTCTCCTACGTCAAGAAGCCCATTAAAGTTGTAACTGGGCCATATGTTTAGTGGGCAAAGTACCAGCACACAGGCCCATGGTTTACTCCTCCATCAGGAGGCGTCGATCCGACGAGATCAACGGCTGAGACGGCAAGTGCCAGAGCTAGGGCACGAAATCCGCCTTCCGATGGCACACGGACGGCGCAGATCGCAGCACGACCCGGGCGCGAGCTGTATAAATAAGCAGCCCAGCCGCGCACGCGGGAAACCTTCATCCCAGAAACCCTAGAGATCACTCGAGCTCCCCGCCGCCGCCGCCCCTCAAGCTCTCTCCGTCGCCGATCCAAGTAGCTACTCGCTAATCTTCTCATCTCACATCACCTTGTTACGATCTTGCTACTCGATGTGAAATATGTTTATTTTGAATGTTATTGCTACGGTATTCTAGATTTTCTGATGAAATGGATGGTTGTTTTGCTATTGTTTCGGTCGGTTTGTTATGTTAGCTCTAGGTTTTTGGATTTATAATGGAACGAGCGAGGCTCCTGATTTAGTTTTGTGGTAGGGTTGCAGCAAGTTCAGTTCTTATGCACCTTCCCAGATCTAATAGTGATGCACGTATCGTTAAGATTTGATCGTTATAACAAAATGAACAGATCATCACTCTGCAAAATTTATTTTTCTAGTTAACTGGTAGGAGCTTTTCAAGTGCAAGTTACCATTATACTAACCGCAGCAAGTGATTATTTAGTCTGTTATCAGTCATGTCAATGTCGCATTTGCTGAATATATTTATTTTCTTTTTATTTAGGATGAAGTTCATCGCTGCCTACCTGCTCGCCTACCTGTCTGGCAACTCCAGCCCCTCGGCAGAGGACTTGACCACCATTCTCGAGTCAGGTAATTTGTCTGACCAGCTCCATTTTAATTTAGCACTGAAATGTTTGACATTGCATTCTATACGTCTATTTTATCCCAACGTCAAGGAGTCATTTGTTATATTTCATCCTGTTGTTTGAAATTAATGTATGAAAATCGTTTGTTACTATGTGTAGTACTAAGTTAATGTATGATGCATCAGTTTACTTGTAATAGTATCAATCCTAATTAGGCCAATGTAATGTTATTGTTCAGTTTGCTGTCGACATGTTGAACTGTGTGTAATGTTATTGTTCAGTTTGCTGTCGACATGTTGAACTATATGTAATGTTAGTTTGTTCTGTATTCGTCTGCAGTGGTACCTTCTAATTTTCGTCTTTCTATTCATGCCAGTTGGTTGTGAAATCGACAATGAGAAGATGGAACTCATGCTCTCCCAGGTGAAGGGTAAGGACATCACTGAGCTCTTGGCTGCCGGTAGGGAGAAGTTCGCTTCAGTTCCAAGCGGTGGTGGTGGTGGTGTTGCAGTTGCAGCTGCTGGTCCTACCAGTGGAGGCGCTGCTCCTGCAGCTGAGTCCAAGAAAGAAGAGAAGGTTGTTGAGAAGGAGGAGAGTGATGATGTAAGAATACTGATCTCAGCTTTTTCCCCCTTTACCATCCTCCATCATATGCTGTGATGATATATCATTATATCTTTTGTAATTGAGCACGAAAGCTTGTCTAGAATGTTTTTCTTGCCATTTGGTCTATATTTATAGAAGGTTCTTACATTTTATATGCACTTGTATTTACAGGACATGGGCTTCAGCTTGTTTGACTAAGTGGTTGCATCTTCTATCTTCGCCATCTACATTCGGCTATGGAACTAGAGTCAATGATGTTTTAGTCTTTATTTAGCTGAGTTATGAAACACTGGGAAGACTGTTTTGATATGTAATTCAGCCCTAGGTTGTTGGTTGATTTACTGGTGAACCATACCTTTTTGCTATCCAAATTTGGTGCTTTCTCAGCTATCTACTGTTTCTGCTAAATTAAATTATGTCTGTTGTGTTGACAAGTTTGACTGATTGCTGTATTATGCTAGTCGTGAAATTGAAGCTTATAGTCCCCTTAATGCTGCATAAAAATTTGTTAATTATAGTGTGTGCATCATGTTCACTATATGCTTCTGCTTCATCGATTCAGCTAACCTTACTTTAGGGTTTAATTTGAAGTCATAGCTTCAGTGTTGCAGTGACTCTTGTTGATATTGAGGTTGCTGAAAACTGCCATGCATGTTCTGCAGTTGCAATACAATTTGGCCTAAGTGAACTAATGATCTGCCTACCAGCTTGTGATTGTTGTCATATCAGAAAAATCTGGGCATTGTAGTTTTAGATTAATCTATAGATCCTCTTGTCGTTATTTAGTGCTAAACTGCAGTTGTTTTGAGGATTATATTTAATTACATTATTGTCGGATGTGTCTTCCTTTCCAAAGTTCTTGCATTTGGCACCAGTCACTTTGAACTTTGTAGCCATTGCTTGAACTGTTGTGCGACCTTATCAGTTGATGACTACTTGCACCTATGATAGGTAATGTAGGTTGGTTGAGGTTGTCACTAATCTACTTAGGTTGATGTTTCTAGCCTGCTTCTAACCAAACAGCCTGGTTGTAGATGAAGTAATGGATGAATTATGTAAATAATCCGAGGCTGGAGATCGTTTTCATCTGGTGGAATTGCACATAGAGGGATTTGTTACTCATCTGAGTCCCTTTGTTTTTCGAACACACGAATGCCCAAGGCTACTGGATCTGAACACTTAATTTGAGCATACATTGCCTTTCGCTGTGAAACTATATTCGATGGAAGAAGCTTTCGGTCTGGTATCTGTTGATTTCCCGCCAGCGGCTTCTGTGGTGGAAGAAGTGAAGATTCAGATGAATAACTGGTTCTCTCAGCTTCTGGCATTAGCTTCTGTAGTGCTAACCAAGTGGCTACGAATTGGGCAATTGGCCATGGGCCTGTATCTGTCTATGCTTTCCGAGCTTTCCATCAAAAATAACGATAGTCATCCCTGCTAACAGTTTCTTCTGAACTTTTTACGCTTGAGACCTCATGGTCCCTAGATACTTCAGAGTTCTTCGCTTAGGATAAGTGAGCTTGTATGTTCAGTCTGCTTGTGTGTACGAGATGCAGGCGGGCAGTGAGGGAGGGGACACCGTTGCATCATGACCTCTTTTTTTAAAACTTGCGTTGCATCATGACGCTGGCTCGAGCTCGACACAGGTAGGGCAACCGTATCATGTTCTTGGATTCTCAGATATATAATCCGCCCCCAGGTCATAGCCACCAACCCTGATAATTCTGCACAGCAGCCTCATGATCACCGCCACAGCGCCTTCCGTTAATCTGAACTGCCGCCGGCTGCGCGATTTGCCGGCCGAAGCACGTACAGTTCCTCGCTGCGGCTATTCATTCATTAGCACACGAGGCACTTTTTAAGGACGAAATGAAGGCGCCCTCCCTTGCTGCAGTTTACTGCTGTCACGGCTACAGCCAACTAACACCCGTAACCTAGTTCGTCACCATGTTCGTCTCATAAACTCTATAATTGGCTTGTACCCGTAGCACAGCTGGAGCTGCATGCAGGGGCGGACCCAGGACAAAAATGTCCCGGTGTCCACTTAACACGGCAGCACCGCGCCGTCTCTAGCTGCCACGTGAGCCTCCTGGGTGGGCCTCGTACGTTGTCAGTTTTGGTGTCAATTTGCTAGCAAATCTAGTTTAACGCACATTGCAAAAAACCGACCAAATGTGCTGATAGTTTTTCCCGAAAATGTAGTGTTGGTTTTCCGCAATTTGAGCCGAAAAGTGGTGATTTTATGCTACGAACTTTGCTGGATTAAATCTTTGATCTCTACCACAAATATTTTTTATGGAAAACTATAAGTCTGTGGTTGACGTGGTCCATTAGCCAAATGTTTTCTTCTTACCATATCCTTTATATTTGGAGTGTACTCATCAATGATTCTCCTTTGTCAGGATCATATTCAATCTTCCCACTGATTTTTATACGGTTTTAAGTTTAGAAATTGAACTTACGTGACATTGCAACGATCTTGTGATTCTAGCCGCCAATTGAGGAATAATCACCAAACAGAAATTGCAATTCTGAAATACTACCAAAATTACAAACCCTAGTACGGCAGTTCAACGGGAAAGAATTAGGCAAAGCAAAGCAATTAACCTAGAGGGATTATGGACTAGCCGATGTAGTACCTTTTTTATCCACTTCGGAGGCGGCCAGCGGCTTGCTCGGCGATCTTCTAATGGGGGCGACTCGCGATTTTCGATAGAACATGGCGAGTGAGGCGCTCCGGAGATGCGATTGGGCGAAGAGACGAGGCACGCACGTACGAAGCAATCAGTTGGATCAGCTTTTTTTACGTTAGCAGATCGAGCGATTTTGATGGGCCGCCTCATACGAAACTAGCAGACACACGTATGACAGATCCTGGGCTGAGTCTACCACACGCCACGCACATCGCTTGCTGAATATAGATGGGCCTCGCTTGCTTCTCTGCACGCCGTTGCTGGCTGGCAGAGTTTCCCGGTGTCCAGCAATTTTTTCTACGGGTGTCACAGCAGTATACGGCGTAGATGTGCAAGGTAAAATGGAATTCTACCCGGTGTCTTGTGACCCCGGCTGGGCCTACGTGGGTCCGTCCCTGGCTGCATGCGCCTTCAACGGTTTGGTGATCAACCTTTGGTTGCACGGCTGCAGCTTTTCATGTGTGTGGCCGGAGCCGAGGGTTTGGTGATCGGTCCAATCCGTAGTGTTATAAGAGCAACTCTAACAGTTACCGGATAAGGGTGTACCGGATAACTCATATCTTGTTTTCCGGATAATCATTTTCCGGTACCGCGCCGTGCGGGGCAGAACAGATGCGGTAAACTCGTACAAAAAAAGACAGAACAGATGCGGTAAACTCGTACCGGATAAATTATTCGGCTGGTAAAATCAGCGGACGGCAGCGGCAGCGATTGAGAGGATGCAAGATTGTTTGTTTCTCGCTAGCCGGCTGGACGACCGGCAGCGCCTCGTGCTGATGCATCTGATGATGGCGGACAAACGTGAGAGCGGATCGATCAACTGGTGTCCATCTGTTGCAGATGTGATCGAGACTGTTGTCATCTACGAGTTTACCGCATATGTTCTGCCCCCAAATAACTGTTTTCATCATATTTCACTGAATCAAATCATCATGTCTCACCGAACTAAATCAAAGTTTTGACATGTCTCACTGAATATAAAATCTATTACATATACTACTACACAACAAAAACCGTGCGCAACCTAGATAGCAATAAAATCGTTCAAAAGAATGTGCAATCAATCATCTTGATAGTGAACATCAACACCGCCACCATCAAGGATCAACATCAACCACCATCAAGGATCAACATCAATCACCTTCGAAGCAACACCTCCATGACCCCCACCCTCACCACCTCCAAAGACCACCATCACCACCTCCAAGACCACCATCACCACCACCATGACCTCCATTGGCCGAAGCACCACCACCACCATAGTCATCATGGCCACCACCTTCATTCGCCGAAGCACCATCACCACCATCACCACCACCAACACCACCACCACCCACATCACCACCACCATGACCTCCATTGGCCGGAGTACCATAACCCATCATAAGCTCATGTAGCTCTTGTCTCCTCTGAAACATGCTCTATTGCCTTGTGAGCACCCAAAACTCTCTTGCCATTGGTTCCATGGTGGTGGGATCAAGCATCATGAAACGGTTCTCTTCGGCCTTCTTTTCCGCCTTCATTTTTTCCTCCTCAGTAGATATCTTGCGCTCTTCAAAGGTGCATCTTGTCGCCCACTTCTTGTCTTTGCTCTCATTTTTCTTTTCATCAATTGTGATCTTGACCACCAAGTGTTTGGCCATCATTGCCTCCTCTCCTTTCATCATGGTAGCAATTTGGTCCTTCAAAGAGGCGGCCTCGGCCACCCTCTTAGTGTCCTCCTTGTCCCTCCTTCTTCCATCCGGCCTATCCTTGTTTCTTCCTCCCTTCGGTGCATCATCACTATCTTCATCATCTTCCATTTTAGACAGAGCACCTTTTTTCGGGGCGTTTTCTTCATCCCTCAACCTCCATTTCTCACTAAACTCAAGGATCTTCCAACAATGTTGTAGCATGAAAGGCCGACATTTGGATGCCGGCATTTGCAGGAACCTCTCATGAGCAATGCTATCCTACAATGCAAAAACAATCAGGTATGAGTTCAAATACACCAACGGCGTCAAGAACATGAGTGTGTGAAAGAAACTCACATAGTCATCAATTGTGCAATCGAATGGTGGTGCATTCCTCACTTGCTCAAGGCATCCGGTCCATCGGCTACAAGTTTGCTTGATGTAATCCCACCGACCTTGGAGAGACCTCAATGACCGATTTGACGGCTCCGACATGAGCTTGTGATACTTGTTCTCGATGCATTGCCAATATCTTGCTCCTATTTTTATCATTGCCAACACCGACATCAAGGCACACACTCTCCCATGCTCGGATCAAGGTGGTGTCCACCAACTCGGTGTAGTTCCTGACCCTCGTTCCTTTTTGGCCTTGCTCAAATGTATCCACTCCAATTTCTTCAAGATCTTCATCGCCATCATCTTCTCCCTCCTCCGCTTCGGCCTCGGGCATCTCGCAATCGAACTCAAGTGAAGTAGTTGAAAGATCAACCGAGTTTTCATCCAACATTTGCGTATATGTTGAATGCATTGGATAGCTGCACAATTCGAACATTGCTTAGCCTCGAACCACACATTGTTGAACACATGGGAGAAAGAAAAGAATTTCTTACCTCCCCGGATTTTCGTCGAACACGTTGGGTGTATCGTTTGCGTCGGAGGGGGCGTGAGAGCTGCGGCCGGCTCCGGAAGCACGAGGGGCACGACCTCGAGCCGCCGACACCTTTGCCTTCTTCGGTGCCTTTGGCTTGGCAGCCTGCGACTTTGGCCTTGCAAGTCATGCCCCGGAAGCCGCACCGGCCACCGCGGCGGGGGAGGGGGGAGGAGGAGGAGGATGCGAGGCGGTGGGAGCACGGCCGGCGCCACCCACCCCGAGCCGCTTCCGTTTATGGCCGGCGACGGGCGGAATTGGTGCGGTCAAGGGGAAGGCGGCAGCCTGAGGCGCTGGAGGTCGTGGCTCCGCTTTTCCGGCCGGCAACGGAACGATTCCGGACTGCGGAGGGACATGCGGAGGCTGCAGCGGGTCCATGGGTGCCGAACGGTGAAGGAGCGGGGCCGGAAGGGTCGAATCGGTGGTGGGGCGGCCGAATCGGCGCTCGCGGCGGAGGGGAAGAGGCTGAAACTTCCGCGCGGGAATGTTCGCGCCAAGAATCCGGGTTGCAGGAAATCGGACAGCCCAGACCAAACAAGTAGTGGACAGGCGATGGTTTTTCCTGCTCACCGGATATTTTTTGCAATACGGTACCGAATAGGGTATATGTTCTGGCCAAAATTTCTCCCCGGACCAGGAAAAAGCAGTTATTTTCCGGGCCGGGGGCTTATCCAGTAACTGCTAGTGCTGTAGCACCCACTGTTGTGATGAACCTGTCGAAGGACCTCGTAAAAAGGCAGAGTTTGACAAAACAAGAACAGGACGATCCATCATTAACAGCTCGATTAGAGTAATGCGTGGGGTTCGTACCTATAAGAGATAGATGAGAAAAAGATGGACTGTTCCATTATCAACGTAGCTAGCGTAGCGTAGCGTAGTGTTTATGTTGACCTTGGTGAGTGCTTGACAAGAGTGACTGCTGGTCTGCTAGTGATTAACTACTAGCCCTACAGTAAACAAGTAAGTAGCTCAAGGAAATTTGGGTGTAGTAGCTAGCTAGAGATAGGCTACTACACCGAACGGAAGGAGCATAATCGGGCGCGGTACAGACGAGTGGTCCGATGAGACCTACAACGCTACTAAATCGAGAGGCTACAAACGACGTCAGATAATATCTGTACTCGGTAGTCCCTCGCCCGCGGCTTGTACGCCGCCTGACGGTGATGATCGTCGGGGAAAAAGGCACACGGCCGGCCGGCCGGCATGCATCGATGGGCTTGCACCCGGCGGAGCAGTGGATCGGTGCAGACCGCAGGCGGAAGCGTCCAACAGGAGCACGAGATCGATGGGGCCATGACAGCCACAGCTGCCTGCTGTGCAGACGAGCAGGGTAGCGGCTAGGGACCCGTCGGCCCGGACAACGAGTGAGTGAGGATGTGTGTGAGTGACCACCGGCGCCGGCGCCGGCTCCACGCGCGCGCGCATGTGTGTGTGGTGATCCGCAACAATCGATCTCTACGTAAGAGTCGCGCTGAGTAGACGCGCCGACGCAACGCGCGCTCCCTGGCCCAGCGTGCCCGCGTTTCCACCGACGTGGCCCAGATTTACTAGGAGGTGGCGGGGCCGCTGCCGTGGAGCGACGTGCACCTCCCAGGCGGGTGGCACCTCAACCGGCGCCGTGTCCCGGTGCCGCCCATTCCGCGCTCCGGCAGGGCGCGCACGGAGGAGATCTTGCGCCGGCGGTCACTCCTGTCGGAGGACCTGGTCCACGACCCCGCATACGCCCTCAACTCCTGGCTCTGGAACCGGTGGTTCGAGCTGGAGCACGACGCGCGGCGGCGGGCGGCCTTCACGGCGGTGGCGCCGGAGGGTTACCAGGGGCCCCTGGAGGATGAGGACGTTGTAACATCTCAAATTTGTAACCCAGCTTTATTAGTCAATTTTGTGGGCCAACAAAAACTTTTGTTATTTTTGTGTGTTTGATGTTTGTGCTTGCTTGTGTTGGTTTGTTTGCTAAAACAAAAATGTAAAGAAAAGAAAAGAAACATAATAAAAAGTTCCCACATAAAATCTTGTGACAAAAGTCACACAAAATTCATCCTGTCAAGAAAATAAAATTTTATTTTTAAAACAAGTTCAGAGGGGTGACATGTGATCACTCTCTCTTTGTTCTCATATTCTTTTCCCTCCCAAAAATATTTCTAAAAATCCTAATTTCAAATTCCATTTCTTTCTTTATCTTACCCAAATCACAAAATGTGCCATGTTGCACATATCCAATAAATTCTAGCACCCTACCAAAAATCCATGCTTTATACTTGTGAATCAAGTATGGAATTAAATTCAAGAAATTTGAATTTAATTTTCATTGAGACGATTCATCGAGCACATGGTGGGCACTGCCCGTGTTCATCCTCCGATCCACGAAACCGAGCTCCAATCAGTCGATTGGATGGATCCCTGCATCCATTTCTTGCTCCACACTCTCCCCCTCACTTCCCTCACTTGCCAGAGCACGAAGGGGGCGTGCCATTTGGTCGTTTTGCTCGTGGCCGCCGCTGTCCGCACGCCACCGTGCTGTCCACCCCTGGCCGTCGATGAAAACGTGCGGAGGAGGCACCCCGCTGGCCCAGCCCTGCACCACTGCAACCCCTCGCCCCTCACCGCACTCGTCTGGACGGAGGTGACCGCGCCCTGTCACCCTGAGGCGCCGTGCGCCAGCCGCCATGTCAACGCTCGCCAAGCTCTGGCCGCGCGTGGACACCGACGCCGTTCCTCTCCTCCACGCCACCCCAGCTCGCGTGGCTCGTCGCAGATGCGCCTCTGCCACCCAGCAACCTCAGGGACACGTCCCCGTCAGCCCTCGTGGCCTGCAGCAGCCGAATCGATCCGTCCACTCCGCGGACGCGCCATGGACGCCGTGCCGTGTCGAGCTCGCTCTCGCAGCCGCGCGTGCACCCCTCTACCCCTAAACCCTAGCTAGACACCCTACGGTCGTCGCCGTGCAGCACCGCCACCAATGGCGTGCTATCCCCCTCCCTAGACCACTCCTGCGCCCAGTCCACCGCACGCCATGGTTCGGCTATAAAAAGCCACCGCACCCGTGCCTCCACACCTCCCCACCGCTCACTCCAGCACCCCTCCCTCACTCTCCACCCCTCAGTGCACCGCTAGGAGAGCGGTGACGCTGTCCCGCAAGCCCAGGCCGCCTCGAGCGTCCTCGATTTCTCGCCGGAATCGAGGAAGAGGTCGAGCACGGACAGGTCGTTGCTCGCGTCCCCTCTCCCCTCTCTGGCCCATCCCAGCCTCACCATTACCCCCGCACTTACCCGCCGCCGTTTCCCCGTGTTTGGTGCACAGACGCGGAGCAGAAGGAGCACCGGAGTTGCAGCACGGCCGCGGAGGTGGAGTTGCTCGCCGTCGCCGCCAGAAGCTTCCCCAGCAAGCACACCTCATCCCAGCAACTTCCCCACGATCTCCGCCATCGATCCACCTCTTTCCGCAGCCTCCCGAGCCCTAGGTGAGTTTCCCCGTGCTTCTCGCCGTCGCCGGAGCCGCGGCGCCGCCCGTCTGAGGTCGTCGATGACCGCGAGCTCCAGGCGCCGTTCGATCGAAGATCAACGGTAGCTTACCGGTTCGCGTAATCAGTCGCTGACTGGTGGACCCCACCCGTCAGCATTTTAAATTTAAAACGCGCGCGCGGAACGTTCCGTTGAGTCACTGACGGGCGGACCCCACCCGTCAGGGTTTTCTTCTTTTCCAGCGTTTTAGAATTTCCAAATTCCACTGCTTTTCAGTACTGGTTCCAGATTAGAAATTCAATAACTTGAGTTCTAGAAGTCCAATTAAATCAAACCAAACTGCTCTGGAAAGCTTATAAAATTCTTTAACTCACCAAAGTGGTCTCATCTCATTTAATTAAATAATAAAAATGCAATAATAAAAATGCTCCAGAAGGTTTAAAACACCAAACCCTTTGTTTCTGGAGTTACATTAATCCAAATGACTTCAAACAAATTCTGGTAGCTTTGTATTAGGATCCTTTAGCTCACCAAATTTTGGTATAATTAATTGAGTGGTCTAAAATCCTTAGCCTTTGGTTGAACTTCAGTGCACCCTTCTGCACTAAACCAATTAGTGTGATTTATTAGTAGGTCCAATTAAACTCAAACCAATTTTGTTAGATCACTTACAACCAAGGTTAGTTATCCCTAAAAGGATTTAATTTTTGGAGCAACCTAATTTGTTTGGTAGCTAAAACTTGATTAAAAACCTTCTGAACTAAAACCAATGTGTAGGGAGTTTGGTAACTCCAAATGACCCCAATCCAATTGGGTGATCTTCTACACATCAGTAGCTACCCATAGAATTTTAGTTTGAATTTTTGTGACAAACATAGATTAATTGGTGAATTAATTGGTGTACAACTAGTTTCTGCCTTAGTTTGAAAATAACTAAATAAAGATTAATTCAATTAAAATTAAAAACCATCTTGTGTTGCTTGATGTGTGCAGTAGCTAATTGTGGCATTTATGATTGTAATGCTGTGTTGATGATTGAGCTAGAGTAGTGATGGTTGTTTTGCTTGCTTAAACGTTTAGACGATACCGCTGACGGATTCATCGAGGAAGGAGGTTTTGCTGAACCCGAAGATCAGGACCAGTACCACTTTGTTGAGCAAGGCAAGCTACTTCACTGAGCTTGCATTTATATACCTCTACTTTAATCTCTAGAGTTTTTCAAAAGTATCGATGATTTTGGAAAAACCCCTTTTCAAAACAATGAAAACTATTTTGCCCCCTATGTAGAAATATAGGGTAGTTATTTTACAACTATAGGATGGGAAAAACAATGTTTACTCAAAACCCCTTTGAAAGTACTTGAATGAAGGTGGAGTACCGAAAGGTCGGTATGAAGGTGAAGAACCAGAGAATGGTGTTGTTTCTGGAAAGAAAAATGCACATTGTGTCCTTGTACTTACATCCCCAGCCAAAAATCTGTGCGACCACATTTACCCACATATGGGCAAGGGCGTAGTCATATAATTTGCTCGTGTTAGTACTGGATGCCTCAATAACGAGGAGAACCTCGTTCCATGAGGGGATGGTCTGAGGACCTACCCCCTGACCTGGGTCCTCTTCATTGTAGTCTACCGGGAGCCGGTATGAACGTGTCGGAGGAAGAGGATTGAAGGGCTCCCTTGGGTCCGCCGGGCAGAACTACGAGTCCCCACACTTAGTTTCTGAGGATTTGAGTGTCGGTGGAAAGTGTCGTAGCGGCAGGGTCCTATACTAGCATGAGCAAAGGACAGGCTATGGCCGGGAACTCAACTTCGCATACCTCTGGTATGGCGGGACGTGGCTGACACGATGAGTGACCGGATGGGTGTGGGAAAAGCGTACTACCTCTGCAGAGGGTAAAACTATTCGAATAGCCGAGTCCTCGGATATGGACAGTTGGGAAGAACTACTAAGGCCATGTGCAAAGTTTTGCAAACTCTGGAGTTGTGTTGAGGAAATTGACTTGAAAAGGGTTATTTCCCACCTGTACCAATGAGTTGGTACGAGGTGGTGATGGGTTTTGGAACCATAACCAGGTTATGGTTGGATACCGGAGGAGTTCCGGAGAAACAGCTAAAATGGCGTTTTCTTAAAGGATAGTTATAAACTTCTTCTCACCCCCTTTTTATTAAAAAGATTTTTGAGAGTTTTCAAATAAAAGTTTTTAAGGAATAAAAGCTAGTGCTTACTCAAGTTGGGGTAGTTTGCGAGTACAATCAAATGTACTCATATTGGTTTCGTCCCTGGCTATTGTCTTAGCCAGATTTCGAGGAAACCTACGTTGAAGAGGAGTTTGGCGACGTCTATGCGAACTGAGATCTTCATAAGTCAGCTGCCTGTCGGGTGTTGTTAGGATGGATTAGCCCTACTACCGTAGCTTCCGCTGAATAAAGATGATTGGCCCTTGAAGGCACCTATGTATAATTAGGCCTGTATGGCCCGGTTTGTAAGACTTTAAACTCGGTATTGTATGGATGTAAACTTGATATTCAGTTCGGATTATGTGCAACGACAGACTGATCACGGGATCGTTGTGTTAAGCATAATCGGGTATTTCGGACGGCTAGTCCGGGGTCCCCACAGAGCTGGTATCAGAGCCATCCTGACTTTAGGAGACCTTAGTTAACATGGGCGTTAGTCAAGAGTTACAAAAGTTAATTTCTAAAACAAGGAAGTGAAGTATTTTCGAAAATTTCTTATCTCCCCAACCCCCCTATTTATTTAAAACCCTACACTCATTAAGAGTAATCTTTTCTTGAACCTTAAAAAATTTGCACACTTGTTACTCCATTAAGTTTACATTTTGCACTCATGTCCCTTAACTAACTTAAAATTTTGCTTAAACTTGTAGATGGCACCCAACGTCACCGAGTTCGTCCAAGTTAGGAAGGACGGCCTGCTGATGTTCGAGCAGGACTTGTACGAGTTGAGCCAGATTTTGGGACGCCCTGTTCCAGAGTTTGAGGGAACTCAGGTCGATTCCCTCGGTGATGGGAACCTGTCCTGGCTCATCAAGTCGTCCGTCCGAGGCAGGATTCAGCCACCCCGCTCCAAGGACTTGATCTACTCCACGATGGACACTACCTGGGTTGACGGTCTGACCCGAGTTATGCAGAGGCTGCTAGACCGCCTTTGTGAGGAGCACAAGGACGAGCTGGTTGGCACTCGTTTCCAGTAGTTCGGGAGGCGTGACGATGATGGAAACCCCACTTACCCCGCACAGCACACTCTCTTCGGCGAGTACATCACCGACATGGAGGTGCTACTTCACGACACCCAGGAGAACCTGCGCGATGCTAGACTCAAGGTTCACTTCCAGCGTAGCTCCCTCGACGATGCCCGAGTCCGTGAGACCCAGCTGAAGTGGGAGAATGACAATCTCCGCCTAAAGCTGGCCCGTCAGAGGAGGACTATCGTCAGGCTCCGCAAGAAGGTAGCGGAGCAGAACGAGATGATAGACGAGATGGAGCAGCAGGCGAACGAGATGGAGGAGGAAGGCGAGGATCTCCGCAAGGAGAACAGTGCCTTCATCAGCGATGATGAGGACTACCTCGAGGAGATGGATTACGAGGAGAAGGACGACGAGGAGGAGTTAGTTGACGAGGAGGAGGAGCCGTCTGAGCCAGTTCTCGAGGAGGAGGATCCCGAGGAGCCACCCTACGACTCAGATGTTGAGATCGTCGAGCCTGAGGTTCCACCTCAGTAGTTGAGCAACGAAAGCACTACCCTAGGACTGTGTCGACCCCTATGCGAGTAGAGTTTATGTGTTGGTTCCTAGAGAAACCATGTTGTATGTACATTAAGGGTAGTAGGATGTTGTAAGCTTGATGTGTGAACTCCTTGATGTGATGATTGTGTTGAATAAGTGTGATGGTCTTGTTTGACTAAGTGTTTCGACCACCCCCAGCTCCACGTCCCAACTATCCCAACCGTCCCAACAGCAACAACAATGTCCCCCGCCCAAACATCAACAACAACTACCACCCCAATGGCAACAATCGTCCCGGAGGAACACCCACACTTTTACCCCTGCTGCCAGCGTTGTCTGCTTTGAATGCGGCAACAAGGGTCATTACTCCCGAGACTGCCCCAATCCCAAGAGGAATGCTCCACGCCCCAATGCCCCTGCACCTAATCCTGGACAAGGCCGAAATGGGAATGGAAATGGCAAGAATGCTGCACCCCGTGGCAATGCTGCTGTTGCCAGAGGCCGCCTCAACCACATTGATGCTGCCGAAGCCCAGGAAGCGCCAGATGTTGTGCTGGGTACGTTCCTTGTCAACTCAGTACCTGCAACCGTCCTGTTTGATTCTGGTGCTACCCATTCCTTTGTTACCAAGGAGTTTGTTGTTAAGGGAGGTCTAGTCGGGAGTCTCTTGTCCAAACCCCTGCTTATACAAACCCCAGAGTTCCTAGTAGAGACCAAGCTGTTTTGTCCCGACGTCTCTCTTGAGATCAAAGGAGAAAACTTTCCAGCCGATCTAATCATTCTGGGAACCCAAGGCATAGATGTCATTCTGGGCATGAATTGGTTAGCAAAGTATCATGGTCGTATCGACTGCGCCAGAAGAGCAGTATCTCTCACCACAGACCAAGGAACCGAAGTGGAATATGCACCACAAGCCAATCCATCTCAAACCTGTTGTCATGAAGGTATAGCCCGACCAACCCTGGATGAAATCCGTGTTGTCCACCTATTCAAGGATGTTTTCCCGGAGGAATTGCCTGGTATGCCACCAGACCGGGATATTGAGTTCGTGATTGAACTTATTCCTGGAACAGCCCCTATATCCCAGAGACCCTACCGGATGAATCCAAAGGAACTGATGGAATTGAAGAAACAGTTAGCTGATCAGCTCAGCAAAGGTCTGATTCGCCCAAGCGCTTCACCTTGGGGATCTCCCATCATCTTCGTGGACAAAAGAGACGGTACCACACGCCTGTGTGTGGATTATCGCAAGCTCAATGATGTAACCATCAAGAACAAATATCCTCTGCCCAAGATCGAGGATCTGTTCGATCAGATGAACGGAGCCCGAGTCTTTTCTAAGATCGATCTTCGGACAGGTTATCACCAGTTGAAGATTCGAGAGTCTGACATTCCCAAGACCGCCTTCACCACCCGATACGGATTGTTTGAATACACCGTTATGTCCTTTGGCTTGACCAATGCCCCTGCTTATTTCATGAATCTCATGAATAAGATCTTCATGGATTACCTCGACAAGTTCGTGGTTGTCTTCATTGATGATATCCTTATCTACTCCAAGACCGAAAAGAGCATGCTGAACATCTGCGTCTAGTTTTGGAGACCCTCAGAGAACACCAACTGTATGCCAAACTTAGCAAGTGTGAGTTTTGGCTAAGTGAAGTGGCATTCCTCGGACACGTCGTGTCTGCAGGAGGAATCTCTGTTGACCCCGAGAAAATCAAAGCCATTCTAGACTGGAAATCACCCACCAGTGTGACGGAAATCCGAAGTTTTCTCGGACTGGCAGGTTATTACCGCAAGTTCGTTGAAGGATTTTCCAGTATAGCCAAACCCATGACCCAGTTGTTGAAGAAAGATAAGAAGTTTGAATGGACCCAGAAGTGTGAAGATAGTTTCCAAGAACTGAAAAGAGACTGACTTCAGCCCCAATCCTAATCATGCCAGACGTCACCAAGAGTTTCGACGTGTATTGTGATGCTTCACGTCTCGGACTTGGTTGCGTTCTGATGCAAGAAGGGAAAGTTGTGTCGTACCTGTCTCGACAATTGCGACCGCATGAAGAGAATTACCCAACCCATGACCTGGAGTTAGCAGCTGTGGTTTTTGCTTTAAAAAAATGGCGACCCTATCTTGTGGGTCATCGCTGTGAGGTCTACACAGATCACAAAAGTTTGAAATACATTTTCACTCAGAAGGAGTTGAATCTGAGGCAGAGAAGGTGGATGGAATTGATTAAGGACTATGATGTCGGAATTCATTACCATCCCGGAAAGGCCAACGTAGTTGCCGATGCCTTGAGCCGGAAGCCATGCACCCTGAATACCCTAATCCAAGCAGAGCAGCCAACCTTATTTAAGGAGTTCGAAGATTTCGGACTTGAATTGGTTAGCCATGGATATCTTGCCAACCTAGAGTTAGCCCCAACCCTGATGGATCAAATCAAGGAGGCCCAGAAAGGTCATGAGAGTATCGAGGGGATTAAAAAGAAGATATCCCTCGACAAAGCACCTGGTTTTGCCGTAGATGCTGAAGGAGTTCTGAGATTCAAAGGACGCCTGTGTGTGCCCGATGAAAAGGAACTCAAGGGTCTGATCCTAAAAGAAGCCCACAATACCCCATACTCGATCCACCCCGGAGGAACCAAGATGTACCAAGATCTTCGTGAGAAGTTTTGGTGGCATGGAATGAAGCGAGAAATTGGTTCTTTCGTGGCCAAGTGTGATATCTGTCAGCGAGTCAAAGCAGAGCACCAGCGCCCTGCAGGATTGCTCCAACCCCTTAAGACCCCCGAGTGGAAATGGGATGAAATTGGAATGGATTTTATCACCGGACTTCCTAGGTCAAACCGAGGCCATGATTCAATCTGGGTCATAGTCGATCGATTGACCAAGGTTGCCCATTTCATTCCTGTCAACACCACCTATAGAGGGAACCAGCTAGCGGACTTGTATATTTCCAGAATAGTAAGCCTGCACGGAGTGCCTAAGAGGATTGTATCTGACAGAGGCACGCAGTTCACCTCACGATTCTGGAAAGCTCTTCATGAAGCC